>CAJVGC010000060.1:3429555-3926044 GCA_910822075.1 Senecio squalidus
AAAGAAGTATGAAATGGTATTTATTACGAAAGAAACAAATCACGAAAGGTATTTATTAATTAACTAATTTGTGTACCCCGTGACAAGTTATTGACTTCCTAACACGTAGCAGCCCAGACTGGACTTGGTCACAACATCTATTTATTCATAGTAAATAATTAATTGTTCACTACCATTAATATTAATATATATGTGTTAAGTGTTTGGGTTATCTAATTTTAATTTTAACTTATATTATGTTTTTAATGAGTATTATATTGTATTTTCTAACTTTTAAATATTTTTTATTATTTATTCAACCAATAAAATCCTTGTAAACAGGTAACATGGTTTCATTTTTCTTTTTTCTTTTTTTAAACAAAAGTCAAAGCCTAATAACTTCTATTTATAATAAGAATCACTGCTTAAAATTGAAGTATGTTTTAACAGAGTGAAAATACACGATTATAAACGATACTAAAACAAAAAAAGAACAAAATAATGTAAAACATATCAAATGTAAAATTTTAATGTGGTTTTATTATTTTAAATTGGACTTTTGACTATGTTCGCACATAACTCAAACGGCCACATTGTTTTACTGCTTTTAAGTTAGATTAATTATTAGTTTCAATTAAACCGTTCTAGATTTCGACATCTAGGCTTTCTATTTATATATTACACGATTAGTTGCACTTGTCTATTTGAATAATAATTCATAGACATCGGTAGAACCCTTTTTATAAATCAAACTTGATTTTTACACATCAGTACATATTATGTACACATCTCAATAAACCTAAACTAACATTAATCCTTTACTTTTTAGCTTAACACGATCGAGGAAGATGATAATCAGTTTTTTTTTATTTCATAAAGTTAATATTATTGAACTTGTTGAAGCAGAACCAGACAATGATTTCGAAATAAGATAAACTCTAACCATGTATGTTAAAGGTCTTTGTGACATTCGAGAATTTCTAGGTATACTTCTAACGACCCGTATTCGTTTTATTTACTTATGATTATGTTTTGACCCTATTGTATCCATTTTATGTTTTATCGTATTCGTATTTCATGAGTATTGTATCCGTATTTCCCGTATTTTATGGGTATCGTATTTGTATTTTATGCGTTTTTACGTTTGTCGGGTGTACTTTATGTGATTCGGACCTTTATGTCGGGAACGTTTAGTTCTAAGTGCCTTTAGTATAAGTCTAGTATGCTCTTAAGATAAGTTTAGGGGTTTTATGCCTTATTTATACAATTAAGATTAACGTTAAAAAGTATTACAATTTTAGTCCTTCAAAATTTTATTACGAATTTAGTCCTATGGGATTCTATTACAAAAATAGTCCTAAAAATCCCTACCAAACTTTTTGTCCTATTCTAAATCACTTACATTGTTTTTATCACCATTTCTCCATTCTCATCTCTCTCTCTAGAAAACACACACAAACACCCACTCTCTCTCTAAAATCACCACAAAACCCACCATTTTCATCTACAAATCCAAGTTTTATTGAAGATTTTCATCGACCCTCATCATCAAAATCGTTTTCTTCACTTTCAAGTAAGTTTTGGTTTATTTTAAGATTCAAAAACCCATATTTTATAATGATTTTCAGATTAAATATGTTTTTTAATCAAAACCTTAATGAATATTTGAAGAAAACATGATTTATACAACAATCTTGTAACATTTTTATATAAAAGTTATCTATTAGGATTTTTATCTAAAGTTTATCATTTTTAATGAATAAAACGTGTATTTTATATAAGTTTTCGATATATAAACCTATTCTGGACATAAGGTTTCAATATTTATTAATCTCGACACCTAAAAACACTCAAAAACCGTATCTCGAAGGTATTTCTCGAAAAGCTCAGTTACGTCACGTAACTGTTAGTTACGTGAGGGTAACTATAGTTACGTGAGGGTAACTGTAGTTACGTGAGGGTAACTGTAGTTACGCGAGGGTAACTATAGTTACGCGAGGGTAACTATAGTTACGTGAGGGTAACTGTAGTTACGTAGGGTAACTATAGTTACACTAGCGTAACTGTTAGTTACGTAGGGTAACTGTTCCTAGAGTAACTGTTCCTAGCGTAACTAATTAGGTTTTTGATCAAACCCATTTATAATGACGTTATAACGTAATTAAAGTGTTACACGCTTTCAAATCTTATGCTTTAACCCTAAAACACATGTCAATTTTATAATATACACTATTAACACGGTTTTGGTCGAAAACGTGTATTTTGCTACATAATGCTATATCTTTCCTTTAAACCATCGAGATTATAAGCCCTTCATAACTAAAACATATTATAGCATATTATGAGACGTTAATCGCATAAGGCAACCCCACTAGACTTAGAGATACTCAGACATATTTATTTACGTGATGTTAGGTCACTTAGACGTGGGAGCTTGACCGTATTTGTTATTACCCGGCGTATTCGTTGACTGGATTGATGTGCTATTGAGTGAGTTATTCGTTGCCCTTTTTACTGTTTTTATATTTTGGGCATGATTAGCGTTGTATAAATTTATTTTATGGTATATTATGTATTATGGTTATGTATTTTGGATATGAACGCCTTTAGGTTAGCATTACCCAACTTGTTCCGCCTTTGTGGTAGAACGAGGCCCCGTATACACACCTGTTAGCTTTTAGCCGCCGGTCCGTATATATAGCGCTATATGGGTCTAACAAGCCCTCATTGTTAACACGATGGATGATGGATGCGCCCTGTCCGTGTTAGCAATGTTATGACCGTTGAATTCGAGGATGACCTAGCGTAATGCACTAGGTGGGGTTGGTTGCCAGTATTGTTATGGTTCAGGTGTATAGTATTTACCTAAGGTTGTTACCTATCCATTATGGTATTTTTATGGTACTTGTATTGGTATATTATTGAAAAGGTTTGTATACTTCACATATGTTTTTGAAACATCATTTTTCGAATGACTTATTTTCAAACCGTATCACTTTTGGGTCAAAACGTATTGAAACTTTTATGCTATTATGTTTTTATTAAATATTGCGAATAATTCACCAACTTTATGTTGACGTTGTATTTTAACGCTTTTCAGGGATTTGAGATTACCTTTTTGACGTTATGCTTTGGTGGCTACGTATATTACTTGCTTGTAATTTATTTTGCTTTGTATTAATTCCTTAGTATCCCAACTCTGTAGCCGTATTTTGACATGTTTTCGGATTACTGTTATAACGTATGCTATTTCAGACTTATTTATCTATGTTGATTATGTATGGTTTACTTATGTTGATGTAACCTTTGAATCTCTGATACCGTATTCTCTGTACACCTCGGTTCCGCCAAATGCGGGGTGTGACAGTCTTAAGTTCAAGTGTCGTTTGTGTTTTTTGAGCTAGGGACATACTACCTATATGTGCCCCATAAATGCTTAACTAATATGAGCTCACTATTTTGTTTGTGCCCTTGAGACATGAAAATTTAATTTGAATCTACTCGTTTAAAGAACCATTTGATCAATAGTAATTTAATCGAAATTTCCATTTTCAGGTTTTAAAGAATTTTATATAAACTTAAAATACTTTTATATTTATATATTATATCCCTAAATTAAACTTGTTACACCTAAAGTTATGTGCAACTTACGACAACTAATATTTCCCTTAAAATTAATGTGTTTCCACGGTATTAATGTTGTTGTCAAGGTCAAGCCCACTTGTTGTCTTGATGTCTATTGTTGGTCCCTCGAGTTTTCATGGGTTGTACCATTTTAGGAGCAATTTAGAAAGAAAAAAAATAATAATAAAAAAAAAACATTTTGCTTTCCGTCAAAAAAATTAATATTTGAACGGCAAAGTGTATTATTACTACTCACTAGTAGCATAAAGTTAACGCAAAGAGGAAACGATTTCAAAGTATTGGATGAGGAGGTTGTTCATGGGTTACAATTCCAATCCATTCAATTTATACATATATCCCCACTAAAACTCGTATAATTATGTATATATTCGAACAAACTTAAAAATAACAAATATGTCCATAAAAAACACTTAAAATCATATATTTTCCCATTTGTATATATTTGTAAAAAAAAGTTAATTAACAATATAACCATTATACCCTTATTTCTTCTCCCTCATACTAAAACTTTTAAAAACTACTTTTCTATAAAATAAGCCTCGAAAAAAATACAAATAGTATTAATAGCTACTTGCTATTATTTTCCAAGTTTCTAAACAACGGAGAATGAAGAGTTGTGACAAAAAAAAAGCATAGAAAGAACAAAACATTATTTAAATGTTTTTAACTAAAACTATTTATATAAAAAAAACCCAAACAGACAATGACACAATCCTTATCAAAACGAAATACCTCAGCAAACTACAAAAGTAAAATAAAGATAATTATTATTTACCAATAAAAAGTCTCGCCACACAACGAACAGTGAAAACATTTTTTCAAAATCTAGTGAACATAAGATTAATATTAAAACACATGCATGATTCAAGTTAAGAAAAGTTTAGAAATATAGGTGACGAGATAAATTAATTATTATACAATTATCAAAAATATTAAAAGATATATATAATTATCAAAAAAATGGATTAGACATTTATCACTTTGAGAATTAAAGGGAAGGAGGATATAATTATTTTAAATTAATAATTGAGAAAAATAGGTATATATGTAATTTTAATTTTTTTTTCAGATATACGTAATTGTTCAAGTTTTATTAGATATATATATATATGCAATTTCCCCATTTAAATTTACAATTTTTAGTCTATTCATTATTTAAACAAAAGAAAAAAATTTTTACACGAAATGATGGATAAGCGAACCAACCTCAACCTTACTGACTTGTATCTATAACCTTAATATGGTTATCTTTGATCCCCTTAAAGATGATTGTCATCTTTGTTAATTCTTCCAAATAGCCCTAAAGAAAATAATTCTACTTCATCACCTGGTCCTAGATACTTTATTTAGAGACAAAATTAAGCTTGTTTCAAAAGACATGATGGAGTTGAATGATGAACGAAATCGATGATGTTTCAAGGACCTGGAGATCTATTTTAAGAACGAAGGAATTGAAATCCACCATTTTTACTATAAGTCGGTTTAGTTATATTGCACCATGGTCTTTGTGTTTTCACATGTAAACAACATCACCGAGATTGACATATTCTATAGATTAGTATCACCAGTAGAATAAATATCATAATATAATAGGCAAGTCTATTGGCTACCAATATTCATCATCATTTCCGTTTTCTGGTTGTGTGTTTCCATAAATATGACCTAGTCATATGTAACTAAATAACGGATAAGAATTTGTAGGAGCATAAACAAGTTGTTAGGTTGTAGGTATGAACAGGTTCGAAAGAGTATAGGCTAACAAATATGGTAAAACAAACAATAAAAAGACCGTGAACTATTGGATTTTCGATCTTCAATAATTATGGAGAACTCGCAGAATACAATAATCTTCAATTATGGTGGTGATTATCGAACAATAAAGAAGAAAAAAAAAAGCCGAGAATATGAGAATTATACGACTCTCATTAAGAAAAAAGATTTTTTTCGTACAAGGTTTAAGCCTCACCCCCTCGGTAAATCCTAAATATAAATAGATTAGGAAACTACCTCCTAATACCCATCTACTCTAGCTTTGCCTTACAAGACAAACAACATTATTTGTAGGCAACTACAATTAAAAGAATACATAAACTTACCCTAATACAAATAACTAATAGTTATAGAATATCCTATCATAATTAATTACTAATTTGGATACCAATTTCCACCTTATTCTAAGTATTATATAACCCCGATACTAAGCATTTCCACGTAAATCGACTCAATGCTTGAACTTCGGTCCTGGAACCACCTTCGTCTTGAGGTCTTCTCCCAGCTTGATTAAGAATTCCTTATGCCACATCTTTTTCTTTTAATCCTCCTCTAATCATCACATGTTCCCCCGTTGTAGTTACCATGTGCTGAACCGCACATGTCTTTACCATAACACACACCCGGTCTTCAACCTACCCTCGTCAGGGTCCTTAACACCGTCAATATTCCCGTGTTCACCTTGATCTCCTCCATGCACTAGACCCACCTCGGCAGAGCCTTTCACAAAACTCACCGCGATCGCAATATGTTGCCTAGCGCATACCATCAAGTTCCCTACATCATACGCATGTGGAACCTTACACATATTTTCCACATCCCAGTCATTTCTCAAGTAAACCTTCAATAAAACCTTGAAGCGTGCTCCCAATGGCATAAACACCTAACCGCCATTCCTCATTTTAAATAACCCAGAATACCTTGCATATACCTCGACTAAGACACCCTTAGGGTTCGGCTACCCGTCTTCCTGAAAATCACCATACCAATAACCTTGTTTGCGAGACCCTCCATGTCGAAAACCTTCTCAAGCAAACCCTTGGTATCCATGATTTCAACCTTACTATTCCACGCAAGTATCCTTTTACCTGTGTGCTCTCCTAGTGCTATCCTTTGATACCTAAACCACACCAGTTTAAAAACCATCCCGAGATTATGTAACTGAGGTTCCTCACCTTTCTCCTCATCACTACTCTCCTGAGCTTCCTCAACTTCGTGATGACCCTCGACCAGTTCGCCTTGATCGCCCGATGATTCCACCTCAAACTCTACATGTTCCACATAATTTGTAGCACCAACCTCCACACACCCGTCCAAAGGGTATACACAACTCTTTGACCTTGTTCAATACAAACCCGTAATGCAAATATATCCTTTCGTTACTCTTTGACCTTAATCATATACAATGACTCTAACCACCGCACCTGCAAATATATCCTTTCGTTACTCTTCCTTGTAAATCGTATCCCTTTAAAAACCCAAAAAACGATTATCCAAGTACCCAATATCCTACTTGCTCCTAAGTTACAAAACCCGTAACTTACCAAGCAAAAAAACCCGATTGAAGTTGGAACACAAGAACCTTGTAACTCCGGTACCGTTGCTTATCCTTCTTGAAATCGATAAAATGCTCCCCAAGAACAACACTGTATCTTGATACGCAAGTAACCTCGATCACCCAAGAACCCTAGCAACACCTTCCTTTCCATCCTCTCTTGCAATACTCGGATAGTAAACAAACACATCCACAAACCTTGTGGAATATGTAAGCAACATCCGGAACCCTAATTTGAAACCCAAGTTAGTCTTGCAAAACCCTAGATTTTGTGGTACGCGTTAGACCCCACAAAACCCTAGTACCTTCTTCTTGCTCGCGGCTCAAGTAATGACCCCCATGAACTAAATCCTAATTGTGGTTTAAGAAACAACCTCACAAACACCTTCTTTATTCGATAAATCAACCCGCAAAAACTCGAGTCTACAACCCACGAGTTCAAAACGAAACTCGTATTCAACACAAATACCCCCTTTCGGATTCAACCAGCCACCAAAATAACAAACTTGGATCTTTAAAACAACCCACGAATCAAAAAGTGACTCGTGCAAAAAATCCAAGAAGTTGCTGATTTTTCAGCCTTTTCCCTATTTCTTCAGCCAACTTTGACAGCTAATATCTTTTGTTACACAACTCTGATCGAAACATCCTTCAGCCAAATTGTATATATATATATATATATATATATATATATATATATATATATATATATATATATATATATATATATAGTTAATTACATGGGTCGTCCCTATGGTTTGCACCATTTACACCGGTCGTCCCTATAACTTTTTTATTACACTACTCGTCCCTAAGTTTGAATTTTGTTGCCTGCAGAGTCCCTATTTTGGATGTGCCGTTAAATGTGTCGTTAAGTCACTGACACGTGAGTCACACGTGAGGGTATTTTCGTCATTTTAATTTTCTCTCTCCATTTTAATACCCATATCCCCAAAATCCAAAAACCCCAAATTAATTACCCAAAAATCCCAGAAATCCATACAAATCACCACAAATCAGATTCGAAGCTAAATCAGCAACATACAAACTCGAACGAATCAGTTGAACAACAAATCATGCAATTGACATAAAATCAATAAATACGAGTCAGATCCGAAACTAAATCTGCAAAATCAGCTTTCTTCAAATCAAAATGCAAATCAAAATACAAATCGGTTCCAAATCAAATCAAAATACAAATCGGATGTATCAATTTGGAACTAGGATCTAATATCAGCGGATGTATCAATCGAATTTATTTGAAAAGCGGATTTATCAATCGGATTTATTTGAAAAGCGGATGTATCAATCGGATTTATTTGAAAAGGGCGGCGAGGAGAAATATAACCGGCGGCGGCGAGGACATGAAAAAAGTAAGATTTGCTTAGTTGAATATTGCTTAGAGTTAAGGGGTAAGATTGTGTAACGTATGGTTGGTTTTGCAGGTTTATGATGGTATATATTTTGATGATTTCGGAGAGGATGTTTTTGCTAGTAAGCCAGTCGAGCCTGACGAGGAAAGTAAAATCCAGGCGTTAGTTAATACTCCAACTTTGTTTTTGATTTCTTTTGTCGATTTGTATTTTGATTTGTTTTGGATTTGATAAATTTGAGTTTTTAATTTGGATTTGATGATTTTGGGGAAGAGTGTTTGTGATATTGATTTTGTGGGGATTGGGAGAGATAAAGTTAAAATGATGAAGATACCCTCACGTGGGACTCACGTGTTAGTGAATTAACGACACATTCAACGGCACATCCAAAATAGGGACTCTGCAGGCAACAAAATTCAAACTTAGGAACGAGTGGTGTAATAAAAAAGTTATAGGGGACCGGTGAAAATGGTGCAAACCATAGGGACGACCCATGTAATTAAGTCATATATATATATATATATATATATATATATATATATATATATATATATATATATATATATATATATATATATATATATATATATGTATATGTATATGTGTGTGTGTGTGTGTGTGTGTGTGTGTGTGTTGGGAATCCACAAATCAAATTTCGTGACGATCCAACGGTTGACCAACTCAGAATCGCGTTTTTCCTACAACTGCGCAAGTCTGGCCGAGAATTATGAATTTTTTTGTAATTGTTCACCTCAGAAGAACCAGTAACCGTGGCTCTGATACCACTTGTTGGATTTTCGACCTTCAACAACCCTGAGGGAACCCGCAAAATACAAAACCCTTCAATTATGGTGGTGGGTATCGAACAATAAAGAAGAAAAGAAGCCGAGAATATGAGAATTATACGACTCTCATTAAGAAAGGCGATTTTTTTGGTACAAGGTTTAAGCTTTACCCCCTCAGCTTTATTTATAAGTGAAGGGGTAAATCATAGATAGAATTAGATTAGGAAACTACCTCCTAATACCCATCTAATCTAGCCTTTTCTTGCAAGACAAACAACCTTATTTGTAGGTAACTACAATTAAAAGAAAACATCAACCTACCCTAATACAAATAACTAATACTTCTAAAATATTCTATTCTAATTAATTACTAATTTGGATAACATGAACAATAACTAAAACGAAGAAGAATTCGTGCTCGTTATGGGTAGGAGACTAAGAGCCTTAAAATAGGGTGAGTAGCAAGGATAGTTGGAAGCGCAATTGTTGTTGTCGACAAGGGCGAAGACAAAAATCTCTTTTACGGGAGCAAAAAAGAATTCAAAAAATATGTTGTTGTGAGGTTTGAACCTTTGCCCTCAAAAATAAGAAAAAGGGGTCTTACCATTATATCAACTAGCTTCTTATGTTTATTTTATTCATCTAATCCTTATAGATAGTGTATTTTATGGATGAAAAAAATTTAAAAATCGTATTTTTTCCGTTGCAAATTACCACCGTATGAAAATTTCCAATGAGCAACTTCCTTCGATTACCCCATACTAAATCTAATATCTTACATGTCGGGGACAATGGCTCCCCAAGGTAAGATATTAGATATGGTGACGGAATACGTCGTGCGGAGGATAATAGCAAGCCAAATTATGATTGCAATCTTAAAATTCGCAATGCATAGAACTGGTGCATGGTGGTTGATTGTGGTTGTACGACAACGGACCTCAAGCCATGTACCTAGGGTATGAGAATCAATGGTTCGCAGGTATTGCCAAAAGAGAAGGCAACAAAAGTTGTGACGGGATGGACAAAAGGGGATATTGATAAGAATTTGACTCAAATTTGACTCAATGTATAGTTAAAATGTTTTAAATGTATAGTTTGATTGTATAATCATTAGTGGATGAGTGATTTAAAAAGTAATGAAGATTTGTTTTATTAAGAGTTAATTACATAAATCGTCCTTATGATTTATTCAAAATTATGGATTTCGTCCCTAAGTTTAAAACGTTGCATAAATCGTCCACTTTTTGAAATTAATTACGAATTTCGTCCCTAAAATGGATGTCCGTTAAAATTTTCCGTTAAAATCATCATGAACTAATTACACATTTCGTCCCTCATATGGACGTCCGTTAGAAATTAGGGACGAAAAGCGTAATTAGTTTCCAAAAGTAGACGATTTATGCAACGTTTTAAACTTAAGGACGAAATTCGTAATTTGTAGTAAACTATAGGGACGATTTATGTAATTAACTCTTTTATTAAATAAAAAATATAGAGTTAATTACATAAATCGTCCCTATGGTTTACTTAAAATTACGGATTTAGTCCCTAAGTTTAAAACGTTGCATAGTTCGTCCATTTTTAGAAACTAATTACACTTTTCGTCCCTAAAATGGATGTCCGTTAATAATTTCCGTTAAAATTATCGCTAACTAATTTCATATTTCGTCCCTAAAATGGATGTACGTTAGAAATTAGGGACGAAAATCGTAATTAGTTTTAAAAAATGGATGATTTATGCAACGTTTTAAACTTAGGGACGAAATCCGTAATTTGGAGTAAACCATAGGGACACTTTATGTAATTAACTCAAAAATATATTAAAGCAGATAATGAATTTTTAGAGAATGCCCCGTTATCACTTATATGTTAACTTTAATATATTATAGGGTTATGATAATTTTAACCTTATAGTTGCGGTTAACAAGTTATTGCGCATTAAAATTAGTTGTATATTCATTTATAAAAGAATTAAGAGTTAATTACATAAATGGTCCCTGTGTTTGTTTCAATTTAACGGGTTCAGTCCCTGAGTCATAAATCGTTCGGGTCCAGTCCCTGGGGCATATGTTTGGCTACAAGAATAGTCCCTCCGTCACATAAAATGACTGAACTACCCTCGTTTTATCTATTTATTCATTTATTAATGTTTTAATACATTTATATTATTATTATATTAAATATATATATTTTAATTAATATTAATATTAGTATTAAAGAGATAATGTTATATATATATTTCAACCTTTAATCACCTCTGACCTTCATTTTTTAACCTTGAATCACAACCACCCACCATATTCAGCAACCATTCTCATCCCTATCCTAAATTCAATTCGTTTTAACCCGATTTTTGGAGTTGATGATGGTTGAGAACTGGTGTAGAGACGATGAGACGAAAGGATATGGTAATGATGGAGAAGACGGTGATGATGAAAGGATATGGCGGTGATGGAGAAGACGGTGATGAGACGAAGGTGATTTGATGAATGCTATTGTGATTGAAGGTTTTTGTATTCTCCAATTGATGAAGTCGTGGTAAAACACGAATATCTTACACAAAATCATCTTCATCATCATCATTTTCTCGAAAAATCCAACTTTTTACTCGCTTTGTTGACTTTTTTTTTTTTCTCAAGATCTGTTGATTTTTAAGTAAAATTGGATTTGGGTTTTGTTAAATTTGTGATTTTGGAAGTGGGTTTTGAAGGATTTGTGGTTTTGGAAATGGGTTTTGGTAGAATTTGTGGTTTTTGATAAATTTTTAATCTTGGAAATGGGTTATGTAGAATTCGTGTTTTTGGAAATGGGTTTTGTAGAATTTGTGTTTTTGCATGATCCCTGTTCGTAAAGCAGATTTGGGTAAGGTTTTTTTTATGTTTTATTTATTCTGTTCGTAAAGCAGATTTGCAGATCTGAGTTTGTGTTCTTGAGTTTTATTATTTGGATTGAGATTGGGATTGTGATTTGGGATTGTGATTTGGGATTGAGATTGGGATAATTATTTTTTTTTTTTTTGGGTTATTGTGATTTGGGATAGGAATAATTAGGTTTTTTATGTTTTATTTATTTTTTAAATTGATAGATAAATTAATATTTATTTATTAAGGGTATTTTCGTCATTTTAAGTGACAAAGGGACCAAACGTGTAACCCAACATATGACCTAGGGACTGAACCCGAACGATTTTCGACCCAAGGACTGAACTCGTTAAATTGGAACAAACATAGGGACCAATTATGTAATTAACTCAAGAATTAATCTCTAAATCAAAGGGGTCAGGTTCGTTAATGTACTACCAAATAAATAATTTCCAAAACTTTTATATACCAACCATGTGCCTTCTTTATACTAGTAGCATAGCCGTGCTAAGCGAGGAGATACTAAATTATGTGCACGATTAGCGTAGTTATAATTGAGTTTTATCTTATTGTGTTTTAGATTTAGGAAATAGAAATATAGTGTGTGGTTAGTTTTTTCCCAATAATTCGTCGTTTTGTTTTTAAAGTGTCACATAGTTAGCATTGAATTTTATCTTATATTTTAAATTACAAGTTAGTTTGATGTTAGTTTAGAAAAGTAATTTTAATGGAATATGTGTTTTTTACTTTTGGCAATAATGATTTTATAATCATGCATAATTTTCACTTCATTCGACCTATTAGTCCATACATTCATTAATTATGTAATCATATAAGTTATAATATGACTATATTTCAAATGTCAAAATCGTTAAATTTTAAAGTGAAGGAGTAAATATATTAAGCATTATGAACATTTATGCACTATTAATAATATTATTGATTACTTTCAATTGAATTTATGACTATTTTATAAAAAATTAAATGTTTAAAATTTATTGAATTATAATCATTTATTTAAAAATCAATGATTAAAATTAAAATTCTTCAATTTTATATTTAAAATTGAAATGAGTAGATATATAATCTTTGATCTTTTCTTTTCTAAGAGACAGTTTCTTTGACTGAGTCATGGTATTTAGAGTGTGTTTGGTTGAGGTATTAAGGGGTGGAGAATGGTAATGATAATGGTTGATAAATGTTGGTTTGTTGTATTGTAAATTGGAGGTTATGATATTAATCATTCATTGCTCACTCATTGCATTCCCCAGTATTTCTTTTCTCATTTTTTTTCCATTTCCTAACTTTGAACCAAACGTCCCCTTAATTTATCGTTGCATTATTGGAGAGTAGGTGTATTGAACTATAGTCGTACTTTCCAATTTATTATGACAATCTAGTCAACCCACTAGTCCTCCTCCATATTTCCAGCTCCCAACTATCTTGTAAAATATATACGAAAATTGTTGCTCATTCCTTGCGAGCTATTGATCTGGATAACTAAATGGACCAAATTGGTAATGGTTAATTATCAGCATATTTTGTCGCTTTTATATGAACTTTAAATTAACACAAGCTAATTAATTATCACTACTAGAAAAAAGATGTAAAGAGATCGGTTTTGGGAGTCATAGAGACCGGTTATACAACCGGTCTCTTTGTCGCAGGTTTTAGTAAGAGACATGTTTGGAATGTGGTTTCTTTAAGGGATACTAAAGAGAACGGTTTGTTTTAAAAGAAGAGGTTTTTTTACATTTTTATTTACTATTCTATTAGAATTTAATTTTTATTAAACTTAGTTATAGAGACCCGTTTTTATTTGAACACCAAGTCTCAATAAAAAAAAATTATTTTTCTTTATTTTATAGGGTTTTTTTATATCCAAATTGTAATAAAAAAAACAAATATGATCCGAATTTTCAATTCAACCAGAATTCATACTAGTGCTAAAACCAAAATTTTAATTTTATAGATGAAAGGGTATAAAACGATTGTCCAACACCACAAAACAAAATGATGTCTAACACAAGTAAACGATAGATGTCTAACACAACTAAACAATATCTTAAGTAGATAGTCCAAAAGATTATAACCTTTTACCTTTAAGTGTATTAAATATGTCGGTAATAAATTCTTGAACAATGCTTTATGAGTATTTAAAAGAATTTGGTAGGTTGATAACGGTGTAAATGATAAGGAAGAAAGCTTTACAGTAGTAAATAAATAATAACTTTGGATGTCGGTTTCTATAGAAAACAAAGGTCTCTATATTAATAATAATATTTAATATCGAAGACCCGTTGAGGTGGGCCGCCCTCACTTAATATGAAGACCGGTTTTCTCGATAGCAACATGTTTTTTTATTTTCAAACTTACAAAACCTGTTATATATATATATACAAGTCGGTCTCTTTAAATTGAAAATGGACCTATAATCGCTTAAGAGACTATAAAGACCTGTTTTTAATATAAACGGTCTCTTCAATCAAGGGGTCTACGGTCTCTTCAATCAAGGGGTCTCCTATTTTGTGTAGTAGTGTGAGATTCATGTGAAAGTGGTAATCCGACATTTGAAACGATATAAAACTGGATTAATAAGAGGTAAAAGTCCTCTCTTATTTTACACAGATGACATGCATGTTTCTTACTAAAGAACCCATGCTAATTATTAAAAATACAAAGCATACATTACAATATTATGCATGATCGCATGGTGAACCATCTTTTTAGTACGTACATAAAATGGTTCACGCTTGATGCATGCCTCCTTCATCAGTTTTGAGTTTGTTTGTATGCAGTTGCCTCCGCAAAAGTGTTGCAACACTTGCACCCTCCTTGGTTGTTGTATCGTCCACCGCCACAACAACCATACCTGCAACCTCCACCACCACCACCACCATGACCACCACCGTTGTTGTATCCTCCTCCTCGTCCGCCACCATTGTTATATCCTCCTCCTCGTCCACCACCATTGTTATATCCTCCTCCTCGTCCACCACCGTTGTTGTATCCTCCACGTCCACCACCACCGTTATTGTACCCTCCTCCACCGCCGTTGTTGTATCCTCCTCCACCACGCTCGTTGTATCCTCCACGGCCGTCAACCTCACCTTCATTTAAAATTGTTAATTAGCGTTGAGACTTGAGGAGTGAAGACTATATATTTTCCCACATTTTATAATTTTGTAATCTATTGCAAGGTTTATAGTTACAACTTACAACTAAAAGACAGATTATATTAAAACTCAAAGATTAATACAAGTAATTCAAATTAAATTTACTAACTATTTGCATGGTTTTTCGAAACTGCCTTAACATGACATAATTAAGGTTTGTAAATAAGGTGCGTTTCCGCATACTGACTATTGAGGTTGAGGGTTCGAGAAACTATACTTACTGTTAACTTTAGCTGCCGCAGCTTCAGAGGCAATAAGAAGAACCACAGAAAGAGCTAAAGCAAGAAGAAGGAATGTTTTTGAAGCCATCTTAACTTAAAGAAATTATATTACTATTGTAAGTTAGAAGGATGAGGAAACTAGTGTGTTACATGTCTCTATTTATAGAAGGATTTTGGGCATGACAAAATCGTATAGTAATTGCCATGGTCCATGTATGGTTGGATGGTGAGTAGTTGGCCCAAGATTTTCCTTTTCCTTGACATTTTGCACCATAATCTTATCTTGTAATCCCATCAAATTTCGTATTTTAGTTCCGGAATCTCAATATTTGCATGAGCTTGAATTGTATTATTGGTTTACTAGTAATATATATAATCATTTTCAAGTAATCAAATAATATTGCATATATTAATAAGTTATATATTCACAGATACGTACTGAATGTGATAAAAATAATTTTCAGTTACAAGTTTAAAGGTGTTGGTATTTGAACACGTCAAATTAAATGTGTGTCTATAAATATGTGAGTCTACGGGGTTGCACACATCGACATTTAGATACGACTATACGTTTATTAATTATTATCTATTACTTAATATGTTAAGTTTAATATTTAATAAATGGAAGAATGTATTATGTAATTATGGGGTTTCCATTATAATACGACTTGTACTCTAAGGCATTTTTGGCTATATAAGGAACCCCAAGTTCATTATTTTCCTACACCATAAATCGATTAGGGATCTTAAGCCTAATCGATCATCTCCTTTCTCCATTCGATCGATTTACAAAACCCAAAGCGTTTTGGTTTTGTTTTATCGAGTTCAAGAGTTGTGGTGATAATAAACGTGTACAAGCAAAGTAGTATGATGGTAAAGAAGGTGTCGTTTACAAGCTTGTAGTAGGATTTCACTATAAATTCTAAAAGAGGTAAATCAGCAACAAAGGTACAATGCTTAACTTAGTTAATATTAATTATGTGCTTGATTATAATTGCTTTCGCTGCATGTTGTTTGACAATCGGATTAGATATATACCTATAATTCAAGTTAACTAGTTAAAAACATCAAAATTTGAAGGGTTTGGTGATTTGGTTCGACCAAAAGATGAAAACGAAATTCTGATTTGGAGTCCGACTGCGACGCAGTGGATGCAACTGCGTCGCATGGGGATGATTTTATAAAAAAAAAAAAAAAAAAAAAAACTTCTTTTTTAGAATTAAATATTAAATAGAAGCTAAACCTAAAATACAATATTTGATGTTTAATTACCTTTGTGAGATATCTATTAAGCAATAATCATAATCGTAAAACTACATGCATATTTTTACGAAGATGATTACGATATTAGATATTTGTTAATTGTTATTGGTTAAAAATATTATTACACGAGTTAATTGAATAAGTGCGATACTTTATAAAAATAGACTTAAAAGGTTACTTGCGCGAATTATTTGATAATTGTATTATATATGTACTAAATAACTTACGCAATCCAAAATTTGCTTACTTGAACGGATGTATGTGGTCCGTTTCCAAACGAGACGGGAGCTATTAGGGTACACCCACTTTGTTGCGTAGTTAATTAATTAAGTTTTAGATATTATTGTTTAATGTAAACTGACAATTGTTGTTATGGAAAAATAAAATTATATTAACTAAATAATTATGAAACTAGCTTTTAAATTATTTTGTAGTTATACGTTCTAAAACACAACTGGTTGGGTTAAATATACCGTAATATGCTCCAGCAACGGAACGTGTAATTTTATAAAATCATTTAAATCGAATAATTTTTAAATAAACGTGTTATCTCTAATTCATGATTAATTGTAAATCCTTATTCGTATAATTCTCAACTAGGCTCACATATTAAAACGCGGTGTCTAGGAAAGAACGGTTATGAGTATTATACATTTAATGAGGTCGGTTTTTAATATACTTCGCGCTGACCACCCTCACCGTTCTTACTTGGTCGTGTAAAAATAGAGCTACCGAACGGGTTTTATAATAGATATGTTACATTTAATTAATACACGTGGTGTATAGGAATTAGACATCTAGCCGCACGTAAAATTATTATAAAAGTAATGAAATTTTTTTTACATTTTTAAATACAAATTATGTTACGAAGTTGTATGCATGCTTTTGCGTACATGAAATATTTTGTCACCCATTGAATTAAGTTAATTTCCATCCATGTTGCTAAGACAACTTGTACTTGCTTGTTACTTCTACGTGAGACGTACGTAAAGAGTCACCAAGGTGAATTACAAATCGTTTTCAATTCGAAGATAAACGTAGAAGAGAGGAGAATGGAGTGGAGATCCAAAGCCTAAACTACAAATAGGGTTTTATACAATTGAACAATATATGTTTTTTTTTACAAAAATAAAAAATAATAACGCAAAAGGGTTTGATTAGGGATCAATGACATTCGCCTACTTATCAACTTTGCATGTTTTATTGAGCCATAACTCTAATATTAATGTAATCAGGTTGATTGGATAAACAATCCCTTCTCTACTAAAGGGTCTTTGTTTCGGCTTATTAAGTTATGTAAATTTTTATAAGTTCATAATTCCAGTTTTTTGGCTTATTAGCTTATTATGTTGAGCTTATGGTTTATTTAAAGTCATAAGATCAACTTGATAAACTCATAAGCCAAAAAAAAATAAACTTATGAGTTTATGAAAATTTACATAAATTTATAAGCCGCTTACATAAACCGAAACAAACACCCCAAATTAAAAGATAATGATTGATATCATGCATTTGTAACTTTGCATTATTTGGTACACAATATTTTAAAACAATTTATTACGAAAGATACAAATCACGAAAGGTATTTATTAATTAACTAATTTGTGTACCCCGGGACAAGTTATTGACTTCCTAACACGTAGCAGCCCAGACTGGACTTGGTCACAACATCTATTTATTCATAGTAAATAATTAATTGTTCACTACCATTACTCTATAGATTAAATGTTGTGGATGCATTGCTAAGCGTGCTGACAATTGTTTTTTATTCGTCTGGGCTGGTGGGCTTAATGGTTTTTGGGCCGTTATGATGTTGGTTTGCTGGCCCGGGTAGTTTTGTGTTTTCTTCACGATCAATTCATGAGTCATTACTGCTTTTGTGATGGCTTTCTAATTTGGCAACACGTGTGTTTCTTCTTCACTCCGTGAGCCGTAAATATCTTCATACAATTTCGAAACCTTGGTCCAATTATCTTTTCCTCCGGCCTCAACTTCCGGCGATTCACGACAGTCAACGGTTAGTTGGGCTGAATTCCGCCTGTTTGTTTTTTTTTTTCCAACGTTTGCATCACACGTGTCTTCCTCTGGTTTTTTTTTTTGTTTGTATGTATAGGAAGAGATGTATGAGGCTGATGAAAGTTTCTTTGTTTCAGAAGATGTAGTTTTCAGTTTTGATGATTAGATAAGTTACATACCACCGACGTCGGCGAAGAGAGATGTAGAATCGGAAACGGAGAGTAAAACTGGCGGTGAGGCAACGGAGGTGACGAAAACGGTGGGTGTTACGTTTCCGGCGGAGAGTGTTGCTCCGGTGAAGCTTGAATCGGAAGGGTTGTAGCAAAGTAGGAGTCCTGGTGTGGCTTGGCAGGTATGGAACCCTAACTTGTCATTTTGCTGTTTTTTTTTCCTTCTTATTTTTGTGTGATTTGTTTATGAATTGTATTAATTGACAGATTAGTTTATGTGTTTTAACCGGTCCTAATAACAAGTTCTAATATTTTGGAGATGAAAAATTGAGATTTTGATTAAATATGTATCGAAGGTATGATAATGGGAGCATCGGCATCATCGGTTCGGTAAACTACTCAAATACACATATGTTTAAATTATAAATTTTTGTGCTGAAATATGTAATGATATTCCCTTTCTAAAAAACAAATTAGGCACTGACCAAGACGAAAGGGAGGAACTTTCAAAAGGTGAGATTAACCGTGACGATCAACTCCAGGATTTAACCGAAATCATTTTCAACGCCTTTGATTACAGCTTAATCATTCCCTTTGCAAATAAAATAAATTTGATGAAGTTTTTATTCCCTTTGTAAATAAAAAAATTAGGCACTGGCCAAGACGAAAAGGAGGGTAAGATTAACCGTGATGGTTAACTCTGGGATTTAAAATTCGTTGGTGAGATTCGCGAGATTTATGTTAGGAGTGGAAGCTGTCTTGATTCCATGAAGTTTGATACTAATGGCAATAAGAACGGTAACCTTCGAAAGGTGAGGTGCTTAAATAGTTAAATCTATTATGTAAACAAGCGAATGGAAATAAAATTCAGCATAATTTTATATATTTCCTATTGTAGGTAACGTAATTTATGTTTTACAATTTAATGTAACATACTCGCATTTTTAAAACAATGATGGCATTCAGGTTACAGAATGAGCAAATGGTTGGGATTTCCGGGTCTATGTGATGTTGTTAAAGAAGAAGAAAAAGAGGGTTGTGATTTATGGTACTGCTGAGAATTCAGGTGGACAGATAGCGTAAAGCTGGTTCAGGTAATTGGAGTCGACAATGCCTGATAGTCAGTGAGTGTTATATTTAATATTTCTTTAAATTAAGAAATATGATAATTATCAACGGGAAATTAAGTCGTACTTAACTTTGATGTCTTATGGATTAGAAATGACAGAAGGGTTTGAAAAAATAGTGTGTCGAAAAGTGGCATAATGGGCGGGTTGACTAATGGGTAAAAAAGATGGGTTTTATGAATTGTGATAACCCATATCGACCCGTTTAGGTATAAATGTGACAAAATTGTCACCTCCAGATGGTTTATTTTCTAAACCTTTGCACGTACATTGGTTATAAAGATAAGTTATAGTTAATACTCAATAAAAGAAAAACACTTCACTAAAGGGAGAATATATTAGTTATGTATACTGAAGTTAGGGGGAAATATTAAAATTTAGGAAGTTAGGCAAAGGTGAACCCTTTTAATAAACTGGTCAGCTTTAAAAAACAACCTGACGGGCTAAATTCATAATAAACGTGTCACAATGGGTTCGAGGGTCAAAAACGTTTATGTGTTACTATTTGGTACTTGAGGCTAAATTTTATTATTACTAAATATAATAGTAAATATAAATCCTAGAATAAAATGTTTCGACGTGCTGACCTGTTTAAACACACTCCTCCTTCATACGACCTGTTGACCAACCAATTCGTTTATTGTCGAGTCTGGAGTTGATTCCCGTCTTAGCCAAATGAAACTTATTATTCAAACCTAATTAATTCACACCTACGTAATCAGATAATCAAATACAGTCTGGTTATTGCTCTTTTGGCTCACAATACCAGTTCCAAAATGTGAATCCAAACACCCGCTAAGCTTGAAGGAGTAGGATTTCTATGTCGAAAATGATCTCTTATAAATTATTCATTGAGGAAGACTCTCATAAACACATACAGACACGCATACCCTGTAACATCTTTATGTTTGGTACCCATGTTAATAGCATTTCATACTTTCCTGTTTATTATAGATATTTTGGAATTTGGCTACCACATATATGATTATATTAGAAGAAATTATAATAAATTCTGTTGAGCTAAATGTAGTTTCGGTTTTCAGGTTTGCACTTATGATAGTGGACAGTTGTCTGTATAGAACCGATTTCTATGGTAGAGGAGACCTATCAGCCCGGCAGATGCATTTTGCAAAGTTTTTAAGGAGCGTTCAGAAGTTAGCAGACGAGGTAATATCCCATCCATTCATGACCACCAACCATCTCTTGCTTAAGTTAAGGTCTAAAATTGAATGCTAAAGTTTACTACAATTGATATAAATTACTTTGGTGTGGCGCTGGTGATCATTAATCAAGTAGTGGCCCAAGTGGATGGTTCTGCAATGTTTGCTGGTCCTTAATTTAAACCGATTGGTGGTAATATCATCGCTCATGCTTCTACAACAAGGTTAGAAATTGTTGTCTATATATCGCACGTGTGGTCCATTTGTTTATTGGCATTCTTCTAACTTAAAGGTGGTTTGTTGACAGGTTAGCTTTAAGGAAAGGAAGGGGAGAAGAACGTATTTGTATAGTCATTGGCTCCCCGTGTTTAGCTGAAGCTGAAGCCAGGTTCCAGATTTCTACAGAAGGTGTGAATGATGTTAAAGAACGAAACCGTCTGGCAGCTTTTAAAGTTGGACATTCGTGTCATCAACATATATTAGTATAGAATTTGATATCGTTGTCACAAAATTCTTTAGACTAAATTTTGTAAATTAATCTATTATTGTGCGTCACACAAACACTGCAGGATATTGGAAAGGAATGTTGAGACACTGAACAAAGCAATGGAAGTGGAAGGCAAAAGAACGAGAAGAGAATTAGTTGCAATGGAAAAGGAACTTGCTGCTTTGCGTAACCCCCGATGGTTTATTTTCAGTTCTTCAGTTTTTGGTTTCTTTTGTCTTCTTCGTTTTCATGCTTTGCTCTTACATAATTGTGTTATTTTTTACGGGTCTCTACATTTTTAAAACCATTTGGTTTGCTGGGGGAAAAATGGGAAATTCCAAAGTAAAAATCGTTGCTCACATGTTAATGAATTTACTTGACCTTCGTTAGAATGAACATCAGTAGCCACCGAAACCTGAGGACGGAAGACAGCAGCTCAAACATTTGGGTGAAAAGTCTTTTCATCTATCTGTTTGGCCTCCGGTATTCCGTTCTCCAGCTTCGCTGGATACTTATCTTCTTTCCAACCACACTCAACTGACTTCATTTATATGTAAGTACCAAGTTTAACTTTGGAATTTTCCATTTTCCCCCGCCACTTCAAATGGTTTCGAAATGCGTGCCTCGCTTTCAGTAGTCTGGTGTTTTTTATGATTTTTTTTCAATGGAATGTAACTAATACTATTTTGTTTTTTTGCCGGTATTCAAAATGACAACTGCTCGGGAGAAACTTGAGGACGGATAGATCGGAGAAGTGGAAGGACGGATACTGACTCTTCAAGACTGATACTTTTTTGTTACTATCCCATGAACTCATTACTTAGATTACTTCAAATGGTTTCGAGTTTTGTAAATCGCACCCGTGCAACGCACGGGATACTTTCTAGTTAATATTAATATATATGTGTTAAGTGATTGGGTTATCTAATTTTAATTTTAACTTATATTATGTTTTTAATGAGTATTATATTGTATTTTCTAACTTTTAAATATTTTTTATTATTTATTCGACCAATAAAATCTTTGTAAATAGGTAACATGGTTTCATTTTTTATTTTTATTTTTTTAAACAAAAGTCAAAGCCTAATAACTTCTATTTATAATAAGAATCACTGTTTAAAATTGAAGTATGTTTTAACAGAGTGAAAATACACGATTATAAACGATACTAAAACAAAAAAAGAACAAAATAATGTAAAACATATCAAATGTAAAATTTTAATGTGGTTTTATTATTTTAAATTGGACTTTTGACTATGTTCGCACATAACTCAAACGGCCACATTGTTTTACTGCTTTTAAGTTAGATTAATTATTAGTTTCAATTAAACCGTTCTAGATTTCGACATCTAGGCTTACTATTTATATATTACACGATTAGTTGCACTTGTCTATTTGAATAATAATTCATAGACATCGGTAGAACCCTTTTTATAAATCAAACTTGATTTTTACACATCAGTACATATTATGTACACATCTCAATAAACCTAAACTAATATTAATCCTTTACTTTTTAGCTTAACACGATCGAGGAAGATGATAATCAGATTTTTTTTTATTTCATAAAGTTAATATTATTGAACTTGTTGAAGCAGAACCAAACAATGATTTCGAAATAAGATAAACTCTAACCATGTATGTTAAAGGTCTTACGTTCAAGTGTCGTTTGTGTTTTCTGAGCTAGGGACATACTACCTATATGTGCCCCATAAATGCTTAACTAATATGAGCTCACTATTTTGTTTGTGCCCTTGAGACATGAAAATTTAATTTGAATCTACTCGTTTAAAGAACCATTTGATCAATAGTAATTTAATCGAAATTTACATTTTCAGGTTTTAAAGAATTTTATATAAACTAAAAATACTTTTATATTTATATATTATATCCCTAAATTAAACTTGTTACACCTAAAGTTATGTGCAACTTACGACAACTAATATTTCCCTTAAAATTAATGTGTTTCCACGGTATTAATGTTGTTGTCAAGGTCAAGCCCACTTGTTGTCTTGATGTCGTATTGTTGGTCCCTCGAGTTTTCATGGGTTGTACCATTTTAGAGCAATTTAGAAAAAAAAAAAATAATAAAAAAAAAAAAACATTTTGCTTTCCGTCAAAAAAATTAATATTTGAACGGCAAAGTGTATTATTACTACTCACTAGTAGCATAAAGTTAACGCAAAGAGGAAACGATTTCAAAGTATTGGATGAGGAGGTTGTTCATGGGTTACAATTCCAATCCATTAATCCAATTTATACATATATCCCCACTAAAACTCGTATAATTATGTATATATTCGAACAAACTTAAAAATAACAAATATGTCCATAAAAAACACTTAAAATCATATATTTTCCCATTTGTATATATTTGTAAAAAAAGTTAATTAACAATATAACCATTATACCCTTATTTCTTCTCCCTCATATTAAAACTTTTAAAAACTACTTTTCTATAAAATAAGCCTCAAAAAAAATACAACTAGTATTAATAGCTACTTGCTATTATTTTCCAAGTTTCTAAACAACGGAGAATGAAGTGTTGTGACAAAAAAAAAAAAAAAACATAGAAAGAACAAACCATTATTTAAATGTTTTTAACTAAAACTATTTATATAAAAAAAAACACAAACAAACAATGACACAATCCTTATCAAAACGAAATACATCAGCAGACTACAAAAGTAAAATAAAGATAATTATTATCTACCAATAAAAAGTCTCACCACACAAAAACAGTGAAAACATTTTTTCAAAATCTAGTGAACATAAGATTAATATTAAAACACATGCATGATTCAAGTTAAGAAAAGTTTAGAAATATAGGTGACGAGATAAATTAATTATTATACAATTATCAAAAATATTAAAAGATATATATAATTATCAAAAAATTAAAATGGATTAGGCATTTATCACTTTGAGAATTAAAGGAAAGGAGGATATAATTATTTTAAATTAATAATTGAGAAAAATAGGTATATATGTAATTTTAAATTTTTTTCAGATATATATGTAATTGTTCAAGTTTTATTAGATATATATATATATATATATATATGCAATTTCCCCATTTAAATTTACAATTTTTAGTCTATTCATTATTCAAACAAAAGAAAATATTTTTTACACGAAATGATGGATAAGCGAACCAACCTCAGTGATTAACCTTACTGACTTGTATCTATAACCTTAATATGGTTATCTTTGATCCCCTTAAAGATGATTGTCATCTTAGTTCTTCCAAATAGCCCAAAAGAAAATAATTCTACTTCATCACCTGGTCCTAGATACTTTAGTTAGAGACAAAATTAAGCTTGTTTCAAAAGACATGTTGGAGTTGAATGATGAACGAAATCGATGATGTTTTAAGGACCTGGAGATCTATTTTAAGAACGAAGGAATTGAAATCCACCATTTTTACTATAAGTCGGTTTAGTTATATTGCACCATAGTCTTTGTGTTTTCACATGTAAACAAAATCACCGAGATTGACATATTCTATAGATTAGTATCACCAGTAGAATAAATATCATAATATAATAGGCGAGTCTATTGGCTACCAATATTCATCATCATTTCCGTTTTCTGGTTGTGTGTTTCCATAAATATGCCCTAGTCATATGTAACTAAATAACGGATAAGAATTTGTAGGAGCATAAACAAGTTGTTAGGTTGTAGGTATGAACAGGTTCGAAAGAGTATAGGCTAACAAATATGGTAAAACAAACAATAAAAAGACCGTGAACTATTGGATTTTCGATCTTCAATAATTATGGAGAACTCGCAGAATACAATAATCTTCAATTATGGTGGTGATTATCGAACAATAAAGAAGAAGAAAAAAAAGCCGAAAATATGAGAATTATACGACTCTCATTAAAAAAAAAGATTTTTTTCGTACAAGGTTTAAGCCTCACCCCCTCGGTAAATCCTAAATATAAATAGATTAGGAAACTACCTCCTAATACCCATCTAATCTAGCTTTGCCTTACAAGACAAACAACATTATTTGTAGGCAACTACAATTAAAAGAATACATAAACTTACCCTAATACAAATAACTAATAGTTATAGAATATCCTATCATAATTAATTACTAATTTGGATACCAATTTCCACCTTATTCTAAGTATTACATAACCCCGATACTAAGCATTTCCACGTAAATCGACTCAATGCTTGAACTTCGGTCCTGGAACCACCTTCGTCTTGAGGTCTTCTCCCAGCTTGATTAAGAATTCCTTATGCCACATCTTTTTCTTTTAATCCTCCTCTAATCATCACATGTTCCCTCGTTGTAGTTACCATGTGCTGAACCGCACATGTCTTTACCATAACACACACCCGGTCTTCAACCTACCCTCGTCAGGGTCCTTAACACCGTCAATATTCCCGTGTTCACCTTGATCTCCTCCATGCACTAGACCCACCTCGGCAGAGCCTTTCACAAAACTCACCGCGATCGCAATATCTTGCCTAGCGCATACCATCAAGTTCCCTACATCATACGCATGTGGAACCTTACACATATTTTCCACATCCCAGTCATTTCTCAAGTAAACCTTCAATAAAACCTTGAAGCGTGCTCCCAATGGCATAAATACCTAACCGCCATTCCTCATTTTAAATAACCCAGAATACCTTGCATATACCTCGACTAAGACACCCTTATGGTTCGGCTACCCGTCTTCCTGAAAATCACCATACCAATAACCTTGTTTGCGAGACCCTCCATGTCGAAAACCTTCTCAAGCAAACCCTTGGTATCCATGATTTCAACCTTACTATTCCACGCAAGTATCCTTTTACCTGTGTGCTCTCCTAGTGCTATCCTTTGATACCTAAACCACACCAGTTTAAAAACCATCCCGAGATTATGTAACTGAGGTTCCTCACCTTTCTCCTCATCACTACTCTCCTGAGCTTCCTCAACTTCGTGATGACCCTCGACCAGTTCGCCTTGATCGCCCGATGATTCCACCTCAAACTCTACATGTTCCACATAATTTGTAGCACCAACCTCCACACACCCGTCCAAAGGGTATACACAACTCTTTGACCTTGTTCACTACAAACCCGTAATGCAAATATATCCTTTCGTTACTCTTTGACCTTAATCATATACAATGACTCTAACCACCGCACCTGCAAATATATCCTTTCGTTACTCTTCCTTGTAAATCGTATCCCTTTAAAAACCCAAAAAACGATTATCCAAGTACCCCAATATCCTACTTGCTCCTAAGTTACAAAACCCGTAACTTACCAAGCAAAAAAACCCGATTGAAGTTGGAACACAAGAACCTTGTAACTCCGGTACCGTTGCTTATCCTTCTTGAAATCGATAAAATGCTCCCCAAGAACAACACTGTATCTTGATACGCAAGTAACCTCGATCACCCAAGAACCCTAGCAACACCTTCCTTTCCATCCTCTCTTGCAATCCTCGGATAGTAAACAAACACCTCCACAAACCTAGTGGAATATGTAAGCAATCCGGAACCCTAATTTGAAACCCAAGTTAGTCTTGCAAAACCCTAGATTTTGTGGTACGCGTTAGACCCCACAAAACCCTAGTACCTTCTTCTTGCTTGCGGCTCAAGTAATGACCCCCATGAACTAAATCCTAATTGTGGTTTAAGAAACAACCTCACAAACACCTTCTTTATTCGATAAATCAACCCGCAAAAACTCGAGTCTACAACCCACGAGTTCAAAACGAAACTCGTATTCAACACAAATACCCCCTTTCGGATTCAACCAGCCACCAAAATAACAAACTTGGATCTTTAAAACAACCCACGAATCAAAAAGTGACTCGTGCAAAAAATCCAAGAAGTTGCTGATTTTTCAGCCTTTTCCCTATTTCTTCAGCCAACTTTGACAGCTAATATCTTTTGTTACACAACTCTGATCGAAACATCCTTCAGCCAAATTGTATATATATATATATATATATATATATATATATATATATATATATATATATATATATATATATATATATATATATATATAGTTAATTACATGGGTCGTCCCTATGGTTTGCACCATTTACACCGGTCGTCCCTATAACTTTTTTATTACACTACTCGTCCCTAAGTTTGAATTTTGTTGCCTGCAGAGTCCCTATTTTGGATGTGCTGTTAAATGTGTCGTTAAGTCACTGACACGTGAGTCACACGTGAGGGTATTTTCGTCATTTTAATTTTCTCTCTCCATTTTAATATCCATATCCCCAAAATCCAAAAACCCCAAATTAATTACCCAAAAATCCCAGAAATCCATACAAATCACTACAAATCAGATTCGAAGCTAAATCAGCAACATACAAACTCGAACGAATCAGTTGAATAACAAATCATGCAATTGACATAAAATCAATAAATACGAGTCAGATCCGAAACTAAATCTGCAAAATCAGCTTTCTTCAAATCAAAATGCAAATCAAAATACAAATCGGTTCCAAATCAAATCAAAATACAAATCGGATGTATCAATTTGGAACTAGGATCTAATATCAGCGGATGTATCAATCGAATTTATTTGAAAAGCGGATTTATCAATCGGATTTATTTGAAAAGCGGATGTATCAATCGGATTTATTTGAAAAGGGCGGCGAGGAGAAATATAACCGGCGGCGGCGAGGACATGAAAAATGTAAGATTTGCTTAGTTGAATATTGCTTAGAGTTAAGGGGTAAGATTGTGTAACGTATGGTTGGTTTTGCAGGTTTATGATGGTATATATTTTGATGATTTCGGAGAGGAAGTTTTTGCTAGTAAGCCAGTCGAGCCTGACGAGGAAAGTAAAATCCAGGCGTTAGTTAATACTCCAACTTTGTTTTTGATTTCTTTTGTCGATTTGTATTTTGATTTGTTTTGGATTTGATAAATTTGAGTTTTTAATTTGGATTTGATGATTTTGGGGAAGAGTGTTTGTGATATTGATTTTTTGGGGATTGGGAGAGATAAAGTTAAAATGATGAAAATACCCTCACGTGTGACTCACGTGTCAGTGACTTAACGACACATTCAACGGCACATCCAAAATAGGGACTCTGCAGGCAACAAAATTCAAACTTAGGAACAAGTGGTGTAACAAAAAGTTATAGGGACGACCGGTGAAAATGGTGCAAACCATAGGGACGACCCATGTAATTAAGTCATATATATATATATGTGTGTGTGTGTATATGTACATGTATATGTATGTGTGTGTGTGTGTGTGTGTGTGTGTGTGTGTGTGTGTGTGTGTGTGTGTGTGTGTGTGTGTGTGTGTTGGGAATCCACAAATCAAATTTCGTGACGATCCAACGGTTGACCAACTCAGAATCGCGTTTTTCCTACAACTGCGCAAGTCTGGCCGAGAATTATGAATTTTTTTGTAATTGTTCACCTCAGAAGAACCAGTAACCGTGGCTCTTATACCACTTGTTGGATTTTCGACCTTCAACAACCCTGAGGGAACCCGCGAAATACAAAACCCTTCAATTATGGTGGTGGGTATCGAAGAATAAAGAAGAAAAGAAGCCGAGAATATGAGAATTATACGACTCTCATTAAGAAAGGCGATTTTTTGGTACAAGGTTTAAGCTTTACCCCCTCAGCTTTATTTATAAGTGAAGGGGTAAATCATAGATAGAATTAGATTAGGAAACGACCTCCTAATACCCATCTAATCTAGCCTTTTCTTGTAAGGCAAACAACCTTATTTGTAGGTAACTACAATTAAAAGAAAACATCAACCTACCCTAATACAAATAACTAATACTTCTAAAATATTCTATTCTAATTAATTACTAATTTGGATAACATGAACAATAACTAAAACGAAGAAGAATTCGGGCTCGTTATGGGTAGGAGACTAAGAGCCTTAAAATAAGGTGAGTAGCAAGGATAGTTGGAAGCGCAATTGTTGTTGTCGACAAGGGCGAAGACAAAAATCTCTTTTACGGGAGCAAAAAAGAATTCAAAAAATATGTTGTTGTGAGGTTTGAACCTTTGCCCTCAAAAATAAGAAGAAGGGGTCTTACCATTATATCAACTAGCTTCTTATGTTTATTTTATTCATCTAATCCTTATAGATAGTGTATTTTATGGATGAAAAAAAATTTAAAAAATCGTATTTTTTCCGTTGCAAATTACCACCGTATGAAAATTTCCAATGAGCAACTTCCTTCGATTACCCCATACTAAATCTAATATCTTACATGTCGGGGACAATGGCTCCCCAAGGTAAGATATTAGATATGGTGACGGAATACGTCGTGCGGAGGATAATAGCAAGCCAAATTATGATTGCAATCTTAAAATTCGCAATGCATAGAACTGGTGCATGGTGGTTGATTGTGGTTGTACGACAACGGACCTCAAGCCATGTACCTAGGGTATGAGAATCAATGGTTCGCAGGTATTGCCAAAAGAGAAGGCAACAAAAGTTGTGACGGGATGGACAAAAGGGGATATTGATAAGAATTTGACTCAAATTTGACTCAATGTATAGTTAAAATGTTTTAAATGTATAGTTTGATTGAATAATCATTAGTGGATGAGTGATATAAAAAGTAATGAAGATTTGTTTTATTAAGAGTTAATTACATAAATCGTCCTTATTATTTATTCAAAATTATGGATTTCGTCCCTAAGTTTAAAACGTTGCATAAATCGTCCACTTTTTGAAATTAATTACGAATTTCGTCCCTAAAATGGATGTCCGTTAAAATTTTCCGTTAAAATCATCATGAACTAATTACACATTTCGTCCCTCATATGGACGTCCGTTAGAAATTAGGGACGAAAAGCGTAATTAGTTTCCAAAAGTAGACGATTTATGCAACGTTGTAAACTTAAGGACGAAATTCGTAATTTGTAGTAAACTATAGGGACGATTTATGTAATTAACTCTTTTATTAATAAAAAATATAGAGTTAATTACATAAATCGTCCCTATGGTTTACTTAAAATTACGGATTTAGTCCGTAAGTTTAAAACGTTGCATAATTCGTCCATTTTTAGAAACTAATTACACTTTTCGTCCCTAAAATGGATGTCCGTTAATAATTTCCGTTAAAATTATCGCTAACTAATTTCACATTTCGTCCCTAAAATGGATGTACGTTAGAAATTAGGGACGAAAAGCGTAATTAGTTTTAAAAAATGGATGATTTATGCAACGTTTTAAACTTAGGGACGAAATCCGTAATTTGGAGTAAACCATAGGGACACTTTATGTAATTAACTCAAAAATATATTAAATTTAGATAATGAATTCTTAGAGAATGCCCCGTTATCACTTATATGTTAACTTTAATATATTATAGGGTTATGATAATTTTAACCTTATAGTTGCGGTTAACAAGTTATTGCGCATTAAAAGAGTTAATTACATAATTTGTCCATGTGTTTGTTCCAAAACAACGGGTCCAGTCCCTGGGTCACAATTCGTTCGGGTCCAGTCCCTGGACCCTATCTTTGGTTGCACGTTTGGTCCCTCCCTCTAACAAGTGTTAAAAAATCTCGTTAAATACCCCATGTGACTGGCACATGATGGGTAAAAAAGACATTTCGCCTTATTTTTCCCTCTTCATGTGTTCTTCCCCAAATCATCTCCAATCCCCAAATCAAAAACCCTAATTTCCCAATCACCCAATTCCCCACCCTAAAATCCACCAAACCCTAGCAATTCTTCATTGCTAAACCCCTTTGTAGCCTTTTTGTCTAAAGCAATTTCTATACCAAAGCTAAATCTTAATACCAAGAATTCTTCAAAAAAAATTCCAGAATGACACCAAATGCTAAAATTATTATTCTAACCCTACTATTCTTCATTACTTCAGAAGCTCAAGATCGAGCTCCTCATGGGCTCGTTCACGAAAAACTTATGGTTTTATCACCATCTGCTTATGATTTCTTCCACCCGAATACACAGCTGAGTTTTTAAATCACCTGTGAAGAGTCTAATTGCTCTCCGTTGCCTCTAGCTGCTACGGTTCACTCAAGCTTAGCACAGGAAAGCAGAACAGGTGGGGTTATAGTTGGAGCCGGAGGCGTTGCTGCCATAATATTTAGTTTTGTATTCATGGTTCTTCTAGCCATGGGTGTCTAGTGTCTACTATGTGATGACCACCCGTCGGGCTACTTTGAGTCGAAATAGTACAGTAAAACCATCAGCTTGATGTTCTAAGTTTTAGGCTATTTTTCAACTGTTGGTCTAAGGCTACAAAGGGGTTTAGCAATGAAGAATTGCTAGGGTTTGGTGGATTTTAGGGTGGGGAATTGGGTGATTGGGAAATTAGGGTTTTTGATTTGGGGATTGGAGATGATTTGGGAAAGAACACATGAAGGGGGAAAAATAAAGGCGAAATGTCTTTTTTACCCATCATGTGCGAGTCACATGGGGTATTTAACGAGATTTTTTAACGATTGTTAGAGGGAGGGACCAAACGTGCAACCAAAGATAGGGTCCAGGGACTGGACCCGAACGAATTGTGACCCAGGGACTGGACCCGTTGTTTTGGAACAAACACAGGGACCAATTATGTAATTAACTCGCATTAAAATTAGTTGTATATTCATTTATAAAAGAATTAAGAGTTAATTACATAAATGGTCCCTGTGTTTGTTTCAATTTAACGGGTTCAGTCCCTGAGTCATAAATCGTTCGGGTCCAGTCCCTGGGGCATATGTTTGGCTACAAGAATAGTCCCCCCGTCTCATAAAATGACTGAACTACCCTCGTTTTATCTATTTATTCATTTATTAATGTTTTAATACATTTATACTATTATTATATTAAATATATTTATATTAATTAATATTAATATTAATATTAAAGAGATAATGTTATATATATATTTCAACCTTTAATCACCTCTGACCTTCATTTTTTAACCTTGAATCACAACCACCCACCATATTCAGCAACCATTCTCATCCCTATCCTAAATTCAATTCGTTTTAACCCGATTTTTGGAGTTGATGATGGTTGAGAACTGGTGTAGAGACGATGAGACGAAAGGATATGGTAATGATGGAGAAGACGGTGATGATGAAAGGATATGGCGGTGATGGAGAAGACGGTGATGAGACGAAGGTGATTTGATGAATGCTATTGTGATTGAAGGTTTTTGTATTCTCCAATTGATGAAGTCGTGGTAAAACACGAATATCTTACACAAAATCATCTTCATCATCATCATTTTCTCGAAAAATCCAACTTTTTACTCGCTTTGTTGACTTTTTTTTTCTCAAGATCTGTTGATTTTTAAGTAAAATTGGATTTGGGTTTTGTTAAATTTGTGATTTTGGAAGTGGGTTTTGAAGGATTTGTGGTTTTGGAAATGGGTTTTGGTAGAATTTGTGGTTTTTGATAAATTTTTAATCTTGGAAATGGGTTATGTAGAATTCGTGTTTTTGGAAATGGGTTTTGTAGAATTTGTGTTTTTGCATGATCCCTGTTCGTAAAGCAGATTTGGGTAAGGTTTTTTTTATGTTTTATTTATTCTGTTCGTAAAGCAGATTTGCAGATCTGAGTTTGTGTTCTTGAGTTTTATTATTTGGATTGGGATTGGGATTGTGATTTGGGATTGTGATTTGGGATTGAGATTGGGATAATTATTTATTTTTTTTGGGTTATTGTGATTTGGGATAGGAATAATTAGGTTTTTTATGTTTTATTTATTTTTTAAATTGATAGATAAATTAATATTTATTTATTAAGGGTATTTTCGTCGTTTTAAGTGACAAAGGGACCAAACGTGTAACCAAACATATGACCTAGGGACTGAACCCAAACGATTTTCGACCCAGGGACTGAACTCGTTAAATTGGAACAAACACAGGGACCAATTATGTAATTAACTCAAGAATTAATCTCTAAATCAAAGGGGTCAGGTTCGTTAATGTACTACCAAATAAATAATTTCCAAAACTTTTATATACCAACCATGAGCCTTCTTTATACTAGTAGCATAGCCGTGCTAAGCGAGGTGATACTAAATTATGTGCACGATTAACGTAGTTATCATTGAGTTTTATCTTATTGTGTTTTAGATTTAGGAAATAGAAATATAGTGTGTGGTTAGTTTTTTCCCAATAATTCGTCGTTTTGTTTTTAAAGTGTCACATAGTTAGCATTGAATTTTATCTTATATTTTAAATTACAAGTTAGTTTGATGTTAGTTTAGAAAAGTAATTTTAATGGAATATGTGTTTTTTACTTTTGGCAATAATGATTTTATAATCATGCATAATTTTCACTTCATTCGACCTATTAGTCCATACATTCATTAATTATGTAATCATATAAGTTATAATATGACTATATTTCAAATGTCAAAATCGTTAAATTTTAAAGTGAAGGAGTAAATATATTAAGCATTATGAACATTTAAGCACTATTAATAATATTATTGATTACTTTCAATTGAATTTATGACTATTTTATAAAAAATTAAATGTTTAAAATTTATTGAATTATAATCATTTATTTAAAAATCAATGATTAAAATTAAAATTCTTCAATTTTATATTTAAAATTGAAATGAGTAGATATATAATCTTTGATCTTTTCTTTTCCAAGAGACAGTTTCTTTGACTGAGTCATGGTATTTAGCGTGTGTTTGGTTGAGGTATTAAGGGGTGGAGAATGGTAATGATAATGGTTGATAAATGTTGGTTTGTTGTATTGTAATTAATCACTGCATTATAATAGGTAATACTCTATTATACTCTAAATTGGAGGTTATGATATTAATCATTCATTACTCACTCATTGCATTCCCCAGTATTTCTTTTCTCATTCTTTTTCCATTTCCTAACTTTGAACCAAAGGTCCCCTTAATTTATCGTTGCATGTGTATTGAACTATAGTCGTACTTTCCAATTTATTATGACAATCTAGTCAACCCACCAGTCCTCCTCCATACTTCCGTCTCCCAACTATCTTGTAAAATATATACGAAAATTGTTGCTCATTCCTTGCGAGCTATTGATCTGGATAACTAAATGGACCAAATTGGTAATGGTTAATTATCAGCATATTTTGTCGCTTTTATATGAACTTTAAATTAACACAAGCTAATTAATTATCACTACTAGAAAAAAGATGTAAAGAGATCGGTTTTGGGAGTCATAGAGACCGGTTATACAACCGGTCTCTTTGTCGCAGGTTTTAGTAAGAGACATGTTTGGAATGTGGTTTCTTTAAGGGATACTAAAGAGAACGGTTTGTTTTAAAAGAAGAGGTTTTTTTACATTTTTATCTACTATTCTATTAGAATTTAATTTTTATTAAACTTAGTTATAGAGACCCGTTTTTATTTGAACACCAAGTCTCAATAAAAAAAAGTTATTTTTCTTTATTTTATAGGGTTTTTTTATATCCAAATTGTAATAAAAAAAAACAAATATGATCCGAATTTTCAATTCAACCAGAATTCATACCAGTGCTAAAACCAAAATTTTAATTTTATAGATGAAAGGGTATAAAACGATTGTCCAACACCACAAAACAAAATGATGTCTAACACAAGTAAACGATAGATGTCTAACACAACTAAACAATATCTTAAGTAGATAGTCCAAAAGATTATAACCTTTTACCTTTAAGTGTATTAAATATGTCGGTAATAAATTCTTGAACAATGCTTTATGAGTATTTAAAAGAATTTGGTAGGTTGATAACGGTGTAAATGATAAGGAAGAAAACTTTACAGTAGTAAATAAATAATAACTTTGGATGTCGGTTTCTATAGAAAACAAAGGTCTCTATATTAATAATAATATTTAATATCGAAGACCCGTTGAGGTGGGCCGCCCTCACTTAATATGAAGACCGGTTTTCTTGATAGCAACATGTTTTTTTATTTTCAAATTTACAAAACCTGTTATATATATATACAAGTCGGTCTCTTTAAATTGAAAATGGACCTATAATCGCTTAAGAGACTATAAAGACTTGTTTTTAATATAAACGGTCTATTCAATCAAGGGGTCTACGGTCTCTTCAATCAAGGGGTCTCCTATTTTGTGTAGTAGTGTGAGATTCATGTGAAAGTGGTAATCCGACATTTGAAACGATATAAAACTGGATTAATAAGAGGTAAAAGTCCTCTCTTATTTTACACATATGACATGCATGTTTCTTACTAAAGAACCCATGCTAATTATTAAAAATACAAAGCATACATTACAATATTATGCATGATCGCATGGTGAACCATCTTTTTAGTACGTACATAAAATGGTTCACGCTTGATGCATGCCTCCTTCATCAGTTTTGAGTTTGTTTGTATGCAGTTGCCTCCGCAAAAGTGTTGCAACACTTGCACCCTCCTTGGTTGTTGTATCGTCCACCGCCACAACAACCATACCTGCAACCTCCACCACCACCACCACCATGACCACCACCGTTGTTGTATCCTCCTCCTCGTCCACCACCATTGTTATATCCTCCTCCTCGTCCACCACCATTGTTATATCCTCCTCCTCGTCCACCACCGTTGTTGTATCCTCCACGTCCACCACCACCGTTATTGTACCCTCCTCCACCGCCGTTGTTGTATCCTCCTCCACCACGCTCGTTGTATCCTCCACGGCCGTCAACCTCACCTTAATTTAAAATTGTTAATTAGCGTTGAGAGTGAAGACTATATATTTTTCCCACATTTTATAATTTTGTAATCTGTTGCAAGGTTTATAGTTACAACTTACAACTTACAACTAAAAGACAGATTATATTAAAACTCAAAGATTAATACAAGTAATTCAAATTAAATTTACTAACTATTTGCATGGTTTTTCCAAACTGCCTTAACATGACATTATCTAGGTTTGTAAATAAGGTGTGTTTCCGCATACCGACTATTGAGGTTGAGGGTTCGAGAAACTATACTTACTGTTAACTTTAGCTGCCGCAGCTTCAGAGGCAATAAGAAGAACCACAGAAAGAGCTAAAGCAAGAAGAAGGAATGTTTTTGAAGCCATCTTAACTTAAAGAAATTATATTAATATTGTAAGTTAGAAGGATGAGGAAACTAGTGAGTTACATGTCTCTATATATAGAAGGATTTTGGGCATGACAAAACCGTATAGTAATTGCCATGGTCCATGTATGGTTGGATGGTGAGTATTTGGCCCAAGATATCCTTTTCCTTGACATTTTGCACCATAATCTTATCTTGTAATCCCATCAAATTTCATATTTTAGTTCCGGAATCTCAATATTTGCATGAGCTTGAATTATTTACATGAGCTTGAATTGTATTATTGGTTTACTAGTAATATATAGAATCATTTTCAAGTAATCAAATAATATTGCAAATATTAATAAGTTATATATTCACTAATAGTGTATGTGATAAAAATAATTTCCACTTTCAAGTTTAAAGGTGTTTGTATTTGAACAGATCAAATTAAATGTGTGTCCATAAATATGTGAGCGTGCGGGGTTGTAAACTTCGACATTTAGACACGACTATACGTTTATTAATTATTATTTATTACTTAGCTAGATTATTGTCCTGCGATAGCATGGGTAAATATAGACAAAAAATTGAATCGTAAACTTTATGTTTATGAACTTGTTCTTTTAAGTTATTATGAGTATACAATATTGCACGTATAATAATAAATATATATTTATGTTTAGACACATGTTGTTTATAACTATAATAATATATATACATTTACGTTTATACACATATTTTAATATTTTGTATTAAGCGATTTTATAATAGTAATAATAAGGTATATCATAGTCTAATAACAGACAAATATATTTTTTTATTGTAGTGGTGTGAAACTGAAAAAAGAATGCAATTATGTATTGTATAAGGGTGTAAATGAAAAAAGAATTTGATGACATCATCAATCTAATCTAATGGTTGAAATCAAAATATCTAACTTATCCAACGGACCTTACTTTGCCATGTGACATTTAAGGTCTATCTTTTATTATATATTAAAGATTAAAGATATGTTAAGTGAAATATTTCATAAATGGGAGAATGTATTATATAATTATGGAGGTTTCTTAATTATAATACAACTTGTATTCTAAGACATTGTTTGGCTATATGAAGAACACCAACTTCATTATTTTTCTACACCATAAATCGATTAGGAATCTTAAGCCTAATCGATCATCTCCATTCTCCATTCGATCATTTTACAAAACCCAAAGGGTTTCGGTTTTGTTTTTATCGAGTTCAAGAATTGTGGTGATAATAAACGTGTATTAGCATACATGTATGTTGCTAAAGAAGGTGTCGTGTACAAACTTGTAGTAGGATTTCACTATAAATCTCAAACAAGTTAAATAAACAATTAACAAAGGTACAATTTTAACTTAGTTAATATTGATTATGTTCTTGATTCTAATTGCTTCCGTTACATGTTGTTTGACAATCTAATTAGATATCTACCTATAAAAGGAAAATATGATTTTTTACATTTAGAATTAAGAAAATCATTTTATAATTATAACAAATCTTTTCTTACGAAATAGGAAAGGTGTATAAACCGGATGTTATAAATTAATCTTAACAAGTTTAGGCGTGAATAGTTAGTTTTGTTCATCCCTATAAGGGTAGAAATCTATAAATTAATCTTGAACATTTGTTATAAATCTATAGACATTTTCAATCTTGAACAAATAGGCAATTTTCTAATACTCCTTAAAATCGTTAAAGAAAATAAAATAAGGGTGACCATGCATGGAGATTTTTGTTGTAGTGGTAAAATAATTAGGATTGTGCTTTCAAGTGATCGATTATACTATTATGAAAATAAGTATGACGAATAAGCTCATTTTAAATTTATTATTCAAAATTGATCATCACTAAAGTTATAAGATAATCCTTTCCAAGTTTTTAACTTATACCTGAGAACTTATTATTTGCTATTTAAAAGTTTGATATCATATGTTCAACCACTACAACAAATATACACTGTCATGTTTCGTGACAGAAATGTGTAAAAATAAGAAGATATATAAGCCTTTAAGATTCCTTATTAATGGCAAGTATATTAAGCTAGTCAGAAGTTAGAAAAAAAAAATTACATGAAGTTTGAAATAGATGAATATGGTTTACACATCTACTCTATCCAAGTCAAATTAAAATTTTTACATCGACTAGAAATCTATAAAAATAACAAAAGCATGATGCCGCTGTCAAGTTTGTCTTTTCGTGGCTTCTTTAAGTTAAAAATGAAATCGTTCAGATCCAACCTTTTATAGCGTACTTTTCATCCAGTACCAAAATTAATTCACAATTATGAGGAATCTGAGAAAAAATGATAATAAAAACATGTATTCAACCTTTTAAAAGTAAATTTACTACTAATATTAAGTCTAACGTATAGGAAGTCTAGTGAAATATCATAACATATTGTACATGTACAATACTATAAGCGACTTGTATATGTATTTACTTATTCGTAGGGGCGGAGCTACATTGATCCGTACAGATTCAATCGACCCGTTGAATTGAACATTTTTAGAATTTTTTGTACAAGTTTAGCCCTTAGTTAGTATATGGACTCATTAACTTTGCATACAAACATAACCAAAATCTAAACATGAACCCATTCGGAAAAATTTTTAACTCCGCCCCTGCTTATTCAGGTGCTTTCTTCCTATTATATGATCAAATCTGGTTGTGATAAGGTTTCTTTAAATTGGATTGACTGAGCTTGTGCTTATTATCCTTTCCATAGCTGGTAAGACCACCAAAAGCCTTTGTGGCACTAGTGGTACACAGAAGTCATGGGTGATCATTGGTCCGATGCTTCGGGCGAAACCTATAAAATTCCTTACTTCCCTATATAGAGGGGAGGTGAACGGAGATAGTGCAGGCCCTCGGAGTGTATGTATGTATTTTGTGATTGTTATCCTCGGATTCATTATAATGGTCTATTTGAGCCCTAGAACTGTGTTCCAAGGGTTCTCAAATAGTCTGCGACATTTCCTCTCCGAGAGGAAGGAAATGAGTAAGGATTGACCTTCTTATAGATAACAAGTCTCATAACAACCCGACATTGATGACCGAATGAGCATTAATGAGATAAGGGTTTACTATAAAATCCATTATACGCATAAGACATAATGTCTCTTGTCAACGGTCATATAGCAGACTATTTGAGAACTCTTAGAACACAGTTCCAGGGAGTAAGTGAATTAAGGTACTTTACTTGTCTCGTTAGAGAAAGGCAGCGAAGTAGAAAGCGAAGCTGGAGCCTTAGCTGCCTTGTCAAAGGAAAGCGAAGGTTGGGCCAAGCTACTTGCTTTGATACAGTCTGTCCGCTTCAACCGCTTTTTCACCTCTCAAGAGTAAAGTTGGCTTGATGAGCGCAAATGAAGAAGCGGGAGCAAGAAAACCAAGAATATCTTTCTTGTTACTTAGTTTTCCTTTTCTTTGTTGTATGAGATTACAATTAGATGGGCTTTACATGTTTATGATTATTTTAATATATCTCTTTGAGTTTTGTTGGCTTGGCTAGCTTCTTGCAAGCTAGTAATGTTGTCTAATTAATAATTAAAAAAAATAGTGAGGTTCAAGAAAATGTATACATTTACTTATTCCATGTTTATATTGTTGGTAAGACAAAGCTAGCCTTAATTTCATATTTCCATATACATCAACAAAACTAAAGATACCAGTTAACTTAAAAAATCGTCAAACCCAAATAATTTTTCTCTCTTTTCTTTTTTTCTTTTCGTCAATCACTCGATCTTTAACTTATTTACCAATAAGAAAAAGTAAAAACAATTGTTTTATGAGAAAAAATCTTTATTTGCTAATAATGCACTTAGATAAACTACTTTTAATAAACAAACTTTATAATATATTAGATTATTGTCTCGCGATAACGCGAACAAAGTAAAAACTTGATCGTAAACTATATGTTTATGCAGATTTTAAATTAGTATGAGAAAAACAATGTTACACGTATAATAACATATATACCTTTATGTTTATACAAATGTTGTTTATAGTTATAATAAGATATATACCTTTACGTTTATAACATATACACTTTTACGTTTATACAAATGTTATTATCTTTTGTATTAGGAGATTTTAGAATAACAATAAGGTATATAATAGTTAAAATTGAGCGATTTTATAAGTAAATAGAATTATGTTTTTTTTATTTTGGTGGAGATAAAATTAAATAGATAATTTAATTAAGTATTGTAAAAGGGTGTAAAATGAAAATAATTCTTTAATGATATCATCAATTTTATCTAACAGCTGAGATCAAATATGTTAATCAATCTAATGGACCTTATTTCATCATATGACATTTAAGATCTCTATTTTATTATATATTAAAGATTAAAGATACACTTTAAATTTTAACAATAACAAAACCCAAAACTCAAAAGATAGTGAATACTCAAAAGATAGTGATAGAATACAGTCATACACAATGCATAATACCGTTACATTGATAAATTTTCAAAAAAACTTAATTAGTTAATAATTATGGTGTATGAATGATATTTATCACGAAACATATAAGTCAATGGAGTATTTATTAGTTAATTAATTTTTTTATGTATTCGGCCCGTGACAAGTTATTGACTTATTCACACGTAGGAGGCCAAAGTGGAATTGTTCACACCATGGAACAAGTAATTGCACGATATTCATTAATGGTTATTGTCCATATCCATTAATATGTTATGTCGGCACAAGAAGTTGCAAAATAAAAAAATAAAAATTAAATAAAGTAAAAGTACTAAATATTATACTACTTTTGATATGTTTATAGTTTGGAACGAGCTAAAGTTTTAGATTCACTTATGTGTTGGAAAAAAGAATTTATTTTTCTAAATTAACTTTTTTCTTTTTTATTAGAAGAGTAGACGATAATCAATTTATATCTATAATTTTCTGAATATCAATACACATAATTTTTACCTTTTATTTTATGTATCTAATGGCTAGAACTAAAACTAAAACTTATTTTTCTTTTATTACTTTTTCAAACTAAATTATCTCACACCAATAATCGTTAGACGAAACAAATTGAGTCATTGCGTCGTCTAGTTTTTATTTTTAATTAAAGCAGTGGTGTTATATAATTTCGACAATTTTTTTCTTTTTGGATATTAGAATTATAACGATAATATCACATTTGATATTAGTACAACTAATAATGTTTTCATAAAAAATAATTACTATAAAACGCATAAATTACCTAAATTTTGAAGGAAAAAAATCAAATTTTGACACTTGTTTTTCTTCGTTTTTTGACATAAATGTAATAGTACTAAAATCATATGTGATCGTACTAAAATCACATTTGATTGTACTGCAATCATATGTGATATTAATATTAATGTAAAAAAAAAAACTAAAAACTCGAATAACATACATGATTTTAACTTTAATTATTAAGTTTAAAACACAACAATGTTATATGACCCATAACCTATATGAACAAGAATTAATGTTTGAATTTTTACGACTTTTTATTTTTTCGTATATGGCCAAATGTTAAAAGTCGTGATGTAATATCACATGTGATTATTATATTAATTATGAATTTAAAAAAGGTAAATACGTTATATGATGTATATTAAACTAAAATAAAAAAAGAAGATATAAAGAATTATATGTTATACTACTGATATCACATGTGATAAAAACTAGATTTAATAATATAAAATTTCAAAACCCCTAAAAAATACCCGGAAAAGAATTTCGTCTAATATATATCAAGTGGGTGGTTTATAGAAAAGAAACTTTAATGGTCGTTCTAGTGATGTAATTTATTCGTTTAATAAATGAATAGTTTTTGGGATATAGAGATATGATTAGTTAATTTGGTCTCAAATTTTTTAAATAGCCTTTTATAATCTTAACCCTAACATTTGTATTATCGAAAAAAGACTTGTTTTTCTAATGATAAATTATAGTATATTTTGGTAATTTTATTAAAAAAAAATGATATACTTACAAAAGGTTTACAAAAAGATTTTACATATCATTTTGTAAACTTCTTTTTGTAAATTGTTTGTAAGTGTAACATTCCTCTTATTAAATTACAAGTTTTAAATTTTAAGATAAAAAAATCACATTTATCATCCTTGTTCAATATAATTTATTATTTCTTTTTCAAGTTCATATTTATAAACAGTTCTGCCTGGTTGGTAAGGGGTTTTCCTGGTGAAGGAGAGGTCTCGAGTTCGAGCCTCTCCAGAGGGTTTCCTCTTAGGCGAGCATGGGGGTGGCCGGTAATGGTGGCACGATGATACTCCATTACTGGCCCGTAGGAGAATTGCCGTTCCAAAAAAAAAAAAACAACTTGATATTTTCTCTGATATTATGATGCAAATTAATTGCTAAGGGCCCTACAAAAAATGTATAATTGGAAACTAGCTACAAAATATAAATATTAATTTCGATATATACTACTTTATAAAACAAATTTGGTATATTTTAATTTTAGAATACTCTTAAAATTCTGTTTTTAAAAGTTACTATTAGTGGTAATTTGTAACTCTCAAATAAATGGTTAAATTCATAATAATGGTTATTAAATATCATAATTGTTCAAAATTACATTTTTAGTTTTCAAATTAATAAAAATAATAGAAATAATTAGCTTTTTTAAAGAAATGATGTAAATGTACTAAATAATTATGTTAATAAGTAATTATATGTTTCTAATTTATTCCTACATCTATACTACTCTATAAAGTAAATTTGATGTATTGTGATTTTAGAATACTTTTAAAATTAAGCTTTCAAAAGTTACTATTAATTATAATTTGTAACTCTCAAATAAATGGTTAAATTCATAATAATGCTTATTAAATATCATAATTGTTCAATAAATTACATTTTTAGTTGTCAAATTAATAAAAATCATAGAATAATTAGTTTTTTTAAAAATGATGCAAATATACCAAATAATTATGTTAATATGTAATTATATATTTCTAATTTATTCCTACATCTATAATACTCTATAAGTGTTATATTTTATTATATAATTATTATTAGTGCATAGTTATCCAACATAGATTTTCAAACATTTGTTGTAAACTTTCTCTTATAAACAGAGTTTCGTTTTACTCACTCACCAATATGGGATAAAAGTAACAACACATAATAGAATATATTAAAAGATAAGTTACAAATATATTTTACGTTAATAGTATATAACTTGTTTATATAAGGTATAATTAACCAACTAATTATACCCCTAATAAAAAGTATACGATTTTAAGTGGATAAAAGTTACTTGTTTATATAAGGTATAATTAACCAACTAATTATATCCCTAATAAAAAGTATACGATTTTAAGTGGATAAAAGTTACCCGCCACGTAACGCGGGTACACTCCTACTTTGTAAAAAAAACAAAAGTGAATGTGAGGGGTATAATTTTAGAAATAGGGACTGACCATGTAACAAAAAATATTATAGGGATGACCGGTGAAAATTTTGCATACCATAAGAACCATCCATATAATTAACTCAAAATAAAATATACATGATCAGAAAGGATAAATGATTTGACACGAAAGAACCCTAAAAAAAATCTATAGTCACAAAATACCAAGATTACGATAAAACTAGATGATACGCGTATATATATAACTAAATAATGCTCTCATAAAAAATTATATATCATCAAGTCTCGAATGGATGATTAAGAATTCAGAACATGAAATTTCGTTTTAACTATAACTAATATTCCTCTATGCTAATAAAATTAAAAAAAAAAATTACAAAGATAAGCCACTGGTTTCCATCATAAGTTCCAAGCATGTGAGAAGCACGCGGGAGGTGAACATGTGCAGGGGTAGCAATACTTGACATAATACAAAATCAGACCTGAGATCGACACGAAAAATAATGGATTAGGTTGTACAATCTTGACCCGTCAACCTACTAACCCAAATTATTTTCAGATTAGGTTCGAGTTTGTCATTTGGTTAAATGGGTCGACCTGACAACCCGAAAATTTTTATAACTGCTTTTTATAAATAATAATATATAAAATTTAATATATATTCTACCATATTTTACTAAAGTAATCGTTTATTTTAATTTTAGTGATAGTTATTTATCTTTGTTTATATTTTTGTTTTTTTAGAAACTACTATATTATATTTCTGAACGTCAGTGCGAAACTTTTCAACAAATTCTGTATTGAAATCATGAGGGCCAATATCAGAACGAGAATGCATCATGATGAACTGAGAACCAAGTGAATCATTAGATTTTGTTAGCATGTTTAATTCCAACTGCCCTCGGGGAATTATCTATGAACGATAAACTCCTGATGGAGGGTTTACAGGAGCCTCGAGATAACTCAAATCAATTAAATCAGACCCTGAAACACCAAAAGCCGCAAGATAGAGACACACCCATTCACTGATTAACAGAAGAATGAGATTTGTGTGTGTGGATCCATCGTCGGAGATGATAGTGACGGTGGCGGCGATTGGATTTCCGGTGGGAAGAATTAAAGATTGGGATTGGGGGGAAGGATGAGTGAGAGTAATTAGGGAAAATTGGGTATATATCGAGAGAGAACGTGGATTTTGTGATGGTGAGGGAGGTGATTGTGGATTTGGATGAGTGATTTTTAACATGAAAATTGTTAAGTTTAACAATTAAGGAAGATTTATGTAATAAAATAAGACACACTAACGGAAACTTAACAGTTCATCTATATTAGGGATCATCCACGCAACAAAACTCAAACCTTAGGGATTGTCGGTGTAATAAAAAACTAATAGGGATGACTCGTAAGATTTCTGCAAACCATAGTGACTAGCCATGTAATTAACTCATTTAAGTTTGTTAAATGCATGTTAGCAATAAGGATTTAATTACTCTTGTAACTAAATTTTGTTATATTCCTTTTATCTCTAACCCAACCATGACAATCCACCATTGCTGAGTTTGGTTGTGGTAGCATAACATAGCTAGATATACATAAATGCAGAAAGGAAGAAAAACAAGAAACCTATATTGAAAATAAATGAATAAAAGAGAGAGATATAAGGAGGATTTTTACCGTTAAAGAAAAGATTGTTATCACAAAACAGGTAAATATATTTCATATTTGAAACGGTAAAACTAACTGATAAACTGAAATTATAACTACGACGAAGATTGAACGCATGGCCTTCAGGTCTCTCTGAACAATATTGATATCAGTGGATTTGAGGCTCCTTGGTAACAAGTAAATATGTTATTAGCTTTTCCATATATGAAAATTAGATTCTAACACCCTCTCATCTCTCTACAACCACCACTTAAGATATAATATGAGAGTTGTATTAGGGGTATCAAGGATTATGTTCGTCTTTTAGCCTATGGAATACCTGTCTATGCTTGATATAAAGTGTGAGAAAGAAATTATGGTTTAACGATGAGAGTTGAGTGTCTTCAACTTTGTAATTTGTTAAGAGAGAGAGAGGCTGTTGTGTTGAGGTATTCAAGAGTTTTGAGAGAAACTTCCATTTATGTAATCCTGCTTATCATTGGAAATTTTTGTTTGTCGATTAGGCTTGAGGAGCCGAACAACAAATTTTGTAGTGTTTCATTTACATTTGTTTGATTATCGTTGTGGTATATTATCCCAACGTATCTTTGAGAGTTATTTATTATGATTTGTTTATGTTTTTTTTATCAACATAATTTCAGTATAGAGTTAATTACGTAGGTGGTCCCTATGGTTTGAAGAAATTGCACCGGACATCCCTATTAACTTTTTATTACATGGGTAATCCCTATTTCGAAAAATTGTTCCCCGAATAGTCCCTATTTTGGATATCCCGTTAAACTCACCGTTAGTAGGACTCATGTGCTATGCGTATGAGGGTATATGTGTCATTTTACTATTATTTTAATTTCTCAAATCAAATGACCATAAATTAATATCTATCCACCTACCTTTTCTTCATTACACAGTAAGAAACAAACCATAATTTATCAAATCCAAATCAAAAACCTAAATATATCAAATCAAATAAGAATGGAACAAAGACTCATTTATTATGTTCCAACTATAAAATCCTCAAAACCCTAAACAAATATCCTGCAGCAGCAAGAAGAATAAGGCAAAAATGGCAAAATCAATGAGATGTAAGAGAGAAAAGAGACTATGATGTTACGAGGCGCACGTTATGCTCGGAACGACCTCCTCGATGCCCAGAACCTTCTAGAAACTTCCGGAGAACTCTAGGGTAACCCCTAGAGAAATCTAGAGATTTCCTAGATATTTATGTATTTCTAGATTAGTTTGGATCTGATTCTAGAATAATCTAGTTTAGTAGGAAAATCTAGGAATATCTAGGATGATTCTAGATTAGATCTAGAATCATCCCTAGATCCCTATATATATGTATCATGTATCCTAATGTAAACCACCAGATTTCCTTGATCTAATAAACATCAAAGCTTTACAACTCTCCTTGCAAGTGTTCTCGTTTATTATTCCAAGTCTTTTTAGCTTACTTAGTCGCTTGAAATCATCGACTTAAGAGCTACACGGGCTCAAGAATCCAACCCCGTGACAAGTGGTATCAGAGCAAGGCTCGAACTTATCAAATCGCTCGGAAAGAAACACGATGGCAGGAGCTGATCAAGAAACACGAATCACGAATCTAGAGTCTCTAGTTGTGGGTTGAAAACTCAGATTGAAGATGTTAACGAGGGAATTTGATTCGTTTGTCCAAGAAAGCATGGAAATAACCAAGGTAGCGAAGGAAATGATCGAGGAAGTTCAAGAAAGAAATCAAGAAGGATATTGATATTCTATCACAAAACATTCAAGGAACACGGATGTTCGTTGAAGACGAGATACACTCCATACGTGAAGAATGGAAACCATGAAAAGAGAATGGAGAAACTTTCGCCGTACAAATACGAGTGGAAGTACTAGCAACGTATTTGGGCCCACCATCAAAGTACCTAAACCAGATTCATTCAATGGTACTCGAAACGCGACTCTCGTCGAAAATTTTCTTTCGGACTCGATCAATACTTCGACGCGATGGGTGTGGTAGACGATGTGGCAAAGATTAGCCATGCACCCTCGTTTCTCCGTGATTCTGCCCAACTTTGGTGGAGGAGAAAATACTTGGAAAGGGAGAAAGGAACATGTATAATCGAGAAGTGGGATGACTTTAAGGCCGAGCTACGCAAACACTTCGTACCTCACAACGCTGACACCGAAGCAAAAGCAAAACTGAGACGATTACACCAACAAGGTACGATCTCTGATTATATTAAAGAATTTACTACAATCATGTTGGAAATCGAAGATCTGTCGGAGCAAGACGCATTGTTCTATTTCAAAGACGGGCTGCAAGAGTGGGCACAAGTCGACCTTGACCGACGCAATGTGCGCACACTCGATGATGCTATTGCAGCCGCCGAGTCACTCGTCGATCTCTCTCCGAAGTTGCGAGAAAACTTATTCGGGATAAGTGACGAGGAAGAAGAATTCTCCGAGGAGACCAAGGTAAGTCATCGAAACCCTTCTCCTAAACGAAATTCCTCCCCGAGGCAAGGAAAACCCAAATCTTCCTTGCCATGTTTCATATGTAATGAAGCTCATTGGACCAGCGAGTGTCCAAAACGAAAAACAATAAACGCTATACTAGCGGAAAGAGAAAGAGAAATCAACAAAGAACCCGAAGCCCATATGGGCGCGGTAAGGCATCTCGGAGCCTTGGTGAGATCTGCTCCGAACAAAAAGCCAAACGACAACAGACTATTGTTCGTTAAGATTAAAATCAACAACAAGGAGACCAAGGCCCTGATTGATACGGGTGCCTCTCACAACTTCGTCGATGTCCGAGAAGCGAAAAGGCTGGACACGTGGTACCGACGAAGCAACGACACAATCAAGACTGTAAATTCAAAAGAAAGAAAGATTATGGGTACGGCCAAGGCGAAATCAAGCATCAAAGGATGGCGGTACAATCTGAAGTTCTCAGTCACCACCATGGACGACTTCAAAATGGTCTTGGGATTAGATTTTCTTCGCCAAGCTCAAGCCTTCCCGATTCCCTCAAAGTGTTCCCTGGTACTCCAGCAAAAAGATCGAGTTTATGTGACCAGGTTGACGGAAGAAAATATTGGAAATCAACATATTTCCTCAGAAGAAGTCGTGACGAGGACGTCACGAAATCAAGTGGGGGAGGGTGTTACGAGGCGCACGTTATGCTCGGAACGACCTCCTCGATGCCCAGAACCTTCTAGAAACTTCCGGAGAACTCTAGGGTAACCCCTAGAGAAATCTAGAGATTTCCTAGATATTTATGTATTTCTAGATTAGTTTGGATCTGATTCTAGAATAATCTAGTTTAGTAGGAAAATCTAGGAATATCTAGGATGATTCTAGATTAGATCTAGAATCATCCCTAGATCCCTATATATATGTATCATGTATCCTAATGTAAACCACCAGATTTCCTTGATCTAATAAACATCAAAGCTTTACAACTCTCCTTGCAAGTGTTCTCGTTTATTATTCCAAGTCTTTTTAGCTTACTTAGTCGCTTGAAATCATCGACTTAAGTGCTACACGGGCTCAAGAATCCAACCCCGTGACAATGTGCTATTAAAAAAGAGATGGTTCAACCATTGTACGAGAAGAAAGACGAAGCTAAGTTCGCCGCCATTGAAGCTGCTTTTAATGCTCCTAAACTCGTTGTGCGTACTCGTCCCACCGATTCCACCATCACTGCTCCCTCCTTCTCCGCCGATATGGTCTGTAATATGAATTTTGACCAAATTTACGGAAGTTATAGGTTTTGTTAAAAAAATTTGATTTGGATTTGATAAATTAGGGTTTGTTTCTTAGTGTGAAAGGAAGAAAAGGTAGGTGGATATATATTAATTTATGGTCATTTGATTTGAGAAATTAAAATAAGAGTTAATTACATAGATAGTCCCTTACGGTTTGACGAAATTTCCCCGTTCATCCCTATAACTTTTCCTTATTTTCAAAAAAAGTAACACGGATAGTCCCTATTTTGGATGTTCCGTTAAATCAAACGTTAGTGGAACTCATGTGCGTTGCACATGAGGGTATATGTGTCATTTTATTATTTTTATTATAATCTTTAAATCAATATACCATATCTATCTAACTTTTATGCATCCTTTTACCCAAATCAAATTTAAATGACCCAAAAATCTTTTTCACTTTTTCAATATAAAGAACAAGAAAGAAACAAATCCTACTTCATAAAATCCAAATCAAGATTTTTCAAAAACCTGCATTTTATTCGGGTTATAAATCTTTACTTTGAAAAAAAGATAAACAACGAGAGAGACAGACAGAGACACCGAGTGAGAAAGAAAGAGACGGATAGAGAGAGAAAGAAAGAGAGAGAGAGAGAGAGAGAGAGAGAGAGAGAGAGAGAGAGAGAGAGATGTGGGTGCTTGGAGGTGAGGCTCTTTCCGGCGGTTGAGAACGGTTTTTAGAATAAAGATGGAAAGGTGTTCAGAGGTGAGGATGGGCGACCGATGAGGGGGTTTTCCGGAGATAAAGCCGTCGATTAGCGGTTTTCCAGCTAGTAAGGTGTCGATGAATGGTGTTCCGACGGGCGGATGTTGGTAGTCCGGCCAGTGGATATAGGTGTTGTGTTTCTGAAAATAAATATTGTTTTGTTTTATGATGGTTTTAATTGTTCTTTTTAATAAAGTAGTTGTTTTAATTGAGATGATGTTTTGATGAGAGAGAGAGAGAGAGAGAGAGAGAGAGAGAGAGAGAGAGAGAGAGAGAGAGAGAGAGAGAGAGAGGAAAAGGATTACTAGGGGGAGAGAGGGTTGGGTATGTGGAGAGAAAGACAAAGATAGATAGATGAGAGAGGGGTATTTTAGGGTAGAAAAATCAAAATAATTAATAAATAATAGGTGAAGTTAAAATGACTAGAATACCCTTATATTCAGTTCATATCAAACTTAACAGAAATTTTAACGGTCATCCATCATAAGGACGAACGGAGTAGTAAAATAAATATTTAGGGATTAGTCATGTAATAAAAAAGTTATAGAAATGAGCGGTGAAATTTCATCAAATCATAGGGACTATCCATGTAATTAACTCTTAAAATAATAATAAAATGATACACACATATACCCTTATCTGCATAGCACATGAGTCCCACTAACGTTAGATTTAACGGGACATCCAAAATAGAGACTATCCGGGCAACAATATTTCGAAATAGGGATTACCCATGTAATAAAAGTAATATTGATGTCAGGTGCAATTTTATCAAACCAGAGGGACCACCTACGTAATTAACTCTTCAACATATTATAAATTATGTCTATTAGCAAGGAAGGAGCTAAGGACACAAGGAATATCAAATATTTACATGATACGAAGACAAGTGGGATTATACCTCCAATCTAATCAATCTATGCGCATTCTATTACTTCTATTGGAGACCCAAAGGTGTGACAGGAGCAAAATTTCCCCACAAATTGTAACGGGATGTCTGTACGAGCTGGTGAATGGTACTTCATTCCTGAATCTCTATATTGCCCACTAAGCCGTTTGGACCACCGCATCAAGAGCTCTATACTCTTAGCGTTTGAATGATTTCGGTTTGCAAAGTTAATGAGCTCATGGATGTTCGCATATGAATGGACCTAAATTCTATCGGTCAGCGATGAAGTTCAAAACAAATTTAGCCATATTGCAATCCAAGAAATGTGCTATTCTGTTTCGAATCGGGCGTCACCAGGGACGAAGCTAAAAACGTTTTTCTAAGGGGGCAATTTAAAAAAAAAAAAAAGTGAGAGGATCAAACCTATGACTTTAAGATAGGAGAAATGATGTTTTACCACTACCTAAATTGAATACTTTAGCTTTAAAAGTTCAATTAATTTCTATTAATAATCTTTTTTGAGGGGGCTAAAATTAAATCAATCATAATTATCCTTACAAATTATTATTGGTATCAAAATTTTCGAGGAGGCAACAGACCCCCTTACAGCCCCTCCCCCCCTTAAAAGCGTCACTAGTCGTCAAAAAGAGGGCATACGGTTGATTGAAGATCGATATTAAACGCCATGCTAAAATATTCACCTTTATGGGGATCAAAGTTTTCGAGACATGGTGGTCGCCATTTATTGAATGAGGAAAAACGTTTTATTGGTACAAGGAATGCATGGTTGATATGGTGTTTACGCGAATGTTAACACATACCGGAAAAAAAAAATATATAACTATAGATAGACATAGGGCATACATTAACTTTATGATACCATATATGGTACAAAATATAAAGCATACAAGCACTCATGCTTTGATTACACACATCGTATATAACGGAAAGGACAACATAAGTAACAAGATGGCTCGCCGAGATCTCTAGTTGTGAGTTTGTGCCACATTAGCTTGTTTGTATGCAGTTGCCTCTGCGAAAGTGCTACAACACCGGCACCCGTTGGAGTAACGTCCCCCTCCACAACATCCATACCTACAGTAATTTCCTCCACGACCACCTCCGTTGTTGTACCCTCCTCGACCACCACCGTTGTTGTATCCTCCACGACCACCTCCGTTGTTGTACCCTCCTCGACCACCACCATTGTTATATCCTCCACGTCCACCACCATTGTTGTAGCCACCACCGTTGTTGTAACCACCACCATTGTTGTACCCTCCACGTTCACCACCGTAACCATACTTGGCATCTTCTACCTCATCTACATCATTTCGAAGGTAATATTATTCATAATGCATATAAGACTAAAGAAAACGTTACACCTACAACAAATAATAAATAAAATCTTGCAAACACATGTGGCATGTAAGGTGCATCAATATGATTAACTTTCTTTTTTCTCATATTACTTTTGTAATTTGTATGTAAACCTAACATTTCCCATAAAAGAATTAGCATAGAATTATGAAGATAAATGATATTAGTTACATCTTGTTATTATTCTTTGCAATCACATAGTTTAGTGAATGTAATACAAAACCGACGATTTACTTACTTTCATGGCTCGAAGCTAACTTTTTAGCAGCGACTTCGGAGGAAATGAGAAGAACAACAGCAAAAGCTAGGGCAAGAAGAAGGAATGTTTTTGAAACCATTTTGAGACTTGTTTCTATAAAATGAAATATATGGAATAAAGAAGGATGAAGAAATCAGTGTGCTACACTTGTTTATTTATACCAGTATTTAGAGATGAAATTATTATTGCAGATTGGTTGGCTGGTGAAGGGGGCCAAAGCTTTCATTGCTTTTGATACACGGAGTCCATTCTTATCCTGCACTTAATTTTTTTTTTTTCCTTTTTTTCAAAACATTTTAGCTAATAAATGTAAATAAATAGATCATGACTTTGTTAAAAAAGTATTTTCTTTTTATCAATTTTTTTTTCCCTCAAGAAATTCATTTAGAAAACTAAGAATGAGCTAGAAATTACACTTAAGAAAAGATAAATCAAAACGAGACACGCTAAACCTAAAACGAACACCCTTCACTAATTAATTCAATCTCGCAAAACCTAACACGAACACCCTTATATATGCATTAAGTGCGTATATATGCATTAAACACGAAGTACACCCTTAACTAGCTAATTCAATCTCGCAAAAACTACGCTAAACAATAGATGAAAGAAACCATATATGTATACATTATAAAGCCGTTACCACACTTGAACTAATTAAGAAAAAGTTAAACACCAACAAAATTGTATATTTAGTGAAAATGGTTTAAATAAGTCTCATTTACTATGAACGTGTATTCTCTTTTTATTTAAATAGTTAAAACAAATATTTTGGTTTTGTTTTACTCCCTCCGTGTCAATTTAGAGGTATTGTTTGACTTTTTGAAGTTTTTTCTTTTTTACTTTAACCTTAAATATCTTTCCTTGTGTTATATAACATGTAATACTTGTGTTATATAACATGTAATGAACATAATATTTTGTACATTAACCATATCGAGGCATGCAACATAGGACTAAATGCCAGATATCATATATATTTACCTTTTGTACATTAACCATATCGAGGCATGCAACATAGGACTAAATGCCAGATATCATATATATTTACCTTTGTGACTTGTTGATGATTTTAGTGTTATCGGTTATTTTAATGTATTAGATATTCTAGAAACTGATAAGTTGTAGCGTTAAGTTTATGTTCGAATTTAAAAGATGTGTGGTGTACACTCAAGTGAGATAGCTCAATGCAACGTTTGTTTTGTCTTAGATGATTTTTGCAACAAAGGATCAAGTAAGCAGACTCACAAACATGTTCATAAGAACCAAAAGACTTATTTTTTTTATTAAAAACGATTAAGAGCATACTTCAACTCAATAAAGTAATTAGGATACTAGACTCATATAGAAGACAAACACAAATGGCTTGATTACGCAAACATATGTTGAAGCATTAGGTAAGTAACAAGATAGCTCGATCACAATGCCTAGATTAGTTGTGAGTTTCGGTCTCATGAGCTTGTTTGTATGCATTTGCCTCTGCTAAAGTGCTGCAACACCTGCACCCGTTGTAGTAACGTCCACCACCACAACAACCGTGCCTGCAAAAGTTTCCACGACGCCCACCACCGTTGTTGTACCTTCCTCCACGGCCACCATTGTAGTATCCATGGTCATCGCGACCATACTTGGCATCTTCTACTTCACCTGTGCCATTAAACGGACGTAAATATTCTTGAGGACATACATAGAACATATAAATATATGAATATTTGACAACTATTTTTTTCTAATCTCTATATATTTTTGTTGAATGTATATAATACATAACCTACGATTTACTTACTTTCATGGCTCGTGGCTAAATCTTTCGCAGCAACTTCAGAGGAAACGAGAAGAACAACAGCAAAAGCTAGGGCAAGAAGAATGAATGTCTTTGAAACCATTTTCGACTTGTTTCTATAAAAGGGAAATATATGGAAGAAGGATATGAAGAAATGTGCTACACTTGTCTATTTATACAAGAATTTAAACAGATGAAATATTATTACCGATAGGTTGGATATAGTGAGGAGTTGGGGGCCATGCTTTCATTATTCTTATTCTTATCTTTACATTTTACATTACTTTGTTTTTAGCACCTATATTTTTCATTAAGCTTTCATATCATAATATGTATGATCATAGAGAGCTAGAAGAACGCTCCACAACTCAAGTTCTCAACTACGATCCATGAACTCTCGGTCAAGTTCTGGGGTTTGAGTACGTACGTTGTGTTTATAACCCAAGTTTTCCCATTTCTTTTTTTTGTTCAGAACCGTTACCTTTGGAAATTTGCGTGGGATCCATTTTTGAGTTGCGGGTGTGACCATTACGGATAAAATGTGATTATATGATGGTGAATAATGAGAGTGAATAATATGTCGTTGAATAAATTTGTTTACTGTAAAAGTATGATTATCGCTTTATCCTTCTAATTCATCCTCTTATTAATAATCCTAACCACAGAAAAACCAAATAATTTATCATAAAGAAGAAAACTCATTTTCACTTATACAATTATTTTTTGATTTGTGTAAATCGAATTAAAATAATGATAAAATATTTCATACTAACGCGTTTTTGGTCTAACGATACATTAGATAATTGTAAGGTGCATCGACCAACATAGCAATACAACAAAAATGTTATTTGTTCATCTTTTGCATACTTTTGAAAAGTATGAAATAGTTTGTTAACTTGGTCAAATTTTAAAATGTTAATAAACAATTATATCACAAGACATTGAAATAAATCATAACAATTTTTACAATTATGTAATATATGTAGGACGAGTTTGCTTCTACAAGCGTATAAAACCATAAAACTTGATTATATTTAAAAGTTACACATTAATCTTTTACATATTTGTTAACGATTATAAATATAATGTTAACGTTTTGTTTCGATAATATAAGTGTTAAAACTGTTATCATTTCTTTCATGAAGATTTTATACATATTTCCAAACGTAAACAAATTGACAAGTATTTTTTATATTTTTTAGAAAAGAGAAAAATAAGTATAAACAAAGAGCACTTTTGTGTTATGTTTATGTGTTGTTGTGGTTTGTGGGTTCGTTGTGGGTTCTCCTCTAGTTATTTTGTCAAACATTTGCATAACAAATAAAGAATTTCAGTCTCGTCAAATATATTAGATGTGACCCAACTTTGGGTCACATCTAATAAAACACACTCGAAGTTTTTCTTGTATCGTGTAAAAAGTTAGGAGATCGAGTATTATATGGACCTATTCATTATTACTAAGACCAAGTTTTGTTTCTTTACTACATTCAAATGTTTAAATTAAGTTATCTTCTGAAACTGAACCATGTGTTGCATTTAACATTAGGCATGGTTTCCTGTTATCATCCATAACTTTTTGTCAAGACTCTTACCCTGACTAAGATCTCATGCATGTATACAGATTGATTTCATTGTGTTTATGTTAAGTGTGACTTGAAATTGTTAGCAACCTGAATGAATTTGTATGGATTTCCACCCGACGTAACAATTGAGAGCACGACCCGAAGTAGAACCAAGTGGTATTTTTCGGGATTCTATTTTGTAAAGGGTATGGTTCAATTGAAGCTTAGGATTGTTTGTTACATATAATTGTAGCTAGGATTTCATATAACATTTTGTAAGTATATCATTCATTCTATAAAAATAAAACTAGTTAGAAGCTAAAACATAGTATACCCATAACGCTCCCTTCGATAATTACAATACCTTGAGACCATTATAACAAACTATATCGTATGCGTAAGGAGAGGGTTTATAACTTAGGAGTGTGAGTTGGTCGACTAACCTAAAGGTTCTATACATCTTTCATTTTTTATGTCATCAATGATAAAAAAAAAAAATAACCGATTAAAAAACCGGTTCAAAACCCAAAAAACCGATTTCGAACATTTTTAACCGAAAAAATCGATTTCAAAAAAACCGGTTTAACCGAAACCAGTCTTTTAAAAAACCAATTTTTTTAAACTGGTTTTTTTCTAACCGAAAACCGATAAAAACCAATTTTTTGCACGTATAAACTCACATATCTGTGTTAAAGAAAGTTAAATTAAAAGTGGGCTTAGATAAAGCCCATAAGGCTCCATTTAGAAGAATTAAACGAAGTAAAAGGGCTTCTCAAGCTTCTCTTTTTATTAAGTTGACGAATATTAGTTCCAATTTAAGTGTTCATGTTTTTATTTTACGTTGTTGTTAAATAAATTTTCGCTCTATAATTAACCCATCACAAAAAATTTGGTGGGTAAAAATAAAATTTTATTAATAAAGAATGTAACAATTACGCAGTAAATTTTCAAAATTGACATTTAATTCGGAAAAGAGAGAGTATTAGTGGTATTTGTATTAGTGATCCATTGAGAAGTATCAACATATATGTCTTTTAAACATTTGATGACTTTTCGTAAAAATGTAGATAAAAAGTATTAGAGCACTTTCTATCATAATACGGAATCATTTGGTATTATAATTACGTCAGCATAAAATTCCGTCGAACATAACATAAAACTGGAAATACTTTTTGACCATAATACCACAATTTAAAACCCACTTATTTATTTTATGTTGTATATATATATATATATTTTAAAATCACATAACACCACGTCATCCCCACCATGACTCGAGCTCCATAACAACGGCTATGGTGACGCTCCCCACCCATGGTAGTGCCATGAAGGGATATGACGTCGAACATGGCTTCGCCATCTTAGCTGTAAGTTTATTAACATTTTTAAGATGGAAATGAGTTACAAAAAGGTAACAAATCTATTTGTACACAATTTTGTAACTATAAATATGTCTTAGCCTTCGACATTTTTACTCATTTTTTATGTGGGTAATTTTGACACTTTTGTGACATTTTCAATTCGAGTTTCAGTGACTTTCTTTTTAATGTATTGCGGTTGTTTACGAATGATAAGAGTATATTAAAGAAACTAGTAGCAAGAACCTAGAAACGAAATAGATAACTTGTATCTTGTGATAGAAGCCGAACTAACTTGAACTCTTTATTCCTACTTGATATCCCCGTGAGACCCGAAGAGACGTTTGAACAAGTCGTACTACCGGACCATTTATCATTAGCAATGCACTTCCATTGTTTTTGCAATGAGTATGGATCAAACCTAAACCATCTTCTTAATTCAATGAATTAAAACTATTACTTTAGTACACATTTTAGGTTCTACCTTTTAATTTTATCGTTTCTCAATATATATTAATTGTTATTACTACACGTTATATATATAATGTATAGAAATAACAACTAACACATAAAGATTTTATTGATAAAAACATGTTTTTAGCTATATATGAAAGAAACACGAGTTCCCGATGTTTTTATCAAGTCTTGAGAACATCCGATTAAGTTCCTTTGTCTTTTTGAACATCCGTTGTTAACATATGTATATATTCGCGAACAAATTAGCTATCTACAAAATCACAATTAGTTCGGCTGATGAGTTAGTTCTTCAAAGAATCTATTTCCTTGATAATATGACATCCTTTTATTCTTTTAAATATGTTAGGAACCGAAAGTGTGACATATTCTTAACATACTAATTTGAAATTGATAACAACAATCATATGAGTTGTGTTTAAAAGATTGGGATATGCTTTATTTAATTTTATATTTATATTAATTAAAAACCGTCTTCTACATTTTTGGAATCATGCACATTTCTGCATGTCTTTATGTTTTAACCTCAGTCCCGAGATTTGTGGCTATCAAGACTCGATTAATGTTCTATATATTATTGAAAAGTGAAAATATGAGGTGCTTGATTAAGATACCATGAACACTAAATCAAATATATAATACATAAGTCAAAAACCACAAGACTTGTCACGCGTTGTTTGAACGCACACATCAATTATAGCACACTAAAACCATTAAGAATAAACCTACACTTTTTTCCCTCTATATATATTAACTTAATTACAAACAAATTTATATAACAAAAATAAACATAGAAAAATGAGTGTGGAGTTGTTAGATGGTGGCATAATTCTCGATTTTATCAAAGACGATGAAGCGTTTAATGGTTCGGTTCAAGACCGATTCACTAACCTTGATACGAACCATGATGGTCTCCTTTCTTATCCGGAGATGTTGAAAGAGCTCAAGTGTTTAAGAATGATGGAAACTCATTTTGGGATTGATGTGGAAACCGACCCTAAAGAGCTTGCGCATGTTTATGATTCGTTGTTTGTGCAGTTTGATCGTGATTCAAATGGGACAGTGGATTTGGAGGAGTTTAAAGCTGAGACCAAGAGGATGATGATTGATATGGCTAATGATCTTGGGTTCTTGCCGGTTCAGATGATTCTTGACGAAGATAGTTTCTTGAAGAAAGCCGTTGATAGGGAGCTTTTGAAGTTGAAATCCGACGGATCTACATAATTTGCATACTTACGAGTATCTACATTCCATGTTTCTGTTTCACGTCATGTATTTAGTGAGAAGAAATAATGAATATGTAATTTCACGAATAAATTATATGACATGCATTGACACTAACGTTTACATAAGAAGAAAATAGTTCAAACTTCGAAAGACGTTTAGAGTAACCATAAGAACCACTTTTTGACATTAAAACGTTTTACTTAGCACTAATAGACAATAACTAGTACATAACTCGTTTGAATCTTGACGAATAAAAAACCGTAAAGATTGAAAAAAAATGTATCATATTTGTAAACATCCATGTTTTTAACATAAAGATAAAAATGAATTAACTATCATTTTAAGTATAAATTAGAATGGAACTTGATTAGTGAAATGTTATCCAAAGTAACCTTTGAGAAAAATAATTATCTAACTAAACATGAGGGGTAAGTTCTGACAATATTTTAAAGTTAATACAAGAAGTTTTGTTCGCACTTGAAGTATAGGTTTTTACACATTGGCCACGAAGATTATATCTTCACACTTTGGCCACTAATTGTTGAAAGTAGTTACAAAGTTAGTCCAAGTGTTTCACTAAATTTGGTAATCGCGCTACCAGCCCCTCAGCGTAATAGGTATCACAAGAATAGCGACTGTAGTTTTGATAAGGTTGTTCTCTTGATATTTGCATCATGCCATCATCATAAGTTTGTTTGAATTATGTGATTTGGACATGATTTTAGGTTACTTGAACTACAACGACATTCGTGCTTCTAAATTTTTGTAACGTATTTGGGATTTCATAATAACTCATGTTCAATTTATTTCTTGCAGATTTCTTGCAGATTGCATAGTTACGGGTATTTCTTGCTAAATTTTAACCTTTTTAAAGGTCAATGTAGTTCAAAAGACCGCGGAAAACATAATGAAAGAATATGAATGATGGATTTGTGCCAAGGAAGTTTCGAACAACATTTTGAAATTCCTATGAATTTAGAAGAGCCTTTCAGTGGTATATGTAGTACATTTTATATATAATAGATTAATTGTCATTTTCATCATTAGTTGAGAATCATATACGTTTATTGGCGTGCTATGAAGTAATAGGCATTCGTACAAATAAAACAATGATTGTTCACTTTTCCTTGAACGATTGAAGTGAAATTCCTAGGTATTTCCTTAACATTAAAAAAAACACGATGAAGTAACTATGACCGTGTAGTAGAATTTTTTAGAAAATGATGAATTATACCGAGTCTTGTGTAACATGAGTCTCACGTATCTTTGAAAACTATGATACAATTTCTCTGTTATGCACATTGTGTTTTTGCTATATAAGCTTATATGTTCTTGCTTAATTTAGTATAAGAATTAGTTTAAGCCGATAGAATCCAAATTTTAGACTTCTTTAAAGAATTTCAAGCGTTTATCGTAATATGCATATGTGTTATGTATGCAATGTATACTAAAATTGTTTTCATCTTTTATGGTAAACGATCAGTTTTGAGTCGATAAATATCTTTAGCAAGGACACGTTAGTAGGAGTCGAACCTTAGATTAGCTTTATCGACATAAGAAAAAGTTATAGAATTGACATAACCCTACTATCAAGAAAACTTTATGGATGCCCAATCTGCTACCAACCATGTGCTAAAAAGCAACACCAACAATATAAAAAAAAAAAAAAAAAAAAAAAAAAAACATGTGTAAAAAAGAAGAGTACTTGATACTTTACAGTTCTTAAATCATCACTTCCTTGATCTAAAGTTCATCACTTCCAGCTCTAAAGTTGTTTAACATTTACCTAATCCAGCTTATTACTTACTTTTTTAATTACCATTAAGAGACCACTTGTCTCTTCAAAGTCAAATGTTATATTTTCTAGATCCAAAATTTACTATCAAGTTTTTAGACGTGTTTTCGCTTGTTTTCGGACTTATAACTTTATTATATTCGTATTATCTTTTATGACCATGTATTTGACTTAGAGGATGTTTGTTTGGGCTTATATAAACGGGTTGTTGTCATTTCTCAAGTTTAAAAACCTATTTTCCAATATAATTTTGTAAATATGCCGAAATAGTAGACTTACAAAAATTATACTCATAAACTAATAATAAACTAAAACAAACATCTCATAAGTTTTTTAATACCGAAATATGTTTCTTTAAATTTTACTAAACACTATTTGTAAGTGGATTTATAGAATAATGGGTTTTTAATTTTCAATAAGCAGTTTGAAAACTTTCAAACTGCTTATTTAAAACTGAAAGAAATCGATTTGAAATTGAATTAATCACCACAATAATCACCTACCGCTTACACTTTACAAAAATAACTCGCGACGAATTTCTCGTGACACGTTATCGTCGCGAGAAGTACATAAAACTAAATCAGACCAATAAAAATCAGACACGTCGTCGCGAAAATGAATATTGACACGAGAAATGAATAGTGTAGCGACAACGTGTCGAATTTTTATTCGTCCGATTAAAATATGTGTACTTTCGCGACGAAAAAAATGTCGCGAGAAATCCGTCGCGAATTAGGTGATTATTTTTGTAAAGTGTAAGTGATAGATGATTATTTTGGTAATTTGTTCTGTGAAACTACTTATTCCGACTTATCGGATTATTCGTGAGTTAAAATAAAAAGTGTTTTAAGAAACTTCTTAGATTTTGCTTTATTCCAAATTGCTTATGAAATTAGTACTTTTAATAAGCAATCATAAACTAAACCTTATTGATAAGATTTTACTTTAAAAAGTAAAAAATGATCACATGTGGACCATATATTATTGTTCTTTGTACAATAAGCATACGATGCATCTTTTTTCTTCTCATATAACCATAACAACATTATTGAATTCCATCATTTTATACAAATGGGCATCACTGGTGAACTAGTAAGAAGTGTGTTCTCGAAAAATCGATCTTTTGGAACCAATCACGACACGAATGTAAGCGTTAAATCATTTAATCATTCGTGATCATTTCGCATAACTCATCTTATTCTTTTGTATTTTTGTGGTTTTTTTGAATTAGGTGATGAGAAACAATGCAGTTGAAAGAAAAAGATGGACTTCTGTTAGATCATATCTATGTGGTGATGAATTCAAACCTTCTAGACGATACTCGAATGAAGAATTGAGTTCGGTTTTTCTAGAAGATTATTCTAATTCTGTTAGAACATCCAAAGCTACTATTTTTAGTTCGAAAATAGATGAAGATTTAAATTCTATTAAGGGGTCCGAGGACACAGTCACACAACCTATTTCACAAAACTCAAATGATTCAAATGATACGTTTGAAAACGTCGAAAAGACCAATTTAACCTTGGAACATGAAGCTGCAGTTGTCATTCAATCAGCATTTACAACTTTTATGGTCATTTCACAAACCTATATTTCTTTTTGTATATTTTCTTTGATAAATAAACTTTTTTAATGTTATTAATTTTTTTTATGAATTTAGCAGGCTAGACGTCGAATGGAAAGACTTGAACCCGTGAATATTGGTGATCTGGAGTCGATTGGGACATCAGTAGAAGTCCAAACTGGAAACTCGGTAGCGGAAGTGAAACAGGCTAGTGACAGTTTTACTCATCGTATGCAACATCACAAGGTCGCGAGAGTACAAACATTAAAACTAAAGGTACGAATACACAAATACACCGATGCTAATAATTTAGAAAAGGAAAAATGGCGGGTTAGGTAACATATTACTACATATTTGGGTGGAAACGTGACATTTTTTTAGTACATGGGAAAAGTAGTCGAATCAGGTTGGGTTGGCCCCGTAGACACTACTTTGTCTAGATTTTTACTTTTATTTTTTAGTACATTACGACATTATGTAAACGGTCGACGCAATAAATAGCAAATTACCGATACTTCTCCAAAACCGTTATTTATCTCATGCGTCATTAAGAAAATTGATAAAACCTAGGACCGAAACTGGTAAAAGAAACATTGATAGTCCAAGGACTCAGAAGCACAAAATTCCACATTAAGGACTATCCATATTAAAAAAGATTGATTTTAATAAAGATATGAAATAATAACAATATTTTGGGGCGAAAAAGATATAATTTGATATAGGTTATATACCACAAGGACCATTTATCTAATTTACTTTTAATTTTGTTTATAAATATTAAAATAGCTAATGCAATACATTCGTTAATAAATGGGTTAAAATTGTCACATCTAGCTAATATGCAAGAACGTTCGGTTTGTTTTAGCAGGAAGATTGGGACGATAGCACAGTGAGTAGCAACATATCGAAAAAGAGGATGCAAAATAGACTAGAGGCATCTACTAGACGTGAAAGGGCACTCGCCTATGCCTTCTCGCAACAGGTAACAATTTACTTTTAAGTAACAAATAAATAAATCGTTTAAATAAATCATTTTACTTATAATGAATCTTATTGATATAGCTAAGGATTTGCTCAAAGAGAAAACAAAATCTAAAATGCGTGAACGAGTCAGAAACAAACATGAGTTGGAGTTGGCTCGAGAGATGGATGGCAACTCGACAACATGATACGTCTTTTAGGGACATAAGCAAACAATTTGAAGAATTAAATGGGAATGAAAAACTTATGGTAAAAAGTAAAGTTTTTTCAGATATAACAACAAGAGAAGAGAAAGAAAGTTGTGGATCTAATGAAGTTTCTATGCATTTCGATAACGTTTCTTTAAGTTCAAAAACGGGTGAAAAGTCTTATTATAAACCCGCTCGAAACAAATTTAAGCCTACAAGTATCTCGAGGCGAAAAACGTCTCCAGGTCATGGTTATGGTAAGGAGTATTCTAAGGTAATTCATCAACAAGTGAACAAGCAAGAGGGAGAAAAAGAAAGTAGATGTGAAGATTATTGATTAATAACTTATTTCTTAGTTTGACTCTATTAATAATCAAGTAGTGTGGTAAATTTGTAAAAATAAGTTTGAGGTTTATTTTAGGTTGTGTTTTAAGTTGTATCTTGTACCATTCGCGATTCTCTTAGCCGACATATCTGACGAATCAAAAAAGCTATAATAAGGCGATCCATTTCAGATACCGCTATCCAATTACAACCCGTCTTTGCTCAATGGATATATGAATTCGTAAAACATATGTTAAAACATTAACTAAACTATTAACCAAACAAGAAATTAATTTTGTTTTAAAACTAAAATTGAATTTGAAACACATTCAATTTTAGGAAAATATTAAGTTTCTTAAATGAATATTTCACTAAATAAGAATGATTATACATCAATAATTGCGTTCTACCTTATGCTTATGGTACAATTCGAAAAAACTCATTAACATTATTATTCAACGGAGAACTTATAATCATTTACCCTCAAGGGTGAACGAGTTGCGTGACCATCAATAATTACCTATGATACAAGTATATTTTCGTCAAGAAAGATTAGTGCCCGATATCATATTTTAAGTCAAATCGTTGATAGTTATTAACTTATTATTGTAACGAAATGAAAAATTGTTCCTATTTTGTCAAAAAAAAAAAAAAAATGCTTTTGTCACGGCTAAGCTAATACTTTTTGGAAGTAAAAAAATATTGTACCAATTTATTTATGTTAGAGGACACCTAATTAGGGACGGAGTCAGAAATTTTTTATATAAGTTAAACTAAAATGAATTTATTAAGTGGATAATATTTAACTGTTTAAGTGGGTCCGAAGTTTAGAATTTTTATTTTTATGGGGGCAAAACTTTTGAAATAGCGTAAATCTAACTATTTTTTACATTACGAGAATGTTTAATGGAAGCAACTGCCTACTCTGCCCCCGTCCTGGTTCCGCCCCTGCACCCAATGGTGCGCAATAGCACAATTGATAAGCCTCGTGGCCTAATCCATGGTCGGGCAGATGTGTTATAGGCGCGTTATGAATGTTCGTGTTAATTGGGTAACGAACGTTACGTAATTTTCTTTTAACTAGAAAATAAATATAAATAAATGAGTATAAAGTTTGGTGTCATAGTGTGAAATTACTTTTGATGTTATGCTATGATAAAATGGCTATAGCATCGAGTGTTTCTATGTTACGATTAAAAGTTCTTTTAAAAATATTTCCAACATTGTCTTCGTTTTATAAGAAATTCAACATCACCATGTTCATCTTCGTGTTCATCATCCCTCATTGTCTTCGTGTTCATCATCCTTGTCCGTTTCGTTTGAATTAGATTTTAAACTTTTGGATCTTGAAATCGATCAGAGATTGGGACGGCTTCGTCTTCGTGTTCATCATCCCTGTTTCATCATCACCATGACACCATTTCTTGAACTTTTAAACGATTATATTGACACATAAGTATCTTAAAATCGATCAGTTAGAGATTCGGACTTTTGGATCTAGATTTTTCTTTGAAAATCTAAAATTGACTTTTATAAATTAAGGAAATAAAATAATAGAGTATTCTTCTTCGTGTTATTATCTCGGCTTTTTTGTTGAATTTAGAGGGTGTTTGTGTGAGCTTATTTATGGCTTATAATATATAAACTTATAAATTTTTTTGCAAGTGTTTGGTTTAGCTTATTAGTTTATTATGCAAAATAAGAGAAAAATCTTACATAAGCTAATAAGCCACAAAAAATGAGCTTATGAAAACCTCATTACATAAGCTCATACATCTAAGCTAATAAGATTAAACAAACACTAAAAAGAAGTTTATATATCTTACATAAGCTAATAAGCTAACACTTCATAAGCTAAAACAAACACCTCTTAATTATATCTATTGAAATGGAATTTGATGTGTAATGATTAGAAAATAAAGTAGCGACATGGCATAAATGTGGAAAAGTCAAAGTTCGGAAAAAGTGAATATATTCGGTTATCTGTTGTAAAAGTGACTCGTGTACACAATAAATAAAATTAATCATTTTATAATATTTAATAGAAGTTTTGAGAGTACGTGGTACACAAAAAATATCGTATCAAACTGGTAACATGCACAAGTTATTTTTCCTATAAAGTTATAAAGAAATAAATAGTGATACTTTATATACACTAAAAATATTTCTGTATATAGAACATGATTAGAGTGTATTTCCGTTATTCATACTCAAAATATAGATCTAAATATAGAATATATATATATATATATATATATAGATTTTAAAGTACCTTTGAACAAAATTAATGTGATAATAATGTTAAAAAACAAAAAAAATATATTTTTCTAATTAAAATTATCATTTTTTTTTTTTTTTGGTAAAAGGGAATTCTACCCCGGTAAATTATATAACCAAAAAAAGCGATGAAGTACAAAGGGTATAGGTGAAGTCCAATTAAAATTATCATTTGAGAATTCAAAAATACCAAAATAATCATCTGATTCGCGCCATTTTTCTCGCGTCACTTTTTGTCGTCGCGAGATTGAAAATAATATAAATGATTGGTCATAAATATTAGATTGATTATGACACATGGAAAATGTCCAAAAAGACTACTGATATTTATTACATGGGTTTACCCGAAAATATTTATGAATTTATTGAAGAATGTATTTCCGAATATAAAACAAAAAATAAAATTATAAGTTTAAATGATGCTAATAATTTATCGACTGTTATTGAAATGTTGCAAAATGAGATAAACCCTATTTATAACGGGTATTATTTTTCATACAAAATCTATGTCACATATTATAATTTCAATAGTTAAAAAATGTCTAGATTATGTTAATCCTTTTATTACAAAATTTGTAAACATGCTATTCTATTTATGTCGTTTCCGTCTGAAACAAAAACAATTTATAAAAATTTTACACGGGAAAGGTATAAGATTTTCCGAACCACGTTTGCATTTACCATATATTTGGAACACGACTTACAAAATGTTGCGTAGAATTGTAGACCAAAAACCGTTATTCGTGGAATTTTACACGAGATGTGGTAAAAACCATATTGACGATAATGATTGGGAAATGGCCGAGTCACTTTTGGGTATTTTGAAAGTTTTCCGTAGAGTATAAACAAAACCCTTTTTGGCAACCGGTTGTTATAGAAATGGAGACTGACTTTTTGATATATTATGAAATAATACCTTCGATTTTTTCGTGTGGGGCTTGTTTAAACCCTAAAGTTGGATTTGAAGGTGTTACAAATTTTTTAAAAGATATTGAATCGAACTTAGGGTTGGAGAATGATTTTGCAAAAAAAGTGTCGCCGGAATTTTTGATCAATTGTTTGCTTACTATGATATAATGCATAGCAATATAAAGGACGAGACTATTTTGAACGAAATAGAGTTATATAAAAAGGCGAATTTTTCAAATGTGTCGGGCTTTAATAAAAGTATAAAAGTTTTGGAATGGTGGAAAACGAAAGGTTGTTATGAGTATCATGTATTGGATGCAATGACACACGATATACTAACGGTTCAAGCTAGTTGTATAGCTTTGGAATATGCTTTTTGTTTAAATGGTAGGGATTTAGACGAAGAGAAGAGTAAAACACCCCCTTTGTGGTTGCAAATACGTGATTTTTTGAAGGGGCTGAAAATGGGGATGAGTCTGAAGAAAGTGAAGGGAATTTTGACAATTCGGATGACGTAGATGATGACGAAGACGAAGATGATGACGAAGACTATGATGAAGATGATGATGAAGACGATGATGAAGATGATAACGAAGACGATGATGAAGATGATTTAGAAGAAATGTGCAACATTTTTTGTTGAGATTAGAAGAAAAGATGTATAAATTTTATGATACATTTGTGTTCTGTTTTAGACAAGACAAAACCAAGTTGTCTATGAATTTGGAAGATTTTCATTCTATGTTTTGGTCTTTTTCCTTTTTGGTATTCTATGAGGGACAACTTTTGTTTTAGATCCTTAAGCTATGATTGAATTGTAGATATAGTCCTTGTACTATCAAACATATTTTAAAGTTCTAAAATCATCATTCATTTGGAAAATGATACATCTAAAAAAATTTATGTTGTATCTTTTAAAATCATGTATGTGTTGTTGACACAATAAAATGAAAATTTAAGTTAAAAGAAAATAAGAATAAAATAAGTATATGAAATGTATTCAAATGTTCGGTTCACATAAGTTACGTAACTTGTGAACAATATAAAATTAAACACGCAAACTTCATCATAAATTGTGCGTGATTTTTATACACATACATGTAATTTGATTAATAGTTCTACAAATTAACAAATTAAAACCGACTCCTTTAAATAATTGAAAATCAAAATAGAATAAAAAACTAACATGAACATATTTCAACAAAAAACATCTTGCCATCATCAATCAAAGAAACACTCGAAGTTAAATGTTATACCATCAACATATATAGAGAATGTCATCTAACCGCTCACATACATCCTTATTCGGATAATTTTTTCTTTTAATTCCTTCACATTTCACCATCTAAATAACTTTAACTACGTATCACGCTTCCTCATTAAATATAAGCCGCAACATTAAAGCTCAATTTTTAAGTCAAACTCCAACCGATTTAAACAACATCATTCTGCTCCGTCTTCTGTTTTGAGTTTTCAAAAGAATCCTCTCCTCTAAAGTTCGGTATTCTAAAGTCCAAGGTTTGTTTTGTAGATCTAACCCCAATTCAAGTTGCAACTTAAACATCAAACTCAAACAAGATTTCAAGAACATTTCATATACAAAATTTCCAAAAAAAGCTCAAAATCTTGATCCATGCCACCATCATCAAAACTACCCCTAATCCTAATCCTAACTCTCTTAATCTTAATCACCCCAACAAAACCCGACCCATCATTCATCTCCCTTCTCATAACCCGACCCGGACTCACATTCCTCAAAGACATACTCATAACCAAAGCAATTTCCACAATTACCCCTACTCAAATTCACCAAATTGAAAAAGTTATTAAAATCCCACTAATTGGTAATGTGTATGTACTTTTTAGTAATATTAGTATTAACCGGGTCGATGTCGGGTCGTCGGATGTTCGACCCGGTGTTGATGGGGTTTTGATTGAAGGGTCGGGTGTGGATTGTGGGTTGACTGCGAAATGGGAGTATTCTTATGGGTCTTGGGTTGGCCCGGTTTCTATTTCGGATAGTGGCACTGCTTCTGTTGAGGTATTTGATTAAGTTTTATTATTTTTTTTCAAATTTATTGATTTTATTTTTTTTCGGCTTATTTATCGGGTTTATTAACTTATTTAGAAAAAGAAAATTTAAATAAAAGAAAGAGAGAAAAAGAAGCTAATTGTAGTATTTGGGTTAGGCTATAAGCTTAGGTTTTTTTCTTATTTTTTTAATTTTTTAATTTTTAGAACGGCTATGTTAGTGATTCGGGTCACAATGACATTCAATTGAACAATATGCAACTCACGAACCTTACCCCAAAGCTTAGGCTTATGAGCTTATTTTGGGGTTTATAAGTTTACTTGTTTCGGCTTATTTTTAAGGCTTATAAAAAATAAGTTTAATTCCTTAAGACAAGATTAGGCAAACACCTCTTTAGCTTATTTAGTTATTTTTAGGCTTGATAGCTTATTTGGGGATGTTTGGAATTTTATATTTTGAGTCATATTGCGTTTTGCGCATAAACAAAACACAATTTTAAAGTGTTTGGGTTAGAACTGCGTTTTAACTTATTTTTTAAAGGAAATATTTTTAAGCACAGTTCTTTTTAGAACGCACTTTTCAAATATGCAATCCCAAACACCACAGCTTGACCTATTTTCCGGTAAGGCCATTTTTCCGATTTATTGTATGGTTTTGAGCTTATAATGACTTAAAAATGGATAACCTCATAAGCCGGAAAATTAGACGAAAATAGTTGATGACATGTAAGCCGAACCATGCAATAAAAGTTTAATAACTTTTGTGGGATTTTTTTCTTCATAATTTTAGGATTTCTTGAAAATTTTCGTTAAATGATAGATTCTTGAAACTGAGCAAGTATATAGCTTTTAGTTTTCTCATTAGTTGGAATAAGGAAATACCGAAATAATGAACTATTTCGGGTGCGTTTTTCTGTTATAATATCAAAATCCCTTAAAAAAACGTTTCGTTTTGGTTTGGTTGAATGTTTAAATCTTGAACTCTAGTTCTTGTGAGTTAAATTCACACGACGTAAATTCTCTATTTTTGAAGCAAAGGAAGTTTATTATTGTTAATAAGTGTTATTTATCTTTTACTGTGCTAAGGTTAATGGCATGGAAATCGACGTAATGCTAAACTTGAGTAATCAAGATGGATTTATGAAACTTTCGGTCATCGAATGTAACTGTCATATAAATGATATCTCCATTGATCTCGATGGAGGTGCATCCTGGCTTTATCAAGGGTATGTTATTAGTTTGACTTTTTTTGAAAGTCAAATGAAAGACTTTTCATTTTCAGAGTTATCGTTATCATTGATTCTGATTTTGAACAGCACGGATAATTTTTGTGCGACTTCAAGAATAAAAATTAGATAACGGGTCAAAACGCATTTTGACAAATTTCCTTAGAAAGGGGATGTTTGACTTTATTTTTCAAAAGTCAAATGCAAGACATCTCATTTTAAAAATTGACATTTTTATCTGATTTTGATACTTGAAGTCGCACAATGTTAACCGTTAAAAACTGTGCGACTTCAAGACTCAAAATCAGATAATGGGTAAAAATAGATTTTAACTCATTACCATTAAGAATAAAATCTAACATTTTACTTTCAGGATTGTGGATGCTTTTAAAGAAGAAATAGAATCAAGAGTCGAAATAGCAATTATCAAGAAACTAACGACTGCAGTTTCATTACTTGATTCGATTCTACAAACACTTCCAAGACAAGTTTCGGTTGATGACGTGGCATCGTTAAACGTTACATTTGTTAACAGCCTGTTCATTAGTGATACATCACTAGGGTTCGAGATAAATGGGCTATTCATAGAAAATAAAACAGACACACGTTCATACAATAATCATATGAACAATCATTTGCAGCCAGCAATTCAATGTTCAGATCCTTCAAAAATGGTTGGAATTGCTCTTGATGAAGCTGTTTTCGAATCTGCATTTGCGTTATACTACAATGTAACTCCTCAGATCCTGATTCTAATCGTATTTTTATTTAAATAGAGAAGGCAATTTGACCCATTTGTTTATATACGGGTGAATTTGAGTTATGTAAAAAAAAAATCTTGTTTTGAAACCGAGTCATTTATAATCATATTTGACCCACTAATAATTTACCAAAAAGATAAATTTTAGTACAAAAAGTTAAAAAGTGTTCCGGTCAAGCCAGCCTGACCCACTTGAGCTCGCATAAAAATGACCCGTTTAGACCCGAACTTATTTTGACCATTACACAACTTGTCTATTTTGCCACTATTAGATTAAACTTTGAGCATTTTGCATATTTCTGTATTCTTTCGACTTTGATCACATCTACTTTCAGGCTTTGTTTATGCAATGGGTTGTGGATAAAGTTCCCGAACAATCTCTTTTAAACACGGCAGGATGGAGATTTATCGTTCCTCAACTTTACAGGAAATACCCAAATCACGATATGAATTTAAACATCTCTCTGTCTGATCCTCCTGTTGTACAAATATCGTATCAGAAAATTGCAGCTACGGTTTATGTAGATTTGGTTATAAATGTTCTTGAAGGAGATGAGACAATACCAGTTGCTTGTATCTTATTGGTAATCAGTAGTTTATTTTCAAAATTTGAACTTCTTTTATATCCTAAAAAGAAGAAAAGGATAGTATAAAAGTAACGAACTTTGGTTAGATTTCTATTTTGGGCAATTGTCATACGTAAAAAGTCTCAAAATTTTTAAGAAAATTTGAATCGTCTACTCCGTCAAAATGATGACGTTAACTTGCAAGATTACCTTAAGGAAAACTTTTTGAAAGTTTGAAACTTTATTCGGGCGAAAACAAAACATGTTACCAATAAAAAAGAAATCAGACCGAAGTTCCTTTTTACGGGTGACAACAAAATGTGTTTCCGTAAAGAGAAACTTTTGAAAAGTTTAATCCTTTTTACGATTAAAAGCAAATTGTGTTATCTAAAATAGAAGTCATACCAAAGTTCGTTACCCTTTTATGCAGAAAGGTGTTTCTTGTTAGCATTCACATAATGACACAAAAGGTTTTTACGTTACAGGTTATTTCTGGCACAGGTTCAGTTCAAATTAACGGAAATAACCTTGCAAGTCATATGAAAATGGATGATTTCACTATGTCGTTGAAATGGAGCAAGATTGGCCCCTTGCACATGTTTTTGATCCAGGTAATCGATGGTATATGGTTTTCATGTTTTCGTAATGACAATCAAATATTGCTTTTCTTATTTAATTACTTTTGATATATTCTAAACGAGTAAATGAGAAAAGGTTACTCATTTGTGAGCGGAAAAGCTTTTAAATATTTTTTTTACAAAATGCATGATTGCACGAGAAACATTACTTACAAAGACTTCTCGGTATATGTGGTAAAATGAGCGAATTGGGTAACTTGTTAAAACGGGTCCAGATGGATTAGGACAGCCCGCTAATTTTTCTTTTTTAATGCGAGTGAAATGTGATAAGAGGTTTAAACGGGTAGGGGCAATTAGATACTAACTATATTGTGGCCTCGTGTTGACTTGTAAATATTTTTTTGCAAAATACAAGAGAAATATTGCATATAAAAACTTCACGGTATTTGGCAAAACTTGTGGGTTGGGCAACTTGTTAAACCTGGTTGCGGTCAAACATGTATTTTTGAAGACGGGACAAAATGAGTTGGGTCCACCCGCAAACACTTTTACAAATTGCAAGGGAAATATTACTTACTATACTTGGTATTTGGTACGATGGGCGGGTTGGGCAACTTGCTAAACTGAGTCGAGTCAAACAGGTACGTTTTAGGATAGGTGAAAATGGGTTGGGTTGACCCCCAATACTTTTTCTAAATGCAAGAGAAACATTACTTACAAAGACTTCTTGGTAGATATGGCAAATAAAGCGCTCGGGTCACATTTATCGGTGAGGGTCACCTCAAACAAGTACTCTTTCGGTATGGGTCAAAATGGGTTGGTTTTACCCGCCAACACTTTTACAAAATGCAAGAAGAATGTTGCTTACAAAGCTAATTACTCTCAATTTTTATTATAACCTAAATCTTTATTTAGAAATGCTAATTACTCTTTAAATATTGTTTTGCAGCCAGTGATGTGGACAATGATCGAAACTGTTTTCTTGCCATACGTAAATGCACGCCTTGGGGAAGGATTCCCTTTGCCTGTAATGAAAGGTTTCATGCTTCAAAACGCCGAAATAATAACCTCAGATTCTAGAATCACAGTTTGCAGTGATGTTAGTTACGAGGAATCGCCTGATAATACCCGCATTTACACTTCATAGATCTCTTGTATAATCTTGTATAATATGTACAGTTTTACAATGTAACCTTATGCATTCCGAATGTATAAATGTCAATTAATTCACCATCAAATCATAAAGTACATTAAAGCTACGAGCTTTCTATTAAGCTTTTAAAGTTTAATACCTTGGTAGAATTATCTTTATTTGATAAAAAACGAACAGGAGAGGTATTTCCTTGTTCGGGGAAAGTGAGTCTTTGACTCATATATACGTTATCTAATCAGAGTATTTTTTTGACTATTTTGCTGATGAACCCTTTTTTGGCCACACCAAGATGTATATCTAAGGAGATTTGAACATAAGACCTCTACGAAGACATTAAGACGTTTTACCACTTTTTGTGATAGTAGTTATGATAATCAATGTTTAAATGTTCAATAATTCATGGTTAGAGTTGCCTTGTTCGAACATTGAATTCATAATATTAAAAGTCTAAATATAGTATATTCGTAATTTTTGTATGTTCGTGACCTAATTTATTGTTGTCGATGTATAAATTGTGTGGATATGTAATTTTGATCTTGATACTAATCATATAATGAGTTTTATAACTAACATTTAAACACACCATATGAACGACTTAACGGATAACAACCGATCTAAAACGGTTTCAAGAACAAATAGTGTCTAACCCTAAATAGTTGAAGGTCTAAATCTTCACAATCAAATTCTTGAATCTTGACAACAAGATAACACTCTAAAAAAAACAGATAACAATAAAAACCCTTTTCTTAAACCCTAATTCCCCAAAAAAAAATGTTAATCTCCATGACAATTCCAAACCCTAATTTCCCAATTTCACCCAAGATTCAGCAACCCATTTCCCCAAAATACCCTCCAACAAAAACCCAGAATTCATTTTCAACAAAATCTTTGAAAAATTCTGGATTTTTATCAGCAATTGGGAATGCAATTGAGGAACAAGAATATAGGAAAGCTAGGGCTGAAGTAATTAGAAAAGGGACAGGTTTAGAAGGGTATAATATTGAAGGGATTTCAATTGGTGGACATGAAACTTGTGTGATTATTCCTGAGTTTAAATGTGCTTTCGATATCGGAAGATGTCCCGCGAGAGCGGTTGCCATGAATTACTTGTTTATTACTCATGCCCATCTTGATCACATTGTGAGTTTTTTTTTTCTGTTAAAGTTTTGATTTTTATGAGTTTTATTGTATATTTAAGTGAATTTAGTTCACGATTTTGATATAAGGCGAGTAAAGGGTGTCATATTATAACTGCTTATTGTGCATATTGAGAATTTTAAGACGAAAAATGTAGTTTTAGGTGTTTGGATAAGACTGTATTGTAGCTTATTTTAGAAGGAAATAAGCACTTATTTTTAAGAACCTAGCTAGCTTGGTGCTTATTTTAAACGCGCTTTTAAAATATGCAATCCCAAACAAAGTAGGGGTAAAATGGTAATTTAGAGGTAGTTGCAACAAAACAAAGGGATAAAATGGTAATTTAGAGGTAGTTGCAACAAAACAAAGGGGTAAAATGGTAATTTAGAGGTAGTTGCAACAAAACTGATTATACTTATTTAAGGGTAAAATGGTATATACGATTAAATCCTTAACAATGGGAATTTTTTAGTTTAGAAGTAGATGCAACAAAACTAGGGGTAAAATGGTAATTTTACATGTAAATCTTTAAATAATCGACAATCAAACAACTGAAAATTTATTATCTGATTGACACAATTTTAAACAGCTGAGGCACATGGAAACACTAAATTAGTGTTTTTGACCATTTTACCCTTTATCGGCTAAAAAAAAATAAGGTAAAAGAAGAGTGGTATAGTAAATTATGAAAATAATGGTGTATGGCTAAAAAAAGGTAATCTACAGATCACCGCCCGTTACAAACAGCTGATTATCTGATTCTGATTATTTCGTATAACATAATCACTTCCATAACGCTGTCTGGAACACCCCTTATATTCAGATAGTAGTATAGCCTATCTAGTTTATTCACTTTTATAACCTTTTTTTAAGATTATACTCTATGATTTTAGGGAGGATTACCAATGTACATTGCAACTCGTGGTTTATACAGCATGACTCCACCGACTGTATTTGTACCTCCCGCCATTTTAGATGATGTCGAAAACTTGATTGAGCTTCACAGGAAAATGGGTCAAGTCGAGTTAAATGTTGAGTTAATTGCATTGGATGTAGGTCTGATTTCTTTAACGGCTCTTTTTATGATAATAGGTTTTTATAGCATTTGATGTTTTTGAAAGCATGACTTTTTTTTTAACAGGGGAAACATACGAGTTACGAAATGACCTTGTTGTACGCCCATTTAAAACTCACCATGTGATACCCAGTCAGGGTTATGTCATTTACTCGGTTCGTAAGAAACTTAAAAAGCAATACAGTCATTTGAAAGGAAGGGAAATTGAGAAAAAGAAAAAATCTGGTGTCGAGGTTTGTAATTTGGTTTTCCACGAGTATCTGTTTCATGGGATTTTTGGATAAAGCACTTTCATATTAATCCATGTTTGTACTGTTAGATAACAGATATCATATTGTCCCCGGAGGTGGCATTCACCGGAGATACGACTTCCGATTTTCTACTTGATCCACGAAGTTCTGATGCATTGAGAGCTAACGTTCTTATAACCGAGGTTCCTGTTTTTTGTTTTTAAGTTTATTTTCTAGCATCTATATGCAAGTACCGAGGAATTTTTACATGAAACTAATCTTATATAGGCTACTTTTTTGGACGACAAATGCGAAATTGAGCATGCACGAGAACGTGGTCACATGCATATTGACGAGGTAATGTTTCCATCTGATATTCGATAGATTTGATAAAATGGAAGTATTTGTAGAATAACGAAAATATCATTATTCTTCAGATTATAGAGAATGCTAAGTGGATCCGAAACAAGGCCATTCTTTTGACTCATTTCTCGTCAAGATACCATACCGAGGTAATCAAGTAAATCTAGTAATCAAAACACTCTTCCCTCGAGCTTTTGCAATTTTATCAACTTTTATTCATGTCAACAGGAAATTCGTCAAGCTGTCACAAAGTTGCAATCAAAAGTTTCCGCCAAAGTGGTTCCACTTACGGAAGGTTTTAGATCAATGTACACACCATAAGCTATAAGGTCCATAATCGGGCTGAGAATTTTGTGGGGTTTTGTTATTCTTGTGCATATGTAGAATTCTGAAATTCTTACTACTGTAAAAGAAAATAACTTTAAAGAATCAAGATTATATGAAACTTTCGGGTTTTTGTTCAATTCTTGTACATATGTACAACTCCGGATTCTGATCAGTGTAAAAGAAAACTTCAAGGGATCGAGATTTCAGTAAATAGTCAAAATTGATTACGATAAACTATAATTTCGCTTTGTTAATTTTATCAAGATTTTTTGCCTACAAAGTTGTAAATAAAAGTGCCGCATTTGTTCCTCCAAATCCGAAAGCATTTGATAAGGCTGCTTTAATTTGCATCTCTTTTGAGGATTTTAACGGCATGAATCCTTCGGTGAAAATAGGATCCGGGTTACTTAGATTAAGCGATAACGGTGCGATTCCCTGCAATAAAAAAGCACAAGACTTTTCATTAATAACAGGGACAAGAATTTAAACTTCAGCAAACATAATAGTTATGAGATTTTGAATTTACGTTATGTATGGCAAGAACAGTGAATATCGACTCAACAGCTCCAGCAGCACCAAGAAGATGCCCAATAGCACCCTAAATGGTTCAATACAACGTTAAAACATGGAATAAACTATATCATTTCATTTTCGTTGGTATTTACATGAAAAAAAAAAACATTTAACTAGCTTGGTCAAAATTCTATTGAGTAACCAACTTACTAAACGGAAAAACTATCAAAATTATAAATTTTTTTATTTAAGGTAATTGCCTGACATAACCGGTTACTAAATCGAACATATTGTAAAATTGTCCCAATTCGAAAGATCTTCAGATAGTACCTTTGTGGATGAAAAAGCCAAAGCACCAGATGCTGCATGTCCCGAAAACAGAGTTTTGATTGCATGAGCTTCCACCATGTCACCTGTTGAATAAACAATTTACAGCTAGATATTCTTACTACTGATTGATGAGCGGTATATGAAAAAATATAGATCAAAAGGATATACCGAGAGGCGTAGACGTTGCATGGGCATTCACGTAGTCCACTTGTTCAGGGCAAAGACCCGACTGTAAGTAATAAGAAAGATGAGCATTCAGCAAAATAGAATAGATACTCAAGCTGCAATATACAACTTTCATAAAACCCATTGAAATCGAGGCAAATTATTTGACTTTATTAAGTATGGTGTTTTTCCGGGATTTGCTTGGTTTTTGAATTTTTCGTTAATTTTAAAGTCAGGTACACTTGTAACTAGTAATAAATGATACTAAAGGAAATCAAATAAATAGAAGACGTAGTTTAATACCTGCTTTAAAGCACGTGACATGGCCAAAATGGCGCCTCTTCCATCCGCATGTGGTTGTGTAATGTGATGTGCGTCACCTTAACAAGATGTGCATATGTTTTAGGATAGAAACACATAGAGTCGAAGAGAAATATGACCACTGGAGGAAGCAACTTATAAATGGAGCAATTCGCTTATGTTTAATCCCGACGAACTCCCTAAAACACCAATTTTAATGCCAATCAAAGGCCAACAAGTTCAAACCTGACATCCCATAACCACGGAGCTCTGCATAAATATTTGCTCCTCTCTTTTTGGCATGTTCAAGTTCCTACGAGAAAAAAAAATCAGAAAAATAGAAGACGGATGATGATAAGTGGTGAAATGAAGATTACTCACTTCCAAGACGAGAACACCAGCACCTTCTCCTATTCTGCATCCAAAAACATGTTGAATATAAATCATTACATTTTCATCACATGCATACTTCCGATGCTACAATTAATTATTATTTACTAACATACACAAATCCATCTCGATCACAATCAAAAGGCCTTGAAGCTTCTTGAGGGGTAGAGTTGTACTTTGTAGCTAGTGCTCTTAACCTGCATTCAACCAATTATTTTAGAAAATTTGATATCGGACACATAGTCAAACAAAAACCTATGAAATAACATATTTTAAATCTATTGAGTTAACAAATACGGATTTGATTATTACTTGCTAAACCCAGATATAGATAATGCATCAATGCTGGCTTCTGTTCCTCCCGCAACCATGACATCAGCGTCTCCAAACTGAATCATTCTTGCTGCATCACCAATTGAATTTGCACCCGTGGCACAAGCCGTCACTGCCGCATGGTTTGGTCCCTACTAGAATATGCATTCATCAAACGAAAAAGACAACCGTCTAATCTAATAATCTTACATTATTATTAGAAGACACTCTTGGTAATGAAGGAAACTGATTTGTTTTCTGATTACACACCTGGAATCCGTACTTCATGCTTACATGACCAGCTGCCATGTTGATCAATATCCGAGGGACAAAAAACGGACTAAGACGACGAACCCTCTGGGTAGAAAGCAAACAACAGTCATTATCCATTAGAGGTGGTAAAATGTGCAGGTCTGGTAAGGGCTCAAAACAAACATTTTTATACGGGTTGCACTGACCGAAACAGTCCAAAAGAGATTAACAAACAATTAGTGTGTTAAATATGATTGCTAAATATATATCATTCCATAATAATCTTAGCCTTATAAATAGAATGATTCAGTAGGTTTTATAAGTTGTGAAAATATACTTTAGGTAACTTTCAACGCATTTACATTGTTAGAAACTTTTATTATCTTACATGTACGACCCATTTAGAAAGAAAAAAAAAGAGCTCGAATGTGCTGGACTCTTTGCTAAGTTCACCCTTAAAACAAACAAATATATAAATTGTTATCTTTAGCACTTCCAACTCACTCCTAAGAGTTTGTAGACGTGCCTTTTGGACTCGACCGACTCCGAAATACCGAATCCGAAAGATTTCCCAAACATCCTATTCTATTCATTGTTATGTTTAGAGACCTGCAACAAAATATGTTCCGGTGGAGTTTGGAAAATAATGGTTTTCGTAGTGTTGTTCTTCTTTGCTTCCACGGTTCCTTCTGCAACAAGAATCCACCGACTCCCAAAAACCGTATATCCTTAGCACCGTTTCACCCATAATCGACCACCAAGTGTAGTTCGTTTCGGTTAACTTAGGACATTGAAGTTTGCTCGCGGATTGTCATAGTTCCTTCGCTTTCACTCATATCTCGCTAAAATTTCGAGTTAAAAAAACAGTATTGATCTAGTTCTTGCTTCTTTTCTTCTAGCCTCTTGCTACTTGCTTTCACACTTATTCATAAACCATTACCGTTTTTTTAAATCGAAATTTTAACAAAAAACAAATGAAAGCGGAGGAACTATGACAATCCGTGATCAAGGGAACGTACCACTTCAATGTCCTACGTTGACCGAAACGAACTACACATGGTGGTCGATTATGGTTGAATCGGTGCAAAGGGCATACGGTTTATAGGAGTCGGTGGATCTCGTAATAGGAGGATCCGTGAAAGCAAATAACTACACTATGAAAGCCATTAATTTAATTTCCACACTTTACTAGAAAATATTTTGTTGAATTTCTCTAAACCTAAAGATGTAAAATATGTTTGGGTAACGATTCGGGTTCGATATTTAGGAGTTGATCGAGTCGAAAAGGCACGTCTACAAACTCCAAGTGCTAAAGATGAAGAAGAGCGAGACTATTAATGATTTTTCGGGCAAGATAAGTGGCATAGTGGCAAAACTTATAAGTCTCGGAAGTGGTTGTGAGAAAGCTTTTCGATTCAGCGTGGAAGAAATATCTACCAATCATCGCCTCCATCGAGCAATATTCGGAGATTGAAACCATGTCTTCTGAAGAAGCGGTAGGAAGACTAAGCGTATGAAGAAAGACTCAAAAGTCATGATGAAATGGATCAAAGAACAATGACAACTCTTGTTTATAAATGGTGAGCATGATGGTAGGAAATATGGAGGAGGAAGAGGTCGAGGAAAAGGAGAGACATGACGAGAAGAGGCCTGGGTCGAGGTGATAAGAGTGTGTTTAGATGCCATTAGTGTAGGTCGTTTGGACATTTCGCAAATAAGTGTACAAAATGGAAAAATAAGGAGAACGAAGTCAATTTGATTCAAGAGGAAGAACCGAATTTGTTGTGATGAAGAGACGGGTCAAAATCATGAAGATTACGGGGTGAATGTTAGATAATCTTGATAATATTTTAGTTTTGTTTTAATTTAGCCGTTGAATAAAGAAGTGTGGTTAGAGGGGTAGTAACCGGGACAAAATTGTTTCCTTTATCAAAGTAGAAATTGTCATGGAGACTTGTATCATTGAAACATGTTTATCAAATTAAATAATAAAAGAAAGTACGGTATAAATATAGAAAATAATGCGCAAAGCCAAACCTTTTCACAAATCAATTGTGACGCATCCAATATATCACCGATACTTCCAATTCCCCCACCTATAGAAACTCCCTGATTTTTACAAGTTAGAGACAACAATTTAAAAAAAAGAGCGCAAAACAAAAATATAACTAGATTATGGAAATTTACCGTTTTCTCCTTGTCTTCTTGCTCGGAGGGTATCCAGTTTGCATCTTTAAGTGCTTCATCTGCAGCACATAATGCATAGCTTATAAACCTTGCAATCGATTTTCCATGCTACAAACAAAACATGATTTAACCAAATTCAGCTCTCAGTAAAAATTATTAATTACATAAAAATATATAAAATACCTTAGAATCAAGCCATAATGACTCGTTGAACTCGTCGGGTTTAGTACCACAAGGTACTATAGCGGCCACTTTGGAAGTCAATTGATCAAATGTGTATGATTGAGTTTCTTTATCAAATCCGTTCATTTTTATATCTTCAATTGATAAAGCTCGAATTCCACTTTCGCCATTTATTAAACGTTTCCATGTAGTTTCCACTCCACAACCCAACGGTGTAACCATTCCTAAACCTATAACAAGCAACAAAGTTAACTCAATAATAGTACACATTTTGTACTCGGTATGAGTTTTATAATCAAAATATGGGTTAATTGCACCAAAATATAACATACTTTAGCCTTTTCGCCATTGTATGTAATGTGCTTATACTTAACGTAGCATATTTACATTTTCATGATATGGCATATTAAATAATTGCACCAAAATCCAATATCTTTCATCTTTTTTACAATTAAATATACCCTAAAACATATACAATTCCACGAAAATTTCAGTATAATACATTTCAAGGATAATATTGGTAGACAAGGGAGCTGAAGGGTGCTTGGCCCCCCAAATCGGGCCTATTTTATATAAATTTCTTATACAAAAACTCAAATTTTATATGCCGGCCCCTCTAAATATGTCCTAAATATTACATATCGCACCCCCCAATAAACCCATAAAGTCGGCCACTGGCAGCCGCCAATCTCAAATCCTGGTTTTGCCTCTGTTTGTAGACCACTAAGGCCACTCATTTGTCGAAACGGCTATATAGGCCACCCAAATATGATTCCGTTTTCATTTATACAATATTTAACTTCAACAAATCACAACAATTTATATATCTTTAACTTGTTCAAGCTTTTCAACATACATTTTATAAACGAAACCCGATACATACTAATGTGGCCTATAAAACTATTTATGAGGGTGTTTGTTTTGGCTTATGTAATGAGCTTATAAGCTTATGTAAATTTTGATAAGCTCATAAGCCCAATTTTTCCGGCTTATGAGCTTATCAAGTTGAGCTTATGAGCTTAAATAAACCGTAAACTCAACTTGATAAGCTCATAACCCGGAAAAAATGGGCTTATGAGCTTATCAAAATTTACATAAGCTCATAAGCCCGTTATATAAGCCGAAACAAACACCACCATAATCAACACATCAAAATATAATCTCCTGTGTAAATTGCAGTAATTATTAAGAAATTATTACCAGTAACAACAACTCTACGTTGAGGTAAATCAGGAGGAGGTAAAAACGATTGGCGGTAATTAGTAGAGAAATTACGGTAAATTTGGCGCCAAAATGGCGCCGATTTACACCACCGGCGTCTGTTCATACCACCGGCGAAATCTATAAAATATTTGAAGTTAAACCCTGGTTTTACTAATAAAATTTAGTTTGTTTTATTGGCTGTTTTGGTCCCTGGTTTTTAGTAATATGTTATTTATGGTCCTTTAAAGATTGTTGAAGAGATTATATGTATTTTCACTTGGTACTTGTTTGGTTCTTCGAATATTTTTTCAAATAAAGAAAATTACGTAAATCGTTTTTATTGTGTTCAATGTTGTAAAAGTCCCTTGCTAGTGGGATGGTAAGATAGTGAGTGTGGATTAATCGAAACAAATCAATTGGAATTCTCAATATATCATGGACCATTTTAGTTTTTTTGTATTTGTAATCATAAAATTCGATTACAAGTTATTCAAATCGATTTGTTCTAATTTTAACCAATAAGTTGACCAAGAATGACTAATGGAGGCGATTTGGAAAATTCTTATCCATAAAGTAGAGATGACAGATTAATGGTGGATTAATCGAGGGATTAATAGGATTTTTACAACTTTAGTTGTTTAATTCCGTTCTTAAATTTAGAAAAGTACATCCTCATTTGACATGTAAATTCTTAAAAAACCAAAATTTCCCAAATACTTAAACAGTTAATTATTTGATTAGCATAATCACTTTATATATCTCGCAGTTGCAGGACCAATAATTTAACAATGTTCGCATAATGTAACCGAATCCATAGTCTTTCTCAGACTCCCCAATCATTATACAAGCCCTTATGTCCCGAGTACATGTACAAATTATACACGAGAAACATATCCCACAATCTTCAACCAATGGTCTATAAAGCAATGCATGTCTCTAAAGAGGATTTAGCGAGCCACAACAAGCCCGGATCATTCCTCTTTAACACCAAATAATCTTCTGCTCTCCCAATCTCGTCTTTAACAATATCTTCACAAAAACCAATCAAGAAGAGTATTTCCATTGCACCTGTAACAAGAAAAATCACATATCAAAACTTGTAATTGCTACGAGTTAACAAAAAAAAAAAAAAAATCAGTATAAAATTGTTAAGTTCACAGTATTAATGTTAATTGTGATTACAAAAACGATAAACCTCCCCCTAATTCAATGTTTCTACACATATATTTTTATAAAAAACGATTTAGGTGATGGTATACTGGTATGAGTTAAAGAAAAGACTTTGTCGCCCATTTTGATTTGACCCGTTTGACATAAACAGAACCCAGATCAACCCATTCACTTATAAGGATTTTATAAGGATTTTAAATAGAAGTGAAGAAAGATGCTGACCATTGTAACTAGCGATGTTCTTCTGGATTACAGGGTTAGCCTGCATATGTTTCAATCAGATAACAATTAGTATATTAACGGAAAATAAGGAATACAATCTTTTCAGCATACTTATGACCATTACCTTGCGTAACTTTTTAAACTTTGTTTCACCAGGGTGTTCAATAACATTCCCGACTATCTTAACAAGAGTCTGAAAAACGATAGCAGCTTCCGAGGGACTAACTTCAGATTGCAGCGCTTTAATGGACTTGTTCAAACGATTACAAGCAATCACAACAGGATCTTGAATTCTTTGTAGTTCTTCATCATACAATATACCGTCACCAAGATCTGGTTCGTTAACTTTCCTCACAATTTCATTTTCAGAACCTTGAATTTCTTCGACTTTGTCAAGAATAAGCTCAGAAGTAACGCTGTTTTGGATCAACTCATCAGAAGGTTCAGTTTCCATAGCTTCTCTGTTCATACTATCATCAGGGTCAGGCTCGTTTTTATTGTTCACCACTTCATGGTCATCGGGGTCAGGCTCGTTTTTATTGTTCACCACTTCATGGTCATCAGGATCAGGTTTGTAATTTCTCTGACCTTCATTAATGTCAATAGCATCTGGCTTACTCATGGTCACATCCATGGAATCATCAGGGTCGGGTTCATTATGTGATTCGGGTGTAGTTGATGGATTATTAATGGATGCAGCTACTAAACGTTGGTAAGCTGCAGCAACTGAAGATGATCGAGCATTAACTAGTAAATTTGACGGTTGGTTTCCTCCAAGTTTATGAGACAAATTACTGTTTTCAGTAACATGGAACTCGTATTGTTGTGTTTTCTGAGACCCGTTTAAGGAGTGGCCCGTGGATCTAGTCCAGTCTAGAGAAGCGGCCTCCTTGTTAAGCTGACTATCTAAAGCAAAGAATTTTGCATCATGTTCAGAGAAAACCATATGTGCCTGGAAAGAAAAACAAAATTAATATTTGGGCCTAATTACCAAAATAACCTACAGCCACGTGGTTACAAAAAGAAAACGAAAACGTTTTAAATGATATAAAGCTTACTAGTTCATGCAAAAGAGTCTTCTTAATGCTCTGATATTTTCTAAAACCCTTGAGATCATCGGTTCGAAGACGCAAAGAGATTTCCTGGCCTTTATTCTGTATAACAGAATCATAACCACAGATGAAATTTAAAGAACATACAAAAAAATGAAAACCGAGATTTTTTTCCTTTGATTAAAAGCGAACTTTACCTTGTTAAAACCAAGAAGACACAAAGGACTTACACCAACATATCCCTCTGGAGCCATCTCAGTCATAATTCCCACACGCCATTTATGCTGTACACAAACAAGAGTATATAGTTAAATATAACTTTAATATCAAAATTAAATGTTCGTTTACAGAAAACTAGTAAATTAGTAATACCTTATTCATGATAGCAACGATTCCTGGATCTGCAGCAAGCGTGTGCATTAGTCTCAGTGCCTCTGCAGCTGGCGGATTCAACTATAAAGCACATAAAATTATGTCATTGAAACAACGGTCGAGTGATTTCAGGGGATCAACGACGAAACTTGGTTACTACTATTTCCCTAATAAATAACAACGGGAGTCGATACATACCTTAATCCCTGGAAGATCAAGCGTTTTAAAACCACCAAAAACATATTCTCCTTGAGGAAGCTTTACTGGAGTATCAAACCCATTTGACATCCGTTGTCTAATTCGTTTTTCTTCTTCATCAAATCCAATTATCCTCATATCCATCTTTTCATTTTTCAAAATTTGATCAATCTCTTCTTTCGGTACTCCCATCATTTGTATAGGCTTTCCCTAATAGTCGAAAGCAGAAAAACAATTATTCAAAATCCAAATATAAAATAACAAGAGTTCATTAAAAAATATTGGCACCTCAAGGATGGACGTTTCCTGCAACGTGAGACGTGAGTGTTCATCAGAGAAAGGAGATAACAATTTTGTCAATTTCTTGGATTGAACAATGAGCTTTAAAGTATCTGGTTTCACCGCAGTTAGTTTTTGTAATTCATGCCCTAATTCTTCAAGAGTAGCACATAAATTCATAATCACGGTATACTTATTCCCTCTCCATGTAACGGATATTTCATGGTTATTTGTTTCCAGCTCCATTTTAAACCTCTGCAAGAAATAAATAGCTGTTACTAACCAAAACTTGAATCCGAAACCTAAAATTTATTAATTTTCCGTAAACTATCAGGTTACTAACAGATCAAGTTCATCATTTCTACAAAAACAAGTTATGATATACCCTTTTATAAGTCAATTTTAAAAATCCAAAAGGTCAAACTATACTCGCCCTAATTTATCTAAAGCTGCTTAGGTCTCGAAACAACAAAAAGAGGCATATATTTGATCTCACCTCAATTCTAAAGTCATCAAACAACACAATATCTAAACCTATAATCAGCAGAATTTTAATTTCTAACAGAAACAAAAAAACGAATTCAATCACAACCAAAACGATAGAAGCCTTAAACTATCTAAAACTGTTATTAAGTAAAGCATAATGCTCGAATTCGTTATTTTAGCCATATCAATTTCATTGTAAATCATCAAATCACGCAATATTTCTAACAAGGAAAAAAATACTAATTCGACAACAATTAAAACTATACTCGCCTTAAACTATCTAAAACTGTTTTGGATAAGCTAATAAAACATTGCATTAGACGGATAGTTTGAATTCGTTTTCTTTTTCCAGTTAGGAATAGAAATTCAGCTGCCTATCGCTCGAAATAAGAAGATATTGTATATTTGAAACCTTAATGTTATATAGTTGAGCAGTATATGAACTTAAGATCAAATTTTTTCGTCTGTTTGTTTAGTTTCGAGCCGTGTACCTATTGCTTTAACACGGATAAACCTTCGAATTCGAGCAATACGCCCTTCTAAGTGATCAAAGTAATAACATACAAACAAAAACCCTAAATTCTCAATTTTAATTAGCAACAGAATTCTCATTCTCATTTTCCACAATTTCAACAGAAAATAAACAATATTATATCAAAATCAAACAAATTAAACAAACAATTATAACTAAATTACTCAAAAACTATATATAAACATATACATCATTTACAATATATAAACCCTAACTGAAATTGATTGATTAGATAGCAAAATTGAGAAAAATTACCTGTAAATTGATGATTAAATCAAGATTAATTGTGTGAATTTTGGGGGAAATTATTTGTATAATTTGCAAATATGTATGTATGCATATTTATATGTAGCTTGGAGAAGGGGGTAAGTATGATGACCTAAATGCTGACGTAAGAGTCTCAGATTGCTCTAGATTAATTGACTATGTTGAACGAGGATAAATATCTTTAAATATATTATCTATTTTACTTTTAAATCTTTTTTGGCAAACAAATTTGAAAGGAGTAATACCTCTAAATGAGAAGAATATAGAAAAAGTAATCGATAAGACATTCGATACAACTATCTAATTTTAAGTTTGTATATATGATATGATAAAAAATAGTAAAACCTCTTTTAAACAAAAATATAAGTTAATATTATTTCATTTTTAAAAGTAATATAGCTATATATAATTTGTTACTATAGTTACATCTATTCAACATAACTACAAAGGGTAATGAAAAAATAATGTAGAATCATCAAACAAAGTTAATATACTATTATCCACAAACAAGGCATCAATAGTAAGGATGTAGCGGCGGTAGTATGAAAGGTAAATTGTAGCTGAAAGTGTTTGTCCCGGCAAAGAGGTCGCTTGCCGTAAGTACCGGTGTGGTGTTGATATTTATGTTACTATGTTAGTCCGATGTTTTTACGGTAAAGTCGACGTTGTCGGCGACGACCGGCCACATCAAAGCATGACCATCACCATTTGGGGGGGGGGGGGGGGGGGGGGGGGGGGGGGGGGGGGGGGGGAGGAGGACGCTCTTTTTTGGTGCATGTAGTTCAAGCGGTATGAACAGTAACAACATTTCTTGGAATTGTATCTATATATAAGTACGCGGAATTTATTTCTTGAGTTTAGGTTCCGACTAGAAAAAGAATCTCAAGCCTAGTCATATAAGATCGGATATGGATCACTAGAGTCAGGGTCGGTGCGAAGCATGTGCAGGGTCACACATGGCCCTAGGCTAGAAGAGCCCCATTTTTTCCAAATACGTGCATATATTTGTCTAACAACTTAATAACGATGACGATTTTGTTGAAAAAAATGTTTTCTGTGTAAAAAATTTGTTTATGAGGGTGTCTATTTCTAAATTTCGCACATGACCTTCATATTCTTGGAACCGACCCTGAATAGAGTCAAATTCATAATTTTATATATTTGATGGGGGGAGGAGGACGCTCTTTTTTGGTGCATGTAGTTCAAGCGGTATGAACAGTAACAACATTTCTTGGAATTGCATCTATATATAAGTACGCGGAATTTATTTCTTGAGTTTAGGTTCCGACTAGAAAAAGAATCTCAAGCCTAGTCATATAAGATCGGATATGGATCACTAGAGTCAGGGTCGGTGCGAAGCATGTGCAGGGTCACACATGGCCCTAGGCTAGAAGAGCCCCATTTTTTCCAAATACGTGCATATATTTGTCTAACAACTTAATAACGATGACGATTTTGTTGAAAAAAATGTTTTCTGTGTAAAAAATTTGTTTATGAGGGTGTCTATTTCTAAATTTCGCACATAACCTTCATATTCTTGGAACCGACCCTGAATAGAGTCAAATTCATAATTTTATATATTTGATTTTTCTCAATGTATTCATATTTATTTAATTCTGGTTCATCAATCCATCTATATATAAATAATAAATAAATAGTTATAAAAGTAATCATAGTTTACTGCAAATACCACAAAGCAAACATTAACATTAAAGAAAAATTAAACATTATAATTAGACAATCTAATAAATATAATAGTTGTAAAAGTACCAACAAACTGAGTCGGGTGAAGCAAACTAGTCGAGCAAAAAAAGCACAACCACATTCCATATTGGTTAGATCTGTTGAATCGCTTTACTAAACCGAATGTCATTACAAGTTCGATATATAAACCGAATTTTCATTTCTTAAAACCTCAAATCGGTTTGATCTGTTTAATTCATCTGGTTCAAAACCGACCCTAATACATATTAAATCGTTGTTACTGAACCGGATCGGCCCAACCCGACATGACCACCGGTCCGATCCCACTTTAACAACCATGATTATCGCATAAACGAAAAGCAAACAAGGCACCAAACTCTAAAAGAATAAACATTATTGAGATTATAAACACTTTGTCTTGATTATTAACAACTTTATAAATATGTTGATAGTTTTTATCTTGAGTATATTTTAAAAAATATTTTGGATGATAAACGAGTTATCCGATGCTAAAACAACATCTATATCTATATCCGTTGTAATTCATTTAGTTCATACATATCCGTCAATGACGGTTCAAATCGGATGAATGTCCATCGGGTCAGATGAAGATTCATTACTAGTCACTATGTTACCACTAGATTTGTCATTCGTTACTAGTCATTATGTTACCACTAGATTTGTCGTTGGTGGGATCTCCTTTGGTCTCAACTTGGGTCATACACTGAATGGTTATCTTGGTTTTACAAACATTAGGTTGGGTTCTAACATCAAATACATCTTGGAGGGTGTTTTCTATATTTCGTGGTGGTATATTTGGTCCTATAGGAACAAGCTGATGTTTGCCTCAATCAAACCTAGAAAAGATGTAATTTTTGACGATATTACTTCTAGTTCTTTTACTTGGTGTAATGCTAGAAGTAGATTTACTTTTACTTGGGATTATCCTAATATTCTTTCCTTATAATTGTCTAGCGTCTTGCTAGTTTTTAATAAAAGTCGCCGTTCAGAAAAAAAAGATTTTAAGATCTTCACCATAAGATCGATAACTTTGCTTTAAAGAACATTCTTTTATTACTTACTTGTATGTACATTTTAGGCATATAATATAAGAATAAGCATCAAGACATGGTATAGAGTCGGGGGATTAGGTGAGTTTCGGCTTACATTAAATTAAAAGTTTATTTTACTATTTATAGTATATCGATCAATGACCAAAGGTTTGCATTGTGGTGTTATATATGGCGTGATGTTTTTAAGGGGTGTTTGTTTGAGCTTATGTAAAGAGTTTATTAGCTTATTAGCTTATGTAAGGTATATAAGCTTCTTTTTAGTGTTTGTGTAAGTTTATTAGCTTAGGCTTATTAGCTTATGTAAGGGTGTTTTCATAAGCCCAATTTTTATGGCTTATGAGCTTATGTAAAATTTTCCTCCTTTTTTTCTATGATAAGCTAATAAGCTAAGCCAAACACTTATCAAATATTTATAAGCTTTTATTTCATAAGTCATAAGCTACTTATCTTAGATAAGCTTAAGCTCATTAAATAAGCTTATACAAACACCCTCTTAATATTTGGCTTTCTGAAAAAAAGTAAATTGATATCTTTTAAGTCTAATCTAGACAATTTTATCAAAACTTTATTGGTTTTTCATGATCAAAATTGTTCTTACACTTTACCTCCTATAATTTTCCATAAAAATGACAAATTGAATAAGTAAAATAAATCTTTATGTGTTAGAAAAACAAGTTATGTGACCTATTATATCGAAAATTCTAGTTGGGGGGACCTTTTAGAGGAAATGAATTCTGTTGTCTTTTTGTTTTTTCTTTTACAAAATTTGTTGTCCTACAGATAGTGGTTGGTTTTCCTTAACGGATTATGATAATTACAGTTCTATAGGTTGTGGTTAATTTGTTGTTATACGTTTAAGTTTGTTGTATATTTATTAAAGAAAGAGAAGATTCAAAAAATATAGAGGACCAGATTTATTAATATATACAATCAACTAATATATTTCCAAATGTATTATAAATCGCTTATAAAACTGTTTTTATCATTTCACTTTTTTAATTTATAATATACATGCATTATTATAGAAAACAAAAGTATGTAAATGTTTTTCTTCATACAAGGAAAACTAGAAGCTAAAAAGACGATTTTATCCTTAGAATATTTTAAGAAGTTCAATCTCTGGTATTTTTATCGATAAATTACACAAATACCTTGAAAATTTAACCAAAAAATATACATTTACTTTGTCAATTAATTATAAGAGTAATAATGGAATTCTACCCTCTAAATATTTTGAAAAATTCAATTTCTCGTGTTTTTGTGATGAAATTACCTAGGTACCCTTGAAAATGTCATGAGAATTGACTATAAAGGATAACTACGGGTGTTAAAGAAACCCGGACTTGACTAACCCGACTCGATTTGAATCCGAATAAGTTTAATAAGGTCGGGTTTGTTCGGGTCTATGAATGCTATTCGGGTTAAACGGGTTGACCAAAGTCTTATTATGGCCGGGTCCAAAGGAAACTTTTTTTGTTAATCGGATTCGGGTCTAATCCGAATAACCCGAATTAGCCTAATGATTTTTTTTATTATTGTTTTTTTGAGTTTTACTTTGAATAAGTAACCTTTTATAACTTATTTTTTAGTAAGTTCGAGTTTATATGTCGTCTATCTTTATAATTAACTTACCAAATACAAATATATTTAGACTAGAATTTTTTTTCTTGCACGATTTATTTGCCTAATGCAATTTTGTTAATAATTTATGTATTCAATTCTCTTAATATTCAAACATTAGTAAATTTTAACACTACAAAAGAGAATTTAATTGCTTAACATTTTATATTATTTTATTTTTTTTGAATTGCTTTATCAACAGTTCATATAAAACTAATTGGCCAAATTTACAGTTAACTTCATTTTATTCTGTTTAATATTTTTCGTCAAACATAACACTAGAGTGTAGAGTATTTTTCTAAGTCTTAAAAGTAATAAGTTATGATTTACCTGTTACTATAAACACTAATAAGAAGGGTTATTTTTATGTGTGTTGTTTTTCTTAAGTAGACCCGAAAACCCGATCCCTTATTAGGGTCGGATTAGAGTCAATCCCAAATTCTGAAAATCCAATTTAACCCGACCCGATTAAGCTTATTAAGGTGGGGTAAGATAACACACAAGTATTTTTTAATAAATTCATACAACTGAAAAATATTTTAATAATTATTATTTTGTTAAACATCAAATAAAAAGTTGTTGGGCATTTCAATATGAATTTTTGTAGGCAACTATTGATGTGGGGAATGAAAGGAGCAAGTCAATAAAAGAAACCACCCTATAAATACATATACAAATAATATAAGCCTCCATATTAGTTGGAGAAGTAAATGCTTTAAATATTTATTTATAATTAAATAAATTAATTAATTGTTTAAGGTAAATATATATTTATATTTTTGAAACTATCCAACTTATTACCTATGTCTAAAATAAATGATAAAAAAATTATGTTTACATATACGAAACTATTGATACCGCTAAACAATCTATAAAAACCATTGATACCGCTAAACTATGAATATGACATAGTATACAAAAAGAGCGTGACTTACTTTTATCGGTTACTGAAAAGTATATATGCGAAATGCTCGTTTAGGATGTTTCTTGAAAATAGTTGGTTGAATGTGACATGAATTATTTTTTTGTAAGTTTGAATTGTCGAAAATGATCGGTTAGGTCAACAAATAACCATAAATGGCGAAGACAACCTATTTTTCGGCTTACATATAAATGTAAGACCCCAAGGGCAAAAGATATATACCCTACTAGAGGACACATATAGTACATTCAAGTTTAATATATAACATTCCTGTTGATGCATAAATATTTAGTGATGGCTTTCGAATTTGTGTTCATGCTTGTCTTGTGTGATAGTGAATTCGGATCAATGTTATATAGTACATGTATCTTTGTTATATCAATACCGGTGTGTTTTTTACTAAGAATAAATTACACGATAGATGTAGTACTATGGATCAAAAAGGGTAATAGTTTCCTCTTTCTATGCCGATTATCTTTCTTTGGATTGTATACATCATAGAGTACCAATGGTTTTTGTATGCCGAAATAAAACCTTTAATTATGTCTATCATTAGCACTTTTCACACGAGACATCATCGGTCACAATTAGGTTTGAAATTAAGCTTGTCACACCATTCACTCCTTCACCTTTACCTCCCTTAAAACACGTTTAGTCTTTTCCTAACATGTCTGCATTATGTTTCTTATCACGCCGATCATCCATCATAATATCATAACCAAAAGTTCAAATTTACGTACTTTATAGATTTGGTTCACTTTTAAGTTAAGTTTGTTGTCAAAGGCTATTTTTTTCTGTGGTTCGATTATGATGTGTTCTTTTCTTTGTCAATGTGAACATTGTGGTGAGAGATTTACATACATATGACAATCATAATGATAAAACCAGTTAAAACTTTGCTAAATGTCACGGGGTTAAATTCTCGAGTGTCACATGGGTCAAAATCTACCCCGTGACATAAAGCTTATATGCATATTTACAACCTTCTAATGATGACACTCACTCAACCATTTGTGAAACACGACTTTTACAAACACGATAATTAGATAACGCAACCCAAAAGGAACAATAATACTTAGTAATTGTTAAAAAAGTGTCCAAAAATAGTAAAACAATAGTAGCATAAATTTGAATAATGACATTCTCCTTGCATTTTTTGATGCAAAGTTGTTGATCAAATCTTTATAATCAACATTCTTCAACAAATCGTTCTTAATTGTTATAGTCGTCAATTCATTAAAGGCGTGTTTAACTCTTTGTTTCGCAAAATGTTTTTGGAAGGAATATAATGTGACAAAGAAATTGGAATTTGATTCTCGAATGTGATTCATACTAATTTTGATTATAACGAATTTGATTCCTATTATGTGTATGTTTGGCTATAATAAGAAGTTACACAAACACATATATTATTAAATAATTATTTAAATAAATAATCATTTCAAAGACATAATAAAAATAAAAATAACAATAATAATAGAACAATAATAATAAATATTGATAAAATCATAATAATAGTTACTAAAAATATTTTATATAAAACATAATTAAAAAAATAATAGAACAATCTTTAATATATAATAAAAGAGGGGTCTTAAATGCCACATGGCGAATTAAGGTCCTTTGGATGAGTTAACGTCTTTGATGACAACCGTTAGATCAGATTGATAATGTCATCAAAAATTATTTTCATTTTATACCCTCTTACAGTACATAATTACATTCTTTTTTTTATTCTATCTTTACTAAAATAAAAAACATAACTATAATTTACTTATAGAATCGTTCAATTTGGATTATGATTTAACTTATTATTATTCTAAAATCTCCTAATATAAAATATCAAAACATTTGTATAAACGTAAAAGTGTATATGTTATTATAACTATAAACGACATGTGTATAAACATAAAACTATATATGTTATTATACATATAACATTATTTTTTCATAATAAATTAAAATCTATATAAACATATTTTACGATTTTATTTTTATTTTTTTCCGCGTTATCGCGGGACAATAATCTAGTAATAATAATAATAAAAATAATAATAAAACAATAATATTATATATCATATAATAGAGAAAATCACAAAAATAATCATTTGAGAATTCAAAAATACCAAAATAATCATCTAATTCGCGCCATTTTTCTCGCGCCATTTTTTTCGTCGCGAGATTGAAAAATAATATAAATGATTGGTCAGAAATTGGCGCGAGAAAAATGTCGCGAGGACCAAAAAAAGTCGCGAGGACGTGGTCAATTTATGACCAGTCATTTATATTATTTTCAATCTCGCGACAAAAAAAATGGCGCGAGAAAAATGGCGCGAATCAGATGATTATTTTGGTATTTTTAAATTATGAGGTGATTATTTTTGTGATTTTCTCTCATATAATATACAACATATTATAATGAGTGAGTAAATTACCAAAATAATCACCTATCACTTACAATTTACAAAAATAATCACCTAATTCGCGACGGATTTCTTGTTTCGTCGTGAAAGTACATATATTTTAATCAGACCAATAAATTTTTGACACGTTGTCGCGACACTATTCATTTCTCGCGTCAATATTCATTTTCGAGACGACGTGTCTGTTTTTCATTGGTCTGATTTTGTTTTATGTATTTCTCGCGACGATAAAGTGTCGCGAGAAATTCGTTGCGAATTAGGTGATTATTTTTATAAAATGTAAGTGATAGGTGATTATTCTGATGATTAATTCTTGATTTTATTCATTTTAGACAAAGAATTAAATTTCTTTATTTTATGAAATTTGACCATATTTCGTCAGATTTCATTTATATGGGTAAACAAACAGAAATCTGATTCTAATTCTTCATATGAAATAAACATGACATGTATTAAAATTTGATCCAAATCTAATCACAATCCATCCAAAGTTCCATACAAACAAACATATCGAATTCTCTTTCGTGACATTATTGAACGCAAAATGAAACTTCTAACAAATCCAGCTTGAAAAACTTCTTTATACGCATATTAGAGCTACAAAAACAGTCTGTGTAAGATTAAGGTTGATAGTGGGCGATGTAAGCTTAGATCGGTGTAGTGTCGTGTAAGTCTTAACGATATCTAGCTTTTTGCTCGTTTTATTTATCTATATAATATATATGTTTGCCTTTTGAAAAAGAAAAACAGTTAACAATACTTTACATACAATCATTGCATGAGGTTGTGAATAACGTAAGACGTGACGTGCCGGCATAGGCAAGCCTCAAAGCATGGCGGGACATAACGAGACATGACGTTTTCCAAGGCGTTTCGATACCGCGAAATTTTAATATATTGTATAGTTTTATATAGCTTTTATATATGTTTTTACTATTATTAAGTGATATAACATTATTAAATTATAAAAAATCGATGTTTTCCCATTTTAATATACATTTAATCTAAAATATAGTTAAAAATTTACAATCAAATAAGATATATAGTCATTTTTAACTATTTTTTTTTATTTTTTTTCAAATTTCCATAACGCGTTACAAAAAACTAGCGTTAAGGCGCGTCATGTCGCTCCTAGCCACGTTTTTTTGCCGTCACGCCTAACAAACACGACTTGCATGTTTTCGTAACTTTCTAGTCACGCCAAGCGCCATGACACCACCATGACGCATTATTTAGAACCTTAATTACATTAGAAAAGCAATCCATCCATTTCAAAATTAACCTTTAAATATATACATCATGACCCATATTATTTTCACTAGATTAGAAATTCCAAGCAACCTCAACTTCAAATAATCATGAAAACAATTCCTTGCTAACAACCAAATCTTATTTTTACGTTTGTAAACAATATTTCCCACTTTAATAACAAAAGAATTCCCATTGGCCATAATTCCTATCTCAAAACAACAATAAATATCATTACACCATTTATTATTCCCAACAAACTCCTCACTCTCCAACCCCAATCAACTTTTTTCTTATTTATATACATTTCATGTTACCACACTCACTCATTTCTAACCATTCTACACTCACAATGTGGTTTCTTATTATTTTGCCAATTTGCTTCATGCAATGTTACACCACCGGAGCTACAATTCCGGCGGTTATCGTGTTCGGTGACTCGTCTGTCGATGCTGGAAACAATAACCATCTTCAAACGGTTTTAAAGAGTAACTTTCGGCCTTATGGGAGGGACTTTTTTGGTGGAAAAGCGACTGGGAGATTCTCGAATGGTCGTGTTCCAACGGATTTTATATCCGAGGCGTTTGGTTTGAGGCCATATGTGCCCGCGTACTTTGATCCGGCTTATAACATGTCGGATTTTGTTACTGGAGTTTGTTTTGCGTCGGCTGGGACGGGGTACGATAATGCTACTTCCGATGTTCTTGTAAGTTTTTCTGACCCATAGTTGTTTTGACCCAGAGTTGTTGTTATTAAAACTTTATAATAAATACAATAAGTAGCTTTTTAGATACTTTGAAACCAATAAAACAACTTTAACATGTGACATGCATATCATTTATTTCGTAACAAAAATAAATATTAATAGGAAATTTAATACTGTCTTAAATGTGTGATTAATTATTTCAGAAATTAATGCATTATTACTCAGTTAATGTTATATTAAAAATAGTGAAACACAAATACATGAAAAAAGTAGATTCACATGACAAACATTAAATTTTTAATTAGGTTGTGTTTTTTATTTTCTTGTTATAGTAGAAGAAATATATAATTAAAAATATTGGTTTTTTATTAATTATAAAAATCAAAGATTTTTTTTTTAAAACCGGCAAATATTATTAAAAGACAACCCGACTAGTAAGGAGCTAGAAAACGGGCACATAAAAATCGAAGAATTAACTTCTTATAAAGGGTAATTTTTGTAAATGAATAAAAAAAAATGTTTTCGCTTTCCTTTTCTTAAAATAGTCATTTTGTTTTGTTTAAGAAAATAGCAAGTTAATCATATTTTGTTGATATTAAATGTGATTCACCAACTAACAACTTAAAAGTTAAATTTTTAATAAAGACAAATTATGTGAATATTTGCCTTCATAAAACCATAGTTTAGTTGATATATTAAAAGACTTAAAACGATCAAACCGAACAATACACATGCCTAATCATAGCATATACAATTTGATAACTATTTCTTAAAAACATGCCTTAATTTATGTCCTGGAATTATTATCGACGTCACGAGGTTATAGTTTTTATGTTCAAGATCACGCGCTTTTCTTTGATTTTTCGGTTGGTGTTTCATTTGTTAAACGATAGGCTTGGCACCTTCTTGGTTTGTAATTTCATTGCTCTTAAAAAGAATTGATTTAATTAGAACATGCCTTTAAATGTAAGGATTATTAGAATATATGTTTTTGAGAGCAATTTATACAAAATATTAACATTGATATTTTTAAAACGCAGTCAGTGATTCCTTTATGGAAAGAGGTCGATTACTATAAGGAATATCAAACAAAACTAAGAACGCTTTTAGGCAACGAAAAAGCCAATCGTCTTATATCTGAATCCGTCTATCTTATAAGTATGGGTACGAACGACTTCCTAGAGAACTACTATACACTTCCCAGCACAAGGTCCAAATTTAGTGTTAACCAGTACCAAGATCATCTAGCTACTATAGCCGAATGGCTTATCAAGGAACTCTATAGTCTAGGTGCGAGAAAAGTTTCACTAGGAGGTCTTCCTCCAATGGGATGTTTGCCATTGGAACGAACCAGAAGTTTTATGACCGGGAGTGGAGATACATGTAATGACGATTATAATAAGGTGGCATTGTCGTTTAATGGGAAGTTGAGCGGTTTAGTGAACAAATTGAATGGTCAACTTTCGGGGAGTAAAATTGTCTTCTCTAATCCGTATGCCATTTTTCAACAAATTGTCCGGAAACCTTCATCGTTTGGTAAATTCTCTTCGTACTTTTGCTTATGTGAACATTTCGTTTAAACAACATAATATTTTTAAATATCCGTGTTAAAAAGATTGAAAAATGTTTTTGAGATCGATATGTCAAATAATACAATATTAGTCCAATTTTAATCAAATGGAGGTGCATTTAATACAATTGGTGGCAAGTCCATGCTACATTATGACAAATTTTTATAAACATTAAATTGAGTATGCCTTGCATTCAATCGTAAGCACAATAAGTATCTTCCCACCTATATATACATATAAATTTGCAACATCACTAGGTATATACTCACTATTCATCGTACATTCGTACAATACCGTATTTAATTTGTATTTCGGTCTCTTAATTAAAATATACAGGGTTCGAGACTGCTGCAGTCGCATGTTGTTCAACAGGATTATTTGAGATGGGATATATGTGTGATCAATATAATCCTTTCACTTGCACGGATGCAAATAGATACGTTTTTTGGGATTCTTTTCATCCTACCGAGAAAACCAACAAAATAATCTCCGAGCATTTGTTTAAAACCGTTCTTTCTAAACTATTACCGTAACTTTGGAATATATAAATAAAACCAAAAAGGAAGATATGTTATATTGTGGGTTTATATATCTATAATCTATAATTTGTTACGTGTATGATGGATGTTATGTATGAGTATTATTTATGATGTACAAAGGGATTGTATGTTGTGGAATTAGAGTTTTAAGAGGATTGTTTCCTTCGGTTTTGGTGTATGTGTCGGGAACAATTTGTTAGTATGTTTATGAAATGTTATATATGTTGTTGTTTTTAAAGGTTTGTATTTGAATCGTTATAACTTTTAAAAGGTGTCACAACTCTCATGTGTTGTAAAATAGACGGATCAAGTAACGAATAAAAAGAAATGGGATGATTTTTGAGGAGGGTCGGGTTGAGATGGGTCACCTCACTAACACTTTCTTTTATAGTTTGTATAGTTGTAGTTTGATCCTGACATTGCCCCTCTTTATGTTCAAATATGTGAAGCCAATGACACCCACAAACTTACTATATGTTCACTAGCTTAAATATGTGATATCGACTTATCAACAACCTATCACTCTCCTTTTACCAATATCGATTGTCGACCATAGCCTTTGGAAAAGATCTATTAATATTGGGCATGATCGCAAGCTGATAAGGACATGACGGTTCCAAGTAAGATCATAAACAAGGCAATGAAAAAGTAAACAAAAAGAAAACACAAGGATCTCGCAATTCAGTCAAGAAGTGTCTTTGGTTGTAAGGTTTACATTCGATATCTTAATATATTCCTTGTACACATACTTCGCATAATATGGTTGACTAAACTATACGTGTTATCTATTAAACGTACTCAACTTTTTAATTTTCAGTTAAAGATAGTCGACTTTTATTTTCTTCCGATTCATTTTAAACTTTTCAATATTTATTTATTATGTTTGAAAAGGACTTATACAAATTTAAGTAACGGCAATAAAATCAAAAAAAATATTAAAAAAGTTTCAAGAGAAAAAGAAAAATAAGTTTTATTCGTCATGCCTCAAGAACTTGACGTGGCCCTATTAAATTAATTTTAAAAATATCACATATATCCACATGAATATCAACAACCCGATAAATAACAACACATATCGTGTTCCTTTTTAAATCATACATAATCTAAAATAAAAAAGGAAAAATATAAGTCAGGTGTATTGTACGAGCTTGATTGTCGAGTAAATAAATAAAAGTGAATTGCTAAAGTTGTAAAGATAAAAAAGAGTAAATTTCATAAATCATCTCTATCCTATGTAATAAATTCCGGATTCCGTTACAAAGTTTAAATATTACACCACTCGACTAATTTGAGAAATTTAATGTGCTTTTCGTCTATAATTCTAGCATACTTCCATTTTTAGGACAATATGTAATTAGTTAATGGTAGTTTTCAATGGTCATTTTAGGAATAAAAAAAATAATTAGTTTGCTAAACGACCAAATGATGTAATTCTTTAAATTCAAAAACCAAATTTGTAATTTAGAGCAAACATATAAAAGGATTTATGTAATTTATTCTACATAAATAAAAACAAAAGGATTTAATTCAAAAACCAAACTTGTCAATGTATATCAGGAACAAAGATTTGTGTGGAGCTCTTTTGCCAAACAATTTCAATCATGACAAACCAACATTAACGCCCAAGAGCTGTTTCGAAAGAACTAATGAGCGGAAGAAGTTATGGTTTTATCTTGACATAGCTCGTCGTTTTTGCAACAAGGTTTTGGGGTATTGTTGGAGTTCCGGGTTCAAGAAGCAATGGAGATACAACCCTTTTATGTATATTGGGGTATATAGGTATATATATAGTCAAGTTATCATACAACACGCAACAGAAGCAATTAAGATTTACACGTAATCAATATTAACTAAGTAAGAATTGTACCTTTGTTGTTGATATACCTCGTTTAAGATTTATAATGAAATCCTTCTACATGTTTGTACACGACACCTCCTTTAGCAACAAACTTGTCTGCTGGTACATGTTTATAGTTTCCACAACCCTTGTCTAGCTCATTGTAGCTTGTTTGCTTTAAACCGTAAGTCGAAACTCACCTCCTAAGTATTCGAACTCTATGTAATCGATCACCAAACTAAAACCCTAATCGATCGGCTAAGAAGGAAAACAAGAAATCGATTATCTCAAAGATCCCTAATCGATTTGTATGTCTTGTGTATAATGAACTTGATGTTTATTATATACCTACAATTACTTGGATGTAAGGTGCATTGTAATTAGAAAATAATTTCTATTTATATAATAAACTCTTACATTTGTCAATTTAATAATTAACATTTAATAAAAGTATAGTCGTGTCTAAATGTCAATATGTACAACCTCGTAAACTCACATATTTATAGACACACAATTACTTGATGTTTTCAATTACCAACAAGGTATCTATAAACAAGATTTACGGTACAGTCGTGGTATTAGTTTTCAAGATGCCGAAACAAAGAGAAACCACATAAATCATCTCGTGTACTAATAATTAATTGAACCTTAGTAGTGTGCTAGTGTGCTAGTTATTAATGTTTTATTGAAGTACCATATGTCAAGTATTAGCTTTTGTCCAAAAGCTATATAATGAAGCAATAATGGCCGTATATACACAAATAACACCTTCCCAAAAAATCTCTTTTAAATCTATATAAACGTATGAGATTTTTCTTATTCGTGTTTTCTGAAAGAATGAGCCTTTTTGACTCGGATATATATGCTTTAATTGTGGTATCCTTCTGATCGTTTATAAACCATTCCATAATCATCCGAAAATATTTATCTGTTAAAATTTAATCCTAACACCTCTCAAAAAGTATAATTACGATTAACGACTTATGCAAATTAAAAGTCAAATTTAAAAACTCTAAACTTGATACGTGGAACATTACTCTATAGTCAAATTCAATCGCCAATCAGGTTCTGCCTGGTTGGTAAGGGGTTTTCCTGGTGAAGGAGAGGTCTCGAGTTCGAGCATCTCCAGAGGGTTTCCTCTTTGGCGGACATTGAGGGGTGGCTGGTAATGGTGGCACGATGATACTCCATTACTGGCCCGCAGGAGTTGCCGTTTCAAAAAAAAAAAAAAAAAAAAAAAAAAAAAAACTTCTCAATCAATACATGGAATATTTTTCTTCATGATTCGAGATTCCAAACTCAAGACTTGACTTGTTCTATGATAATCTTGTGCAACGAAACAAAGTTAACTTTCAAATAAGTTTCTCTTTTCGCACTAGTAAGACAATGCTTCAAACTCATAAAAATCACACATCGACCCGGTCAGTTAAATCGATGTGAAATCCTTTATCAATCCGAAGATATGATTCCTTCTTTTGAAATCGATGTGAAATCCTTTATCAATCCGAAGATATGATTCCTTCTTTTGAAGTAAACCCTAAAACTGAAAAATGACAAATCAATGAGAAACATATATTCTTTTAACACGAGAAACACATTGTGTGGTTACTTCAAATAGAACGACTACACGTTCAATGAATAATGTGAAGTCGTCACGATTCACGAATGAACCTTTATAGCAAAAAAAAGTTAGAGTTTTACTAACAAAGTATTTAAAATTAAAAAATATATTTGTTCCATTTCACCATGATAAATACTCCGTATAATATATACACGGTTCTCAATATATTCAAATTCAGACGGCATTAAAAAGTATTTTAACTGCACGAGTCGAATAAAAATATATCCTTAAAGATAAAATATATATATATATATGTTTGAGCAAAGATTGGCAGGCTAAGTAACTTGGGTGTCTGGGGTTCAACCTCTTGACCTCCTGCTAAGCAGTGCAAACCTATCAAGCTCTTGGCGAGCCTAAGGTGGTCAAGTGGTTGGTTGAAGAAGGTGATCGGAATATGATTACTACGGCAAGTAGGTATGCTGGTGAGCTAATACTGTATGTGTGTGGAGAGGATGGAATGTTAGTGTGTCCAAAACCTGAAGTGTTAAGTATTTATACCCAACACTTCCAGGTATTAACAACGTATGGCAATGATGACCATTTATGGCTCATCAATAGGATTCCAATGGCCCTTAACGTCTATGTTATAAATATGACCTTATTAATGCTCTGACGGTTACACTCAAGGATTAGGCTTGAGTGTCTGACTGGTAGGATGTCAGGAGTATGGTACTGTGAGACGAACTCCAAAGCATCAGTGCTGGTCTACACAAATCTTTATACATGCCAGGCCATGAGTGTCGGACTGATCGGCAGGTCTCCAGACACAGGGGCGCTAAGTGCCGGGACACGGGACCAGGTTCCCGGACATTGCCGGGACACGGGGCCAAGTTCCCGGACACTGCCGGGACACGGGCTTGGCTCCCGGATATCTGCCGGGACACGGGTTCGGCTCCCGGGACATTGCCGGGACACGGGTTCGGCTCCCGGGACATTGTGGGAACACGGGCTTGGTTGCCGGGACACGGGCTTGGTTCCCGGGCACTTTGCCGGGACACGGCTTGGCTCCCGGACACTTTGCCGGGACACGGCTTGGCTCCCGGTCACTTTGCCGGGACACGGCTTGGCTCCCGGACACTTTGCCGGGACACGGCTTGTCTCCCGGACACTTTGCCGGGACACGGCTTGTCTCCCGGACACTTGCCGGGACACGGGCTTGGTTCCCGGGCACTTTGCCGGGACACGGCTTGGTTCCCGGACACTTTGCCGGGACACGGCTTGGCTCCCGGACACTTTGCCGGGACACGGCTTGGCTCCCGGACACTTTGCCGGGACACGGCTTGGCTCCCGGGCACTTTGCCGGGACACGGCTTGGCTCCCGGGCACTTTGCCGGGACACGGGCTTGGTTCCCGGGCATTTTGCCGGGACACGGCTTGGCTCCCGGGCACTTTGCCGGGACACGGCTTGGCTCCCGGACACTTTGCCGGGACACGGCTTGGCTCCCGGACACTTTGCTGGGACACGGCTTGGCTCCCGGACACTTTGCCGGGACACGGCTTGGCTCCCGACACTTTGCCGGGACACGGCTTGGCTCCCGGACACTTTGCCGGGACACGGCAGGGAGCCAGAAGGCCGGGAGCTGAGAGCCGGAAGGGACTAAGAGCCTTTCCTTGATGTAGAAGGGACTTAGTCTTTATACCGTGTTGTGTTAGCTTTTTAGGGCTTATAGGCTATATGTATCGAGCCTATTCCCTACTAACACTATCATGCCCCCCAGTTAGGTTTTAAAAAATAAAGTTTTGAAGCCTAACTTCATGCATTTAATGGCTTTGCTTTGGGTTTGACCTTGCCTTTTCCACGCTTGGCATGTCTTCGCCTAGTTATTGTCTATGATATTTTTTAGTATCTGCACAAGTAGCTCTTTCATGAAGTGGATGAAGGAGGATGGTGCCAGATTGCTAAGTGCATACATATGGACTTCAAACTGATTGGGATTTGAACCTTCAGAGTGTGTCCATCACAAGTATTCTTTCCATTGTACTACGACATTTGGATAAGTAATGTGTCTATGACACTTTTGACTATCTATTGTGCCCATGACACATTTAGATTTGTATTGTGTGCATCACACTTGGATGGTCAAAGGTAGATTGACTAAGAAGAATGCCCATCTCACTCGATAAGGAAGACAAAATGTGGTTGGCATGTATGGATTCTGCCATTCCTTCTAAAAGGGATTTATTAGATGTCTTCGCGATTGTGCTTAATCACGTACTTAATCACCCTAACGTGATATATGTGCCTTGGGATGCCAAGAGTCATTTCTTATGCATGAGAGACACCTTGCAGACTCTTCACCCTGGTGTTGGGATTGCAGTGCTACCTTATTCTGATCCATTGGGTCACGGGTATATGTTGTGTGACAATGGTATGTTGAAGACTCGAGCTTTTCCAATCAGGAGCTGACTCGTGGAAGGTTTTGATATGTCTGCGCCAGACATCCTTACTCTCATTTCACGAAAGCTTTAGTATTTTCTCTTTGTGTTTGTAACACAATTTCATTTGTATGACTTAGCCTTTTTCTATCATATGATATGTTTGGACTACCATTTGTAGTTTTTTCTATTTGTGTATGTTGCTATAAATTTTGTATGTGATGGTTTTACATTATATAACCTTGAAATGAAAAAATAATGTATTATTGGTTGATCAGACCAATAATATTTATGTGGCTTCATAGCTTTGTCAGATGTCTATGTTACATATAGATGTCCGAGACATTTTTGAATTTTATGTTGGTGTCTATGACACCTTTTGAATATTACAATATCATTGTGCTTATGACTCTTTCTTGTGTGCCCGTTGCATGTGTTATGCCCATGGCTTATTACATACAGTGACTATGACAACTGGATGGCAGTGACAAGTTCTTATATGCCTATGACATTTTTCAGATGCATGTAGCATCTTTTAAAGTTTATATTTTGCTCGTGGCACTGTGCCTATGACACTTTTTGTTGGTTAACCTTTATTTATTTGTTACTCGCGAGGATTGTCGCTTCCCAATGAGAAGTGCTTGCCTTTCCCCAAGTAGGTGAAAAGACGAAAATGATGATATGCATGTTTGGCCTAGACAAAATGTCCATCTTAGCCTAGGCACTTGGTCTGAACGTTGTTCAGAGTTATGTATATGATGATGTGCATGTGTGGCTTGGATTTAAATATCCCTCTTGCCCCAATGTACTTGGTCTGAACGTTGTTCAGAATTATGTGATTGTGTACGCACGTGTGTGCAATGTCCTAACCTTGTAATAAAAGGTATTGCTTCATTTGGTATTATTGAGATACATGATCAGACCAATATTATTTTATTTAGGCTCATGGCCTTCCAAGACTTTGCGGGATACATAGATCGGACCACGTGTTATTCTTGAACATGACATTCCATGATTTTGACAAAAAAGTATTTATTAATTGAAATAAAATATGAGAGTAATTACCTTGAAGAATGTTTTCTCATGTTGATACCAAGTCCATCATGGGTGGTGAATATGTGGCCGTCTAAGGTAATCTATGTCGTCCTCCTTCTTCCACAATCCTTGTAAGTTGGGGATTTGTTCACCTATGGTCTAGCTCCTGGGATAAGGTGTTCGATCTTTCCTGCTGGTAGGAGCTGAAAGCTTTTTTCTGTTGGGAGGTAACGTGAAAGCATTCCCTGCTGGTAGGGGTGAGATCCTTCCTGGTGGATGTGAAATCCCTCTCTCTTGGGAGAGGAGGTGAAATTCTTCCTGTTGGGAGGAGGTGAAATCCTTCCTGGTGGATGTGAAATCCTTTCATCTTAGGGAAGTTGAAATCCTTCCTGAGCACTTGTGGGCAGACATTCGTGGTATGGCACTCGTGCCTTGGCAAGACGGCACTCGTGCCTTGGTCCAACACTTGTGCCTTGGTCCGGCAGTAGTGTCTTGGTCCGGCACTCTTGCCTTGGCTTGGTCCAGCACTTGTGCCTTGGTCCGGCACTCTTGCCTTGGTCTGGCACTCGTATCCCGTGTCGGTGAAACCCTTCCCCCTTCGGACTTGGGAGGGGTGAGAGTTGGTAAAACTTTTCATTTTTGTGAGGAGCTGAAATCCTTCCCCCAATTGGAACCCTTCCCCTCTTGAGAGGGTGGGATGTGAGGAAACCCTTCCCCCTTGGGAGAGGTGGGAGGTGATGGTAACCCTTTTGCCCGTGGGAGGGATGAGAGGTGATACCCCACCGTGGCCGGCACTCGTGCCTTGGCCGACGCCTTACCTGGCTGGCACTTATGCCTTGGCCAGTACTCGTTCCCCTTGGCCGGCACATTGCCTAGGCCGGCACTCAGCCTTGGCCGCCTCCCTTTGGAGGGGTGAGAGGTGATGAAATCCTTCTTCTTTTGGGAAAGGTAGGATTTTTCCTTGAAATCTTTATGTACTGGAAGGAGGTGAAACCCTTCTCTGCTGAGAGAGGGTGAAATTATTCCCTGGAAGAAGTGAAACCCTTCTCTCTTATGGGAAGTGAAATCCTTCCCACTTGGGATAATGTGAAATCGTTTCATATTGGGAGGGGGATTCTTCCCTCTTAGGAAGATGGAAGCATTCTCTCTTGGGAGAAATGGAATCCTTTCCTCACTACTTTTTTTATTTATTTTTTATTTTAAATTGGCCGGCTGTCCAAGCGCCGAATATTAAGGTCCGACACTACATATCAAGTGTGTCGGACGAAAATATCAAGTCCGGACGAAAAATATCAAGTCCGCACAAAAATATCAATTTTTTGCCAAATTGGTCGGCTGTCCAAGCTGGCCGAATATCAAGGTCGGCTTAACTAGCCGACTGTCCGGATTTGGCCGACCTGGTCGGGTGTCCGGAGCTGGCCTAATTGGCCGGCTGTCAGGACCTGGCCGAAATGGTCGGCTGTCAGGACCTGGCCGAAATGGTCGGCTGTCCGGAAATGGCTAAAATGGCTCTGGCATAACTGGCCGACTGTCCGGAGCTGGCCGAAATGGTCGGCTGTCCGGATCTGGCTTAATTTGGCCGACTGTCAGGATCTGGCCGAAATGGCTGGCCTTCCGGATCTGGCTAAAATGGCTGGCTGTCCGGATTTGGCCTAACTGGCTGGCCTTCCGGATCTGGCTAAAATGGCTGGCTGTCCGGATTTGGCCTAACTGGCCGGCTCTCAGGATCTGGCCAAATTTATTTATTTATTTATTTATTTTTGCCCGGATCAATGATCCTGGTTTGTGGAAATGAGATGCAAACCTTTGTTTAAAGAGGTCGAATATATCATCCTTATGACATTGAGTAGGCATTTGAGATCGTGGTGGCAATTTCTGGTGTTGGTGAAATGACTCGAGATAAGTTACTTCCTTCATGGGAAAGATGTACTACTAGTAACTGGATGAATGGAAATGAAATGACTACCATTCCAGGACGGTTATCATGCCAAGATGGCTATTACGCCATGATGGTTATCTTTCCAGGACGACTATCATGTCAGGATGGGTATCATGTAAGGATGGATAATATTCTAGCAAAGTTTCTTCCATCCGGATTATTAATGTGTAAATCAAGTTTGTTACTCTTTATTGTGCCCATGGCACATTTAGGTTTTTATTGTTCCCCTGACACTTTCAGATCAGTCTTGTGTCCCTGAGACTTTTAGATCTGTATTGTGTCCATGACATTATTTAGATGCATACTATATCCATGACACTTTCTCATCCGGATTATTTCCATGATACGTTTAGATCCATATTGTGTTCATGACACTTTTAGATCTATATCCTGGCCAGTGCATCCTTGTGGTTATGCCAACTAGGGTATGACATTGTGCCACGTCATGGATGGTAGATGGAATTGATCCAAATTTTTTGAGAGCCTACCCAGTAGGACTTTGTAGGCCGAAAGTCTCATGGCATCCAGTGCCTTTGTGGGATACATAGATCTGACCACTTTATATTTTTCTGCTTGACTAACATCAATGGTCCGAGTCAGCATTGCAAATTGCTTTGGACGTGTAAAACTTGAGAAGAAAAAGAAAAAGAAAATATTTTATGATCTAAACGGGACGTATAGATCAGACCATTTTGTAACCTTTTTTAGGGGTTTTGTTTTTTTTTGTCCGGATCAATGATCCGGTTTGTGGGAATGAGATGAAAATTTTGCTATATCATCCTGTAGTACGTCATCCAGAAGGTCAGCTGGTTTTGATGATTCGGGATATGGTATGGTTATGGTTAAGCCTCCCTCAAAATTAATGAGTGTGGCGGATGGGGGTGGTGGTGGTTATTTTTGATCTAGGCGAAATCACCTTGGTGTAACAGTATACTCCATGGAGAATATGAGTTGCTACTGTGGCTGGATGAAGAATGAATGAGAAGAAACGAAAATGAAATGAAATGAAACACCGTTGCTAAAACGTGTCCCACGGATGGCGCCAATGTTTGAGCAAGGATTGGCAGGCTCAGTAACTTGGGTGTCTGGGGTTCAACCTCTTGACCTCCTGCTAAGCAGTGCAAACCTATCAAGCTCTTGGCGAGCCTAAGGTGGTCAAGTGGTTGGTTGAAGAAGGTGATCGGAATATGATTACTACGGCAAGTAGGTATGCTGGTGAGCTAATACTGTATGTGTGTGGAGAGGATGGAATGTTAGTGTGTCCAAAACCTGAAGTGTTAAGTATTTATACCCAACACTTCCAGGTATTAACAACGTATGGCAATGATGACCATTTATGGCTCATCAATAGGATTCCAATGGCCCTTAACGTCTATGTTATAAATATGACCTTATTAATGCTCTGACGGTTACACTCAAGGATTAGGCTTGAGTGTCTGACTGGTAGGATGTCAGGAGTATGGTACTGTGAGACGAACTCCAAAGCATCAGTGCTGGTCTACACAAATCTTTATACATGCCAGGCCATGAGTGTCGGACTGATCGGCAGGTCTCCAGACACAGGGGCGCTAAGTGCCGGGACACGGGACCAGGTTCCCGGACATTGCCGGGACACGGGGCCAAGTTCCCGGACACTGCCGGGACACGGGCTTGGCTCCCGGATATCTGCCGGGACACGGGTTCGGCTCCCGGGACATTGCCGGGACACGGGTTCGGCTCCCGGGACATTGTGGGAACACGGGCTTGGTTGCCGGGACACGGGCTTGGTTCCCGGGCACTTTGCCGGGACACGGCTTGGCTCCCGGACACTTTGCCGGGACACGGCTTGGCTCCCGGTCACTTTGCCGGGACACGGCTTGGCTCCCGGACACTTTGCCGGGACACGGCTTGTCTCCCGGACACTTTGCCGGGACACGGCTTGTCTCCCGGACACTTGCCGGGACACGGGCTTGGTTCCCGGGCACTTTGCCGGGACACGGCTTGGCTCCCGGACACTTTGCCGGGACACGGCTTGGCTCCCGGACACTTTGCCGGGACACGGCTTGGCTCCCGGACACTTTGCCGGGACACGGCTTGGCTCCCGGGCACTTTGCCGGGACACGGCTTGGCTCCCGGGCACTTTGCCGGGACACGGGCTTGGTTCCCGGGCACTTTGCCGGGACACGGCTTGGCTCCCGGGCACTTTGCCGGGACACGGCTTGGCTCCCGGACACTTTGCCGGGACACGGCTTGGCTCCCGGACACTTTGCTGGGACACGGCTTGGCTCCCGGACACTTTGCCGGGACACGGCTTGGCTCCCGACACTTTGCCGGGACACGGCTTGGCTCCCGGACACTTTGCCGGGACACGGCAGGGAGCCAGAAGGCCGGGAGCTGAGAGCCGGAAGGGACTAAGAGCCTTTCCTTGATGTAGAAGGGACTTAGTCTTTATACCGTGTTGTGTTAGCTTTTTAGGGCTTATAGGCTATATGTATCGAGCCTATTCCCTACTAACACTATCAATATATATATATATATATATATATATATATATATATATATATATATATATATATATATATATATATATATATATATATATATATATATATATATATATATATATATATATATATATATATATATATATATATATATATATATATATATATATATATATATATATATATATATATATATATCTATATAGAGGTGGGTTCATTTAGGAACCACTAAATATTTAGGAACCATTAGGAACCAATATTCACCAGTGTATATATATGATATTCACCAGTGTATATAAAGCATATGTATATATATATATATATACACTGGTGAATATTATATGTATATACACTGGTGAATATTATATGTATATACACTGGTGAATATCATATTAAATATACACTGGTGAATATCATATATATACACTGGTGAATATTGGTTCCTAATGGTTCCTAAATATTTACATGGTTCTTAAATGAAACCAACTCTATATATATATATATATATATATATATATATATATATATATATATATATATATATATATATATATTGACTGAATTCCACGTTCTTTATTCCAAGTAGAGGATTTGGAACAAATTACATTATTTTTAGTGCATTTTAAAGTTACAGATTCGATTTGTTAGTTTATGTTTTAATTTTATTAGGTACATAATATATGATTAAATTATGTCATGTTTGCCTCTTTGGTATAGGGCTTTTACAAGTTTTAAGAAAGTAAAAGCTTTTATTTTAAGATTAAAAGCTATTTTTATATATATTGTGTGTTTGATGTAAGTAGTTGGAGCTTATGATCGAGACCGGAGCTTATATATAAAGATGAAAACCATGTTTGATAAAGTAACTAGAGTTGAAGTTTATTAGTGTAAAAAACATAAAATAGTATATAAATAAATATATATTTAATTTAATTAGTATAAAAGGTATTTATGTAATTTTATATAACATAAGCTCAAACCTCTCTCATAAGCTAGCTTATGGTTTCGGGCTTATCCTTTTAATAATCCCCTTACAAAATTTACAACCAAACAAGCTTATAGATGAAAATATAAGCTTAAGCCTTAATAAGTCCTCATAAACTTTCAACCAAACATAACCCTAGTCTTTTGGTAACGAGAGTTTAATGCTTTTAATTTCAAACCAAAGGAAAAGTTATCTCAAAGATATTGAAACTTTAGATAGAAAAAAAAAAAGCTCTAAAATAAAAGTTCCAGTTTTGATTTTTCAACCTTCGATTTCTAGTCCTATTTACACCAAACACACACCACTTAATAGAAAAAGAAAAAACTTTCATTTTAATAGTCACGTCCCAAATAACACCGTCTCTCCATCCATAGTTTGAGCCCTCGTGTCGAACCCAAGTCGTAACTTGTACGTACAACTGAATATGCTCTAATACATACTACTTTCTATATCGTAAGATTTTAAGTTCTCGCTATAAAAAAAAAATTCCTATTTAATATTTGTGATTAAATTCTACGGTGGTCATATTTCTTTATTCCATAATTACCCCTACAATTATACCATACTATCATATTATCACCTTATATATCATTGAAACATTCATTCCACCGCACCCTTCACAAATGAGGAAGCTCTACAACCATAATAAAGGCAAAATCCACCCATCACCGCCACCGTTAACCACCGTCGACCACTACTTATCGTTACTACCACTCGCAATCGCCACACTCGCGACCGCGCTTTCACCACAAGACAAAGAAGTCTTGGCATACCTTCTTTCATGTTCTCTAACCACAAACAACAACAACAAAAACATTAATAAGAACATGTTTGGAACTCACGCGCCGCAGTTCAGTTGTAATTGTTTTACTTGTTACACAAGTTATTGGGTTCGTTGGGACGTGTCGCCTAATAGACAATTGATTCATGAGATCATTGATGTTTATGAAGATGGATTGATTCATAGTAAAAAAGGTGGCAAGAAAAAGAAGGAAAAAAGAAAAAACAAGGCTTTGAATTCTTCAAATTCTTCTCACGCGCCACCAATAGTGTCTCACGCGCCGCCGCGGCAAGTAGAAGAAAGTATGGTTGACAATGATAATGAAGTAATGACGTCAGCACCGGAGAGAGGATCAGTAAGGAAATTTGCAAGTTTTATAGGAGAAAAGATTTGGGGTGTTTGGGGTTAATTAAAATTTTTATTTTTATTTATTTTTTAATTTTAGTTATGAATTTATTTTTATTTTAATTTATATTTTTTAATTTTGTAAAATTAGAAACCAATTTTCCCATTTGTGCAAATGATTTTCTTTTGTATTTTCTTTTTCCATGCATATTATTGGCCTATGGATAGAAAATGAAGTTATTGGCATATGATTCGTAGTTATCATGTTGGTCACTTGTGTGACAAGCAATGTTTAAATAAATATTTTGAGATAAGTTTTGATCTTGTTATAGTATGTTGCATATAATTAGGAGTATGTTACAGTTTTTAAATGTTTTATGTAAAGAAAGAAAAAGAAAAAATTAATGATACCTTAAAATGTAAATGTGATCGGTCAAAATGTTTTTATTAGTATCGAAAAAAAAGTTTGTTTAGTCGATCTCCTTCAATAGGTAGGTCTTATTAAGTTCAAATCTTGGCTTCGTCCATAGTGGCTAGCGTTTATAAACCGTTTTCTTTGACTTAATTTTGTAATTTCGATAATAGAGACTAAAAATAGTTGTTTTTTCTCATAAATTTGTACACAAAATAACTGATAAGTACGAGTTATAAATGTAATGACGTTTAGACGGTGAGTCAGTTGAAAATAACTGATAAGTACGAATTATAAATGTAATGACTTGTAGACGGTGAGTCAGTTGAATAGTCATCAAAACTACTTCGCTTGTTCACATATTATAACCATCTTAAGCATATATATCGTAAGTTTTTCAAGTGATTAAAATGAAACAATAGTTTCTGATTTTTCATGATGATAATATATGAAAAAGTCAATATTGGGAGACGACTAGCTAGTTTAGAACACAACATTTGACCAATTCCATAACACAAGAGTCTAAAATGGCCAATTATGGATAATAAAAATTAAAAAGAATAGTAAGAAAATAACATTTTATAAAAAGTTAGAAAAATATATTAGTTTATGTTTAATGTCTTCACAAGTTTAGAATGGGTTGTTTGTTTGAGTTTATATAAAAGGCTTATGATTTATTGATATTTCGGCTTTATATAACTATTTATGGGCTTATTACTGTTTATTATACCATAATACATAGTAATAAGCCCATAAACGGTTATATAAGCCGGAAATCCGAGCTTACGAAACATAAACTGAAATATCAATAAGTAATAAGCCACCTATATAAACTCAAACAAATGTTCACGAATAATTTAATGTGTGCACTACAAATAAAAAACCCTCAAAGGTTCATGGTATTCACATATATACTTAAGATAATGAGAAAGTGAGAGTTTTTTATTTATCTATTACATTACTTAGTTATGGTATTTTGATAAACTTGTTTGAAACTTTCTTTTGCCATTCCAAAAATATTATTTGCGAAGGTTCGAAAATAAGACATCTTTTAAAGACACCAGATTCTACGACCGGACACTACCTTGATTATTAATGGTCGTTTTGCATGACTACGTACATATCAAAAGATATCGTTATTTACCATATTTCATGTATGTTAGACTTAACAAATATCTAGTTATAGATATTATCATATATGCCATTTTTTCTTAAACATATAACCATTCAACTAATTCCACTATTTATACCTAAAAAACTTCTAAATAAAAGTATATGACATCAGTTGTCCATGTTGTATCTACTAACCTATAGTTTTATGACTTTATTCCAATAGTTTGTTTAGTTCACGGATCATCTTTAAAATCAAAATAACTTGTGCTAAATAAATAAATAAAAAATACCACATAGACCATTTATATAAATTAATAAAAAATATATATATCAAAAACTATTTTTCTTTTTTGTCAAACTATATACAAAAAATAAATATTACTTATCTAATCGTAAGTTTAGATAAAACATTATAGTCTTAAAATTGGCAAGAGTTAATGAGATAAATGGTTTACGTGGTTTGTTGGATTTTACGGATCTGATCCCTATATCATTAAGTCTCTTAATTTGTCGTTAAATAAAGCTTAAATTCGTATATCATGACAAACCCATAGGGACCATTCTGTAACGATATAGAGATTGGATTTGTGAAAGTTTGAAACCACAAGAACGTGTGCCGATATAAAAAAGTTTAGAGTCTTGATTCGTAAAACCCAACAAACCACATAAACTGTTTATGTAATTAACTCAATTGGCCCGTGCTTGCATTTCCCACTTCCGTAATCCGTAGTTTCAATATCCAAAGAAAAAACCAAAAAAAAAAAAAGTAAAACGAAAAATTAACAATACACTCCCGGCGCACATTAGCAAAGACACTCCCAGCGCACATTAGCAAACACCAGTATTTTCAACCGGAAAACCACGTACCAGTATTCCGATGGACGTCCTGTTCAATTCAATCGACGTCCGTGATCTTCTGTCCTCCCACGACCTCGACGACTCATCACCTCTCTCCGCACCCGATCTCCGTCTCTTAATCGACCGTTTACATCTCCGATCACTCGACATCAAGTCCAAAGTCCAATCCTATATCCAATCTCACAACCACGACTTTTCATCTCTGTTTTCTAACTGCTCCGACGTCGTTTTGGACTCCGAACACGTTTCGGAGAAAGTAACTGATTTAATTAACTTATTATCATCGGTAGATCGAAAACCGATAGATGTGGAGATAAAGGAGATAGTTGAGGAGATTAGATTGAAGTTAGGTGAGGTGAAGGAGAAGAAGGAGGCGTTGAGGTTGGTGGAATGTGTGGTGAGATTGAGTGAGGAGTTGACTCATGTGGAATACGAATTTGGTTATGGAAAAGTTGTGGAGGCCGCGGAGAAGATTACGGAGTTGAAAGTGGCGTTACGAGTGAAGGAGAATGTGGAGGATGGGGATGGGGAGCCAGTGGTGTTTGGTTTGTTGAGGAAGAAATGGACGCATTGCTTTGATCAGGTAGTATATGAGTATCGTTTTACAATGTAAGATGAAACAGATATGTGCTTCGAAATTGGTAGAAATTGTATATGTTTTTCGTAGGTATTAGAGCTATCAAGAAAACTGAATTTGAGCTTAGTTTCACCTAAAAAATCGACCTATTTCTGTGAAGAAGTAGTTATTTTCATATGAATAGAACTGTGAAGAAACTTAATTTGAGCTTAGTTTTAGAATGTATATGACGAAATGGACATAATGCTTGTATTGGTAGAAATTGTATCTATTTGCATATGTATAAACCAGTTAAGAAAACTGAATTTTATCCTGATTTCTCAACTTAGATGAGGAAACTTAATTGAGCCCTACTTTTACAATATATTATGAAATCGACGAATTGCTTGAAGAGGTAGAAATTGAATCTATTTTCATATGTGTATATGTATATATAGAACTGAATATGAATCTAGTTTCACAATTTTGGAGGAAATAGGCATAATGCTTTAAAGAGGTAGATATTTCATTTATTTTCATAGGTATAGAGCTGCAGAGGAAAGTGAATTCGAGATTAATTTCACAATGTATGAGAAATGGACATATTTTTAAAGAGGCAGGCGTTGTATTTTTTTTCCCATATGTATAGAACTATAAATAAAAGTGAATTTTGAGCCTGATTTCACAATATATATGACAAAATGGAGATATTATTTGGAAGAGATATAAATTGTATCTTTTTACATATGTATAGAACTTTAAAGAATATTCAGGCCGACCTAATTTCACAATTTATGAAATAAAAAGTTGATTTGTTTAAAGAATTGTACAATTGTTGGTGATTAGGATGTTGATGTTTGTTGAGTTTGGATTTGTAGATACAAAAGGTGCTAGTCAAGTTCATTGAGAATGCAGTGAGATTCGATCAACAAACGAACACGGTTTATGTCAAGACTACAATGGCTATGAATGATATTCAAGGGGTGGAACTTTCTACTGTTTTGAAAGCAATGGATGTGAGTTTAAAGCTTGCTTTGTTCCTTTGAACTTCTCCTGTTTATATCTGATTTGTCTGGTAATGGCGTTGCTCAGCAAGATACATCCTTATATGTATTGTTTACTTTATGGAATACTGATTTAACTGAATCTCGCTTGCGATTCCTAAGCAGTTGGTTTGATTTCCTCTTCTTGTGTAGGTGGTTGGTAATCTTGATTATGGTCTTGCTAAAGTAGCAGACTTGATGACCAGACATGTGATAACTCCTGCGGTGCGATCTGGTTCTCATAGTTTTTCTGTTGAAGAACAAAGACTAGATTCAGGAGATTTAGCTGAAGTTGTTCTGAGGATAACCCAACCGTCGGATCCGCAGGTATCGTTTTGTGGCATGTTAATTTAAGTATCTTATGATTAGGAACAAATGTGAATCTCTGGACATTGGAGATACTGGTTAGTTTGTTAAAGATAATTTATTCCCGGAGTTTAAGTGACTTAAATTAAATACAAATAGTACACAAATTCTGGCAAATCATTTATATGTTCATCTTGTATTTCTCTTTATCTAAGTTGGTTCGGCATTTCTGCGTTCGTATTTATTGTTAAACGTACCAGGTGTTTAAATGTATAATTAGATCAACTTTTGATGGTGACATAATTCTTTATGTTTGCAGATTGAGAACATGGATGCTGAAACTATTTATTCCGGGATTAATGTTGTCATTCAATTTATTTTCAACCATATTTGCTTTCAAAATACTTCCTGGATGCGATTATTTGGAAGATTAACTTGGCCCCATATGTCGGAATTAATTATTTCAAACTTTCTTTCGAAGGTTGGTTCCATTCTACCTTATATGCCATTTCTAACAGGTATATTAATATATCAAATAATGATTGATAATGTTTGTGATGCTAGATTGTTCCTAACGATGCTTCAAAACTTGCTGACTTCCAAACAATAAGAAAACTCACGTCTGAATTCGAAACGTCTTTGAAAGAAGTTATGTTCATCTCCCCTGACAAAGATGAAAGGTTAACCAATTTTGCTGATAATGTTGAAGTTCATTTTGCAACAAGGAAGAAAGTTGAGATATTAGCAACGGCTAGGGACCTTCTTCTACATTCAGATTTTAAACTTCCCAAGGTGAGTTATATAATATATTTTTCTTCATTATTGTATAAACGTTGATTGAATGACAGTTATTTCACAGGACTTTTCAAGGAAAAGTGGAGAGTTTAAAAGTATTGGGAATGTCGACTTGCTTTTCTCCTCTGAGAGGTGTGTAATATCTGAAGCAGCTTCTCAGCTAATGGAACTTGTGCATCAAACACTCCAAGTTAGTGACGTCAAACAATAACCGGAAAAATGCTGATTCGTGTATGCTGATATAATATATCAGTAGTCACACTTACACTTCCCTTAAGCATATTGTTATTGACGATGTCTTTCTGCAGGATGTTTGCTTGTCATCAGCAACAGTGGCTTTAGAATTCTACCATGCTGCTAGGGATGCTCTACTTCTATATGAAGCTGTTATTCCTGTCAAGGTTAGTGGATGAAGGCACCTTGGGGTGGTTTAGAATTGTGTTTTTGAAAGTGGTTTTGTGATTTTTTTGTTGCAGTCACTCCTAAACTGATTATTTGACTCTTAAATTGTCTATTCAGTTTGACTATACCCATTCACTCCGCTACTTGAAAACTCAATAGTTAGATAATGAACTTTCAGAACGAAATGTCAAACAATCCCATATCGCACCTTTACCGATTCACATTTGGATATATTATTGTGGTTTTATAATCTCTCATTTTGCTATATGAAGCTAGAAAGACAGCTGGATGGTATCAACCAGGTCGCTGTTCTAATTCATAACGATTGCCTATACCTATCACAAGAGATCCTTGGTCTTCCGTTTGAGGTATGAATGTATATTTTTATACCATCAACTTTGTGCATATGTTCGCTTTTGAGAAACTTTTATCGTGTGTGCTAGTTTCTTTTTATGTATAACTGTCTTCGGTTTAGTACCCGAATCAAGGGCTAATATCCTAATATTTTCGCCTCTTGATTAAGATGATGTCATAAAGAGTTGCCACGACTGGTGCATTTAAGACAATTTTAATTGCATATCTTTGTAAATTAGTAGGGCTATTATTTGTGTCAAATGCTGATGATAAATTTGCAATGCTACTGTTCCAGTATCAATCAGACTTCCCGACTTCCATAAAGGGAGCTGTATTTATCGATTTCGGTGTAAGATACAAGCTAATGGCAGAAGAGATATTACATAGACAAATACAGCTGGTTAAACATAATTTAGTTGAGGTAAATATTAGCTAATTGTAAAACGCAATGTCTTTTTTTTTAAATTAATTTAATTAATTGTTACTGTGAAAACTGTATCTCACTAGGCCATTGATGGTGCGGATGGATTTCAGAACACCCATCAACCTAAACGATATGAATCCGCAAAATTCAGTATCGATCAGGTAAAAGCCAATCGTTCATATGTGAAATTCCGGATTTGCCCTTCTTGTATGGTACTAACCAAGTCTACAGGTAGCTTTTATACTTGAGAAAGTGCACATAATTTGGGAGCCACTTTTACTACCGTTGACATACAAAGGAAGCATGTGCACAGTCGTGGAAACTGTATGTTCTAGAATGACGAAAGACATACTTCTTTTAGATGACATGGCCGCAGAAGAAACATTACAGGTTCATTTTGTAAAATTAATGTACTTCTAATTTAGTTTGGGAAAAACTTATGTTAGTTTTTCATCCTAAAAGTCGTAAGTTGCAACCACCACTGATTAGGACCATTTGTGTAATTAAGTCAAACTTATTTTATTTTTCTTTTCAGATTCAAAGGTTAATACATATGCTACTGGAAAACCTTTCGTCTTTATTGGAATCTTTGGTTGTTATCAATCAAACAACAAAACCCCAAAACGCATCATCAGACTCTATAAATGATCTCATACCATCACTCCCGAAATTACGGATATTGGCAGGTATGCATCGTTTTGTATGAAATAATAGATTTATCGAAATAATACTCTTTCGTAATCATATATGACACGCTAATATATTATTAATTACTTAAGAGTTCGTAATTTAGTTAATATTATTTCTACAAATAATTTCAACAGATATGTTGGACATGCCTCTGAAGTCCATTACCGCATCTTGGGAAACTGGGGAGCTAGCTAACTGCGGTTATACTTCATCTGAGGTATATTCTTATTTTTTAAACTAAATTTTATCGAATAAATAATTGATGATATATTTGTTAATTTGTTACGCATAAATGCTGCAGATAATAGATTTTATCAGAGCAGTATTTACAGATTCACCCCTTCGGAAAGAATGTTTGTGGAGAATCGAAAATATTAGATTTTAGAAGACTGTCGGGAATTTGGCTCACAAAGTAACCATCAAATAGAAATGTAGGTTTTGTCTTGTATATAGTAAATACCCCGGATCTTGTTGTACTATAAATTAAAGATGTTTCTCTGATTATGGCATCTTTGTTCTTTTTACTTCACATAACTATATGTCGCGGTAGTAAAGAAGACTGCCAGATGCACTTTGTTTTCTCTGCGGATTGTAACAACTTGTAACGAGTATATGTTGATATGAGAAAAGGTTATTGACCTGCAATATTTATTGCTTTCAATTATTCCGATATATGGAAATATAAGTTTTTGTTAAAATATAAGAAATGGACTTGTCGATAGGGTTGCATACCTTTTTGTTTTCTTCATATAAAACTAACAAGAAAATAGTGTTTCGATTAGTGTATCGTAGTGTTAGATAATTGGGCACTTTCGTTTACTATTTACATGTACGCTTACACAAAATTAATTGCTACAAAAGTCTATTTTTGTGAAAATAAGTTGTTATTAAATATCTTTAACCCTACGATGTGAGGACTGAGGGTGAACAAAATAACGAATTAACTAAACCGCTTCGGTTATGGTTTGCATTTGGGACATATAACCAATTCTAACGACCCTTTTCATCCCTAGTTAAAGAAAACCTTAATTGCAAGGTTAATAATCATAACTTCAAAACATATAAACCCGGTCAAAAATGAGATCAAGCATGTACATATATGCTCAAGACTAGTTTCATCTCATATTTCCATCTTTTTCAACTTAATAGCTTCTCTAGGATTATGCGCAACTGGAATCGATCTTTCCACAGTTTGTGGTGAAACGACCGTGGCATTTGACTTCTTCATCATTATCGGACGCTTCAGAAACTTGAGGTCATTCAAAATTGGACGTTTCAAGAACTTGAGTTGCCACTTTGTTGGTTTCACTTGCCCCAAAAGTTTCATTTGTTCTCTTTTGAATTTACGATTTTCTTCCACCTCTCCAACCAAACCCGTACCTTAAAATTCAAAAAGGCGAAAAACCATCAATTACATAACAAAAGTGGATCTGATATTATAAAGAAAATAAATATAGAACTATAAAAGCGTGTTTAGGTGTAATCAATAAAAATTAAAAAAAAAAAAAAAAAAAAAGTAAATCTACATACCCGACAAGTAAAGAGACACCGGCTGTGGCAACACAGGCTGCAATGTTAGAATTACCAGTACCAACAAGCTTTTTGAATTCCTTATCTTCGATATCATAACCTTTTTTCATCTGTAGATATATAATAAAAAAAAACAATAATTAAGCGAATTATGAGGTTTTGATACAGTGGATACACCACTGTGAACTGTTTTTAACATGTCTGATCGGTGTCATTTTTAGTTAAATCCTGAAGCTTATCCTATTTGACCCATTAGATAAAAAACCATAACTCAAAGTTCAAACCGACCCATTTTTAGGTGAATGGGTCGGATGTATAAACACATTCATTTGTGGAAAAACAGGAATAGAAAATATATATCGAAAGGTATGAACTTGTTGTGAATTTGGAAGAGGAATAAGAAACACTGACAGCACTCTCGATTGAGTCAAGCCTTCGTTCAACTTTTGTTTCATGAAGATGGCGTAATGTATACCCTGTATCAACGTTGCATATCAAGCTTCGTTCAAAGACCCAAAAAAAACAGGAAAATTATAAAACCGTAACCATACAAAGCATCTCAGCCAGTAATTCAAGTTATCTTCACAGTTATCATTTCGTAAAAACTCACATGAATCCATTGATATTTCTCATCAAAGAAACAAAATCTTGACGGAAAAAAAGAGCAATAGTTATTCAATTTAAATGCTCAATCCATAGTTAGCGGTATTTGTGTTAGCACTTGCAAACTAATTATCTGACTATAAAGTTTCCAAATATCACTTCCGAGTGTTTGGATGCAATCAGATTCTGACTATCTTACTATTGTTACGGTAAAATTTACTCAGGAGTAAACTATCATACGTTTAAACCAAACTTATGTCTACAAATCTACTTAAACGAAACACTTGTCGGGCCTAACTCTCATAGATTAAGTGTCCAATTGCAATCAGCTTGATTTGAATCAAAATCGATATTCAAACGAATAGCTTTTGGTCATTTTTAAAGTCCTTAAATAATCAGAATTTGCCAAACAAGGATTAGCACATCCAAACACTATATCTCTATATCCTCAGCTAGTTTTGTTATTGCTAATTATCTTTCTGATAACTCCGTATTACATAACCACTTTTCAAAACGCAATCCCAAACATAAAGATTCTTCAAAATTATAAACCTTATCAGCTTATTGCGTTTTAATATACACTAGTAAGCACTTCTAGCATATGGATGGAGACGTTCTGATTATGCTTATCAGCTTATATAAGCTGTTTTCATGTAACGGTTTCACATCAGCATATCAGCTTATTTCTAATTTTCTCAAAAACAACTTAGTTATTTATCGCATTTTCCTAAAACATATGCATATCCAAACACAATCTCCTGCATTATGTTTACTTATGGGCTTACAAGCCTTACTTTTGATAACCTCTTTTTTTTCTGCTTATGTGCTTCTTACGAAAAATAAGACCAAATACTCCTATAAGCTAATAAGCACTTCTGTAACACACACACACACACACACACACACACACACACACACACACACACAAAAATACATACCAGCCCAAGCAGTGCCTATAGAAGCCACAGAAGTCAATATTGTAAACACAATTTTATGTCTCTCAAATGTTTCCTAAATAAAATCAAAATCATAAAACATTAAAATAAATTATAAAAATTAAAAATAACAATTCAAATATGTTTTACTTTATGTAAGCGGCTTATGAGCTCTTATGAGCTAATCATGGGTTTATGAGCTTATGAAAATTTACATAACCTCATAATTCGGTTACATAAGCCGAAACAAACACCCCCTTAAAACCCTTAAATTACCAACAAGAAAAAACCTTGGTAGATAAAAAGGTATCTTCAACAAAGAATTAGAAACTTTTTTTCTGATTTGTGGAACTGAGAATCTTTTTATAACAGATGAACCCATTCTTAAACCTTGCATATTTATTCAAGAGATTCAAACCCTTTTTTTTTTCTTAGTGGAAATTTCAAGATTTTAGGTTTTGGGTTTTGATCTTGATTTGAATTTGTTCACCCACAAATATACGTGTTTGTTACGGATTATATAATCGGCTTACCGTTTATTGTTATTTTGGTTCGTTTATTATTATTTTTGATTATGTTTTATAACTTAGAATTTTACGGTTTATGTAACTAATTATGAGTTTATTACAGTTTATGTAACTAATTATAAGTCAAAAAATATGAATTTATGAAACATAAACCGAAATATCGATAAGTCCTAGACTCCTTATATAAACTCAAACAAATATCCCTAAAAAATGGTTGCGTTTCTGATTTCAAAGTTTTTGTTGGAATATTGAAGAATTATTTGATTATTATATTTTAAAATTTTAGATTATATAAATCATCTTTAAGGTTTTGTTTAGGTTTCAGGCTTTATTAATAAGATTTTGAATGTCCATGTCTTGTTTCTATGGAAAACCTTTGCGGTCTGCCCAAAGACAAAGACGGTTTAGACTTGTTAAATTGAATAAACCGTCCACGAACGATATTCATATAAAAGGTTTTTTATATAGACGATATATGTACTTTCAAAATGTTAGGGATAAAACTTGCAAGACGGTTTACGAAATAAATTCTAGTCTTAAAAAAAACGTTGTCATTAAACCTTTGATTACTTGATTAGTTAAAATTACATTGTTAACCATGGTTAAGATTGTTAACAAAAATAATAACATTGTTTCTTGTATGTAGCTCTATAAAACAGTTGTGGATGAAGTTAGGCAGTTGGTGTGGTAGTTTTTCCTTCAGCTATTATGTTCAAGGATATATTCACGACTGTGGTTCCTCCGAGATCAGAGAAGACGTGTTGTAAAGCCTTCTATAGTGCATGTTAATATGGCTCATTTGGAAGCGGCAAAATATGTTGTTGCACTCTAGTGATGAGAATGAAAATGCCATCTTAGGGGATATATTCGTCATGACACAACGCTATGTTATTCTTTGGATCTCGAATAGGTGGTCCAATTTAAATGTGGCTCGACATCTTAAATTCAATATCTCATAAGCTCTTTTTATAGTGATGGGTAATTGGCGCTTCGTTGTGGTTCATTGGTCTTTTAGTTTTTAAGGCTTATGGTGTATTCCCTTTATCTCATATTATTTGACTAATATTCAATTGAGTTAATTACATGGATGGTCATTGTCCTCTTTACAATATGACACTTTTAAACTTTTTCACTTTTAGATTGTCTCAATTTAATTGTCTAGGAAAAATACTTAGAAAAGTTTGATAAATTAACCAAAATATCATTCGTTCAATTAATTACATATTTAATAGAACACACTAATTAATAAAATAAGGATTAAACTATTATTTTACTAAAGGTAATAAAAAGTCAGTAATAATTATATCTTTCTAAAACTATCTGTTTACAACAATTTTGAAAGAAAGAAAAATATTATTTTCTATTTCTTATGGGTCTCTTGAGGCCTTCTATGTAGATTATTGAGCTCTATACTTTGTTGGTTTTAATAAAACAAAAAAATAGTAACAAAATCTTTCATTCTCATAAGTAAGAGTGTAACAACTTATTTCACAATTTTAGCGTCAAAGATTTTTCATGATCTCAAAAACACATATCTAGAATATTGATAACTATACAATTTTATCTATAATAAAAGTTATTATTATATATTGTATGAAACTTCAATTAATTAACTAAGGTTAGAGTTGTCATTTTTCTAAAATTTGATATTTTTCATATAGACATTAATTTTAAAACGAAGAAATTGTATTCTAATATCAATGTATTATGTATATGTTCCAAGATTTAAGATTTAATATATACAACATAGAAAAACAAACAGAACCTCAAGCTAATTGATATTTTACACCTATTTGAAACTGTATTCATGATATTTCATTTATCTACAACCATTTTACACTATATCTTACTACCTCAATAGACCAGATACTTGTCTCGTTAATCAAACAATTAAAACAAACTCAAACATAAATGTTGTTTTCAAACGGCTATGTTAGTGATTCAAGACCACAGTGACATCCAATTGGACAGTATACAGCACACAATCTTAAACTCTTTCAACATGACGAATCATCAGATAAAGCGTCTGAGTTTCATGATGTTACATTAAAAACATTAACTTCCATCAGCCAAACAACTTCGATTTTCACCACTTGGATATAATCCATAATCCATCAATTTAAACAGAAAAACACGGTAAATCATTACTATAAACAAATTCATCTGCTTTAGCAAAATTTCACCATGATTTCTCTGTTTAAATAAATGATATGAATCATCGGTACTTCATCTTAAATGAAAGAACTCAAATTCGGCACTCCAACATGACAGCATTTCGTAGGTAAAAGTTTAAACACGTACTTAGTAAACAAAATTAGTCAATATATGTTACTTAACAAAGCTTTTAAAAATATGGGATACACAAAAGAATTTCGTAAAAACAAGCAAGTCAGTATATCAATAAGCTAAAAACTCATTAAAGATTTCTCTTTTCTATCGAGTAATTTAACCTCATTCTTGCAATTAACTTAAATAATCTAAAAAAACTTATAAATAAAAAAAATGTAATCACAAAAACCGGCTCTGTGAATGAACGGAATCAATCAGTTCACAGGTTCCTATAATATTGCGAAAGACACAAAGTCTATTATCGGTTCAATCGTAGCATCTTCGGTCGGTCATTGCACCAATGGTACTACCGTAGACGTGGCATCAAACCATATATACACTACCAAAAACAATCTGAATATCCCAAATTAATTACTAAGCTGAAAAATTATGTCTAATTTAGATTAATAAAGTTTCAGCTTCAAAATAATTCAGGTTATACAAATAATTAATTATAATGTATAAAAAAAACTAAAGAAATTATACACTACCAAAAAACAATCTGAATATCAAAAGAGAACTTACAGTTGCATTTTTAGGATCTAATTTAGATTTTTAGATTTGCAACGGAAAGTTATCTCATGATATACAAATCATTGTTAATAATATACAAAATCTTAAAAATCTAAATGAAGAAACCTCAGGAGACCCGTTCCAAATCACACACACAATGATAAAAAGCTAAACGTGGATCCCAGACCGTTAACCTAAGCTTTAAAATCGAGTTACTGATCGGAAAGCTGAGATTAAATGGTGGAGGGACACACGCCGCCGTAAATCATTGTTGTTTAATGTGTCATACGGCACTTCCTATCTTTTTAGGGGATATCTTCCTCATCGGAATCTTCATATTTTAAATAAATAAAAAGGTAAGAAAATTAAAGGAAAATAACAAATAATATGAAAAAAAATTGGATGAATATGTTTGATGAAACTGGTAAAGGTTATATAGATGAGTGAAATAGTAAACCCTAATTTAGATGGGTATTTGGGCTCATTTTGGACCATTTTATGCAAACATATACTTTGTTGGTGGGCTTTTTTTATGTGTCGAGATTTTGATTTAAATGTTTATAAAGTTAAGGGTATAGGTGCAACAAAACCGGTTTTAATCGGTTTTCGGTTAAAACAAAATCAATTAAAAAAAAACCGGTTTTAATCGGTTTCGGTTTTAATCGGTTTCGGTTAATACCGGTTTTTTTGAAACCGGTTTTTTTCGGTTAAAAATGTTCGGAATAGGTTTTTTCGTTTTTGAACCGGGTTTTTTTTTTGGGTTTTTTTCTGTAACACCGTGCCCGAATCCGACCCGATATTTGACTTGTAACTTTAATTCGGACTTTGTAATTGTATACATTTGACGATTTATAAAAGTTCGATTTGAGTTATGTATATTTGGGTTATCTTAATTCTATTTAAACTTTGTTTATTATATCATGTAACATTATTAATGTGTTATCTTGCATGTGTAGATTAATGTACACTAAAATGTGTTTAATACAAATGGACTTATATAAATGCAAGTAATTCTAGTAATGTGTTAAGACAAGTAGTTTAATTAATACATGCATGAAAGGAACTATGTATGTATGTATGTATATATGTTTGCATTCATGGCAAATACTTTAAACCTTCCAAACATTTTCCTTGTTCTTAGCCTTCAAGTTTGGTCAAATGTGGTAGACTAATAGTTACACATTTCTTATTTATGGCTCTAAACACCTCTTTAACCATTTCTTTTTGTAACCTACAATAATTGAATTTGGAGTTGATTATTAGGGGAGTTACATTTTGACCTTTCTTTATCAAATTTCAAACTCTATAAATTGGTGTCTTCTTGTCAAAAATCGAACCAACACAAAGCTCCATAATCGAAACTTCAAGCCTCCCATAATCGATTGTAAAGGTTCCCAATTCTATTGTTTTTCATCATAATAATCCATAATCATGTTTATCTTTTATGTTACTCAAGCTTACCATCATCATCTTATTAATCTTGTCTATTCAAACGTCTGTTAACAGTTGTTCTATGACTTTACCAATACCCCCAATCTGTGGAAAAAGCATCCAAATTAGTAAATGCCACAAAAGTTATATATTGCTATTAATATTTAGTACCTTTCGTATAGGAAGTGAGGATATAAATGTCATTACAGCATCTTGATCGTTAGGTAAAACGAACTGACCGTTTGACTTATTTATATCTGAACATACCTGTATGTACAGAAAAAAAAAATACTATTACAGAAATGTACAATAGACTATTTGCTAATTGCTAAAATTTACCGCCACTCACAAAAATGCAAGAATAATTAAAAAATAGTTAATGCAAACTAAATCCATTACTTAAAGAAAAAAAGACCTTTGCAAGTAAGCGGTTGGGAGCAACTCCAGCACTACATGTTAAACCAGTAGCTTTGTAGACGTTTTCTCTAAGCTCTTCAGCAACCTTTAAAAATACAAAACAACAATAACATGAAACTAAAGATTTCCTACAAAGATAAGCAAATCCGATCTGAACATAAACCAAAAACTCAGCACGCAAACGCAAGGTATTCGAATCAAAACTCCAAATCGATTAAATTGTTTTATACATACATTCGATTAACAAATGTTTATATTACCTGAAGAATAAGATGATTGAAGATGACCGAATGATTGAAGATGACCGAACGATTGAGGATCCGAAATTGAAAATCGAATTGGAGATAAATGAGTCGATTTATTGAAAACAAAATCATATCTGAGATAAAGAGGACAACGACGAAGACGACATGTGGTTAGACACGCGTAACAAAATCCCTAAACAAAAGCGTGCTGTGGACTGGCTTGGCTATCCGTTGGTTGTGGACTGGATTGGCTAAAAGCCCAATGAAACCGGGTAAAAGCCCAATAAAGGCACAAACTTCAAAAATCCTACCAAATTTAATCTAGAGAATAATAGGAAAATAATTTTACACATTTGTTTATAATAACCATAACAATAGCAATAGCCATAGCAATATACCTTCATATTTTATCAATAATAATAATGGAAGTTATAATATCACTAGGAAACGAGTCCGGGAGTTTACGTTCCAGTCTGCACTTTGACCCAATGTAAATTTACATTCGCAAGCCAAGAAAAAAGACATCGTCTTCGTGGGATTATTTGATTCACAAACTATATGTTTTATTTGATACCAATCTAGAAAGAAAAAAAAAATACGAAAGCCCAACACCAAACCAGCCCATAAGCCCAACACCCAAGCAAGCCCAACAGGTTACAAAAGAAAGAAAAGAAAAAGGAGGTGCTGGGATTCGAACCGCGGTCTTCTCGCAGGGGAGGCCGCGCGCTAACCATCCCGGCAACAGCCTCTTTTGTTAATAGAAATGAAATAAAATGTATTTAAATACAAACTTTTCATTAAAATAATATAAATGACACAAATAGCAAGACAATAAGGGGATTTAAATTAGAAGATAATTAGACAATAATGAGCAAGTGGCTCATTACCAAATTAACTCGTTTGATCAAAGAGGTTTATAAGATGACGGTATAAGAACTAGCCTATTAATTTAAATATAAGTGTTGTAAAAAAATAATTAATTATGTGATATGATGTATTTTTTTATCTTTCTAAGGAGAAAAAATTTAAGTGGGATGCTTATGTATATTATTAGAAAGATTTTATCATTCTATTTTTAAAATAACATCTATCTATTTATATAAAGGAAGGAATGTATTTAGTCTTTTTATTCTAATTCATTATTAAAAATGCCAATTAATATGCAAGTGATTGGGAATTTATTTTAATTATTTACAAGAGACAGACTTTTATGTGGTCCGACCACAATAATGACATCTATATCATTGATTAGGACAATATGAAATAAGTTTTGAAATAAGTATTATATTATTTTCATTTCTCGAACTAAAATTTTGTCGATTGGATATAAGGAAACAACAACAAATGAACATCGGGCAAGAACCGATACAATTATTGAACCTCTGGGAGTGTTTATTTTCGATTTAATGGGCTAGATCATAGTCCCATATAGACTGGACTTTGAACTCGATATCAGTTGGGGTGTTTATTTCCCATTTAATAGGTTAAACCATAGTTCATATAGACTAGACCCCTGAACTCGATATTTTAATAGGTGAAGCTTGAAAACTTCAAACGGCGAAAATGAAGTTTGACAAATAAGAAGAAGGCATGGAGGAATTCAACATAACGAAGAAACAAAGGGGTTCAGTGGAACACAAAAACAAAGAAATCAATGGATCATTAGGCATAATATTCCGATAAATAATAATGAACTTGGGAAGAAAAAGAAAAAAAAGATGACAATGACAATGAAACTCCGAAGGTATCAGTTTGCAGACAGGTAACCTAACTTTTAATTTCGAGAATGACTATGTATCATATTTAGATCATAATAAAACAACCGTGAAATAAAACAACATCTTAATCATAATCCTTAGCTTATACACAAACACTTTATACTAATAAGAACTCTTAATTTTATACATCAAACTTATATTTATCATTATTTTTTTACACATATAGACTTCTTTTGGAAAGAGAAAGCCAGAAAAAACAATTGTGCCTTTTAAGATAAAAATAGTAAACCATACCACATATAGCAAATTTTCGTTTTATAGACATTTTTGTCGGTTTTGTATAATTGAAAATTTGCGGAATATTTAACTATGTTTATTAATCTGTTTTGTCATTGGGCCTCACAAGACAAGATCAGTCGATAGTCAATTAGATCATGTACTCAACTACTCAAACTCTCAAGCCATTTATATAACGAACCCCTCGTGTTACTAAAACTTTCGCCTCGTTATATCAAGAGTTTTGTTAACAACAATTTTAACTTTCAAGTATTGTTGTTAAGGTGTTATTACATTCACTAAATATTAGGAATATACCCGTGTTATGTGATGGGTTATATGTTTTATTGAAAATCGTACGTAAACTAATTTTTTTTTCTTTAATATATTGTTTTTACATAAGGTATTTTGTTTGAATCTTTGATGTTTTTCAATTGTTATAGCTTTTTTACTAATAAAACTTTTGATGTAATTTCAGTTTATATTAATTTGATACAATATTATAATAATTGTTTTAACTGATAATTTAGAGACAAAAATATATACATTATTCAATATACGGGTCTGATATAGTTCAACAATAAAGTGTTTTTACGCACGTCTAATATATATATAGACATTATTTAGCTTTATTATTAAATTGACGAACACCACAACTATATGCACTCTAGGGTTATGGACTTACGGTGTTTGTCTCTTTATATATACTGAAATCTAACAAAAAAATCATTTCAAATCTTTTAGTGTTAATTTTCATTAATTTCACATATTTGATACACATAAATAATTAGTGGATAAATATCGTTTGATTCCAATTAGTTTCTCACAATTGTATATCGAAAAACCTGATGCACGAACTAGAGATATCCGATTCACAGGCTTGAAAAATGTGAAGCACAACTCTAAAGAAAGACGCTATAATTTTTTACATAACATAAAGTTTTTAAAAAATAGATACACATCAACAAAACTAATTCGTACTAATCAATTTAAAAAAAGGGTTTCAACAAATCTAATTCGAACTAATCAATTTAAAAGAAATAAAAAATGAAGCGGGACCATGATATGCGTTCATGGGTTTGTATTTGTATATAGGATGTGAGACAATTTTAAACGAGAAGAGAGAAATAACTTATATAATATCATAAATATCCTTTTATTTTTTAATATATAAATTTAATACGAAACGACACACGTTAATAGATCGTGGCTTCTCATACTTTTTAGAATAAGACTTTTCGTAGATGAACTTAATTTATATGTTTCTTTTAGAAGTAACTAAATATTTATATTATGTTTGAATTATGTCTCAATAAAAAAATATTTTCTTAAATGTTCATGTTTGTTATCACAACATTAAGTACTCGCTAAATAGAAAATGTTCATCATTTTACTATGCCAAATATTATATGAACAAAATATACGATAAAGTCTCGACCGAATTAAACAAGACTCAATTAGATCGACTTATCAAATATTAGATCAACCGAAACCAGAACAATCTTCGAATGTCATAGAACCAAAGTAACATTCAATAAACATAAGGGACTACTTTAAGCAAGTAGACCATAATCAAAGGGCCCAAACTTAAACATGAGTCACACACCATATCACTCCCCATACTTGACCCGGAAATCCAGTCATCTATTAATTTATCCGGCCACAACAACGGCGGCCACCAGATTACCATTTTACCCCTCATCCTTTTCCTATTCCCGAAACCGCCATTAAACCTTGCTTCATCTCGAAGTTATCCTCAAACTTTTTTCATAATTTCTTCAATGAAAACACACACAGTAAACGTGTAACTGTGTATGCGCAAGTTAGCAGTATAATTTAATTGAATTTAAACGAATTTATTCGAATTTAATCGAATTAATTTGAATTTAATTACTTATATAACTTATAATTTATGGCTGTTTTGATTCGTGTGGCATGATCGATCTATTTGTTATGAAGTTCGGATTAATCAAGTATTTTCAGGTATGAATTTGTATTATTTTTTGTTCAAATTATCATAGTTTAATTCGAGATTATGCCTTGATTAGGTTAAATTATAGTATTTGATTTGCATTGAATTTAGGTAATTTAGGTTTTATGATTACTTAATTTGAGATTTATGCTTTGATTTGAATTTGAATGTATGTATTATGTTCAATTTGAGATTTATGCATATGTATTGAATGTAGGAATTTATTATTATGCTACATTAGAGATTTATGCTTTGATTTGGTTGTTTTCAGTAATACGTGCGAGCATTGATTCCGAGATATATGCTTTGATTTGGTTTAATGATGCTTAAGTTGAGATTTATGCTTTGATTAGGTTAATTTTGTGGTTTCAGTCATAATTTGTATGTATGTGTACCGAATTTAGGTTTTTCATGCTTGATTTGAGATCTATGCTTTGACGGATGTCTGTTATAATGTGTGCGAAGAATTTAGGTTTTAACATGCTTAGTTTGAGATTTATGCTTTGATTTGGTTAATTTGTTTATTATTTGTCATAATTTATATGCATGTGTATTTAACTTAGGTTTTATTATGCTAAAGTAGAGAATTATGCTTTGATTTGGTTGTTTTCATTATTGATTCCGAGATATATGCTTTGATTTGGTTTATTTGTATTGTATGCATGTGTATTGTATGTAGGTTTTATTATTATGCTTAATTAGAGATTTATGCTTTGGTTTGGTTGTTATTAGTCATAATTTGTAAGGAATATGTGCGAGCATTGATTCTGAGATATATGCTTTCATTTGGTTAATTTATCTGATTTTTGTCCTAATTTGTATCTATGTGTATTGAATTTTGGTTTTATCATGATTAATTCGATATTTATGCTTTGGTTTGGTTAATTAATTTGATATCTGTCACAATCTGTTGTGTATGCATTTAAATTTAGTTTTGATCATGCTTACTTCGAGTTTATACGTTGATTTATTTGATTTTTAACAGGATTCTTGTTAGTTGTGTTTAAGCAGGGGTTAGAGTGTGGTTTACATGAGGAGATACGACAGTACTCAACACTTTTATCCGTTAACCAGTTTTCAGATCGGGTATGAAGCTTTTGATCAAACGTGCTTAATTTAGCACATTTGATTTGGTGTAACTTTAATTTTCTAAAATACTTCTTCCCTAAAATAAAGTAAAATATATAAAAGAGGTCAGCTTCAAAGCTTGGATGTCTAATTTCGCACAAATTTATTTTAAAATCTTCAGTAATTTTGTAAAGTATATTGTAATTCTGAGAAGTTACATTTTGACATCCACAAAAATAAGTCAAATAGATGGTAATACTTTATTACAGTTTCTGATTTTAAAATGTGTATCATTGAGTTAATGGTTGCTTTTTTTGTTTTTTTTTTTTTTTTTTTCTCTCTCTCTCCATTACAGGGATTTACAGTCTTATCTTTCGGATCTTAGTCTTTTCTTATCCCCTGATAGCAAAACGTTCTATGTATTAGTGGATAATAGACCATGGGTAGAAAACTTAGCCTCACGTCCTGCTCACGCAGCACACCTGTGGCAGTTTATGGTTACCAAGGTATCATTGTATCCTAAATCAGCTCAACAATGATTTGATTTCATACTTGAAGTAATGATTGTGTTATAGTTTTATAGATTAGTGATTTTCTTATTGGTTATGTTTTCAGTCAAGGATGTCCCCTTTTGCAAACACAAGAGGGAGTAAAGGAAAGAAAGGGAGTGCAGCGTTTGTTGGGAAGAAGGTCGGTTCTAAGGCATCAAACAAGTCCCAAACCTTGAAAAAATGGTTTTCATTGGTTAACGCTGCAACACTATCAAAAAGAAGGGCTTTGCTACCTGTAAAAAAACTCAGGAGTTCTTTGCTTGTAAATAGTAAATTGCAAAGAACCTTGTATGGGTTCATTGTGTTTCGAGTGGCGTGGAAAGATGTTCGTGGTATCAATTACTTGAATGAACTTCAGGTATATATTTACTTATTTCTGTATATACTTAATGGTGGCTTAATAATATGTGAACCCTTTTTTTTGTTTTTTTTATAACAGACTGATACATCTCTTGCTATAGAGGCTAAATATATGAGGAGGTGGGAATTTGATAGCATAGCTCAAGCAGCTAAATGCATAAATACATGGTTTCCAGGGACACCAATTGAACGATATCTTTTGGAAGATCATCTCAACTCTATGCTCGGTATGCACTTATGACTAAACCTTTTTTTTATATAATCTATAACTGTTGCTTTTCCAAAATATATTGGATCTTAGAGATGGCATATTTTTTAACTTGTGTGCTATAGCGAAACTTTCACTTCATTTGGTTATGAGTTGGTTTCTTTGTGAAGTTTCTCACATTCCGAATTCCTATATTTTAATGTAAACATAACATGGATTTAAGGATTTTAGCACCATTGCTTCCCATATCGGGATTAATAGTGGTGGCAAGTGGGTGGGTCGGGTAACAGGTAAAAAATGGTCATTCGTTCTTAGGGGTTGAAATTAGTCGGGTTGACCCACTCACCCTTTCTTTGTCTATTTTTTATATTTTTCAGAAATTAATAATGCGTTAAATCATTTATAGAAACAGTAGTATTATAATATTTTAATCTTTTAATAAACGATTTAGGATACTATTTATTATAATAGACTCTGGCCTTTGACTTGTTCGCTTTTTAGTTTTAATTGTTCCATTTTTCCACAACTAACCCGGCCGCCTAAACATTTTTGTTTGTGATCTTTGCAGGAGATGTGTTCCATGATGCTCCTAAAGATTTTCCAGACTGTCAAACTACAAACGTTGATGAAAAAATCTCAAATGCTAGTACACAGGGAGAGAACCTATCCCCCTACACTCCTCATTGCAATATTGGTGAAGAACCTGAAGCTTTAGAAAACAAAACAAGTGAACTATACACACCTCCTCCTGATGGCCCTTATAAACGAAGGAAACTAATGAGTCCCATAGGGATTGATTTTGAACCCTATTTTAATAACGAAACTGTTTGCCCACCAATGGCCTCATCTTATGCAAGTGATTGTGATGAAACGGATGAAACAACCGAGTACAGGGACGTGTTACTTTTATTCCGGTTTAATGATCACAACCTCCCTTTTGAATTCAAAAAAATAATAGTTTCTGATTTACGGTTACTTACTTTACTAGAAGCCGGACTTCCATCGTGGGTGATTTTCTGTCAATCATATCCTGTTTTTTGCCATGTATATCGTCCATGGATGTGCCCACTAGCACGAGCTCTATATGTGGTAATTTCCATTGTTACGGTTGTTATTGGTTTCTACGATCTTTACAAAAACGTCCCTGTTCTTAAAGCAACCGCTTCCCGTTTATGTGGGCCACTTTTTGATTGGATAGAAACATGGGAGATGGTATCGAGAATTAAGTACTTGGGAACTATGTTGTTCTTACATAATTCTGAGAAGGCGGTTATGTGGTTTTTGATGATATCGCGGAGTTGTCGATCGTTTGTTTCGATTGTCACACAGCCTTTAGCTGGCCCATTTTATGATCTTCTGGAGGTTATTTTTCCCGTTTGGAATTTATTTGTTGATATGGGACAGTATTTATGCTCCTTTGTTTGGATTCTTGTGGAAACTTCTTGGGACGTAGTTGAAAATCTAGTTGAAGTCGTATTGGTTCCGGTGTGGTTCATCCTGTCGCTTATTTGGAGCGTTGGTAAGTTTATTTTAATATACGGGTCAAGTTGGACAAAAAACTATAAGTTGTTTAATTGTGGAAAATAAGGTGCTTTTTACAAAGAATCAAGTAAAACTCTGAAAACCGAAAACGTGTTCAAATTAGGTTTTTCTGGAAAAAAAATATTAAAACCAATTTCTCTAATTTTCTAATAATGTAAAAATCAACAACATTTGAACATGTTTTCCAAATTTTCAACACTTTCCCGGAGATAAAAACTCCTATGTTATGCTAGAAAATTTAGATGGAAAAATGGAGATTTTTTTTTTTTCTAGATTTAAACAGACCTTAACAAACTTTATTTTGTACTCCCGAAAAATTTCAAATCTTTGAATCTTATTTGGGCTAACCTTTTAATTGATTACCCTAAGTCAAAAGGTCAAAGATACCGACACGGAAACTGTCATGTCATCTTTAAATGGGTGAAAACGAAGATGATTACCCAAAAACACAAATCACACCAAACTTGGTTACCTTTTTATTTCATTCATTAATTTCTTAACATGTTCACAGAGCATTTTTTTTTCTTATATATTTTGCTAATATTCTGAATATTATCAACTTGTGGTGGTTGCAGTGACGACTGTTTTGTACCCTATATTTTGGCTCGTTTGGGGGATACTCTACGCTCCAATTCGTCTAATTCTTGGTCTATCCGATTTTGTTGGTTTTGTATATAACTACATATATGAATTAGTTAGAGACGTATGGCTTATTGTGAGCGGCATTTTTAAGTTAGCTTCAAGTGCCGAGGCATCAGTGCACACTTATGAGGTTTCTATTTGGCGGTCTCTTTGGAATGACCTCTTTTCCCAGGTGATTGGAACCTTAAACTTCTTATTTCTTTTACTTTGCTTTCATCTTTCCTAATGGTTTATTATGCAAGTTTCTGTGCTTACAATGTCCTTTTTATTTTAGGTCTTTCGTGCTGTTCGGAGTATTTTAAATGGATTTGTTGCATTTTTTGCAGCTTGCAATAGACATCGATTAAGGTTGGTTTTTTGTAATCATTTATGGTTTTATGTTGAAATGTAGAGAGGACGATTTAAACCTATTAACTTATGAATGGGTTGATTCTTCGGTCTGTGTTTTATCTCTATCAGGTCAACGAGTTGCCAATGTGCCATAAGTAATTTAATACATCAAAACTCTTGAATCATTTTAAAAAAAGTAGCCTTTTTTGGAAATAGTTTTCCGGGTTAATCCAACCCGAACCCGTTTTAACCTGCTGACCCGTTATTCAACCGCCCATTTTGCCACTTCTGGTAAAACGTTGTAAATTAGTGGTAGCTCCACTCAACTAGGTGGGTCACAACCTTTAGTGAAGTCTCACTGCCCAAGAAAAATGCTTGTGTTAGCTTTGCGGATTTGTTTTTTGTTAATTTTCTATCTTAGATTCTTTTTTAAAGGTAGTCTTTTTTTTTTGTGGGACGAGAGTTAAAAACAAAGGAGGATAAGAAAGGATTGAAGCGTTAATCAACTTTTTCACCATGTTTCTTGGAAACATTTTTCTGTATTTTCTCCTCTTATTTATCCTTGTAAAAATAAAGCTTTTATAGCCGATTGTTGATGTTGTTTCCGTGACTATATGTTTATGTAATGCTTAAAATGATAGTTCATATGATAATTTTCAAATTCGTTTAATATGCAGCATATATAATCATTTACAAAAGCTTATCAGAACACTTAATCAACCACCCCAGAGGTCACAGCCCGTAGAATCTAGCCATCAGTCGCAGCAGTCGGGTAGTCAGATATTGGTAAGTTGTTTTGTTACATCGTTTTATTAAAACAAATAGATTAGCAACACATTTTTTAAAATAGAAATTAAATATTTTTGTTAATAAATTGTTTTGGGTCAACCCAACCTGCCCATTTTGCTACCTTTACTTGAACTAAAATGTTGAGTATTACAGGCAGAAGGCGAGGAACACACACTGCGGTCCAAGAGAAACTTAAAACAGAGTTGATGATACCAACGCAGTCGGGTTATGTTGTTTTGTGAAACATATATAGTATATAAAATCAATTACTCGCTAACTAAAACCCATAATCGTATAGAAACATTTAGTTATATAAATATATAATAATATGTTTATAGCCATGTTAATAGGTAAATCATATAGGTAGATGTTTGTAATTGGTGAAGTATGTTGTTTTATTTATTTTTGAAATGTAAATAACTTATGGTATTTATTTATACTTGAGGGTCTTTGATGGTTTGTCTTACTGGTCAATCCGGTGAATGTAAATTATAAAGCAAATGAACCACTAGGCGTTCCATCAACGGCTTACATGACAAATATAAGAGAGGTAAATAATAGGTTCCCGAATACAAACCTTTTGACAAACATGAGAGAGGTAACAAACCTTTTGTGTGTGTCCTTTGGTTATTTCAAAGCAACATTCAACGTTGTCTTTAATATACTATATGTCAAACGAAGTGTTTCGAGTTGAAGTTATCAACGTTTGGCACAAATGAACATATGAAATATGTACAATTGTTACATATGACCCAATTTCAGTACGAAATAGAAGTTGAACACTGTTAAACTTCAAGTCTCGGCAACTATATGTTATAAATATTTGTTCTTTTCCGTAAAGGTTAGTAAATGGTTGGGGACGTTTTGACACAAATGAAAATATGAAATATGTACAGTTGTTACATATGACCCAATTTCTGTACTAAATAGCAGAAGTTGAACACGGTTAAAACTTCAAGTCTCGACAACGATATGTTATAAATATTTGTTTTTTTCTTTCTATAAAGGTTAGTTAATGGTTGGGGACGTGAAATATAAGATGCACGTCAAAGGTTCTTTCATTACCCTAATCCATTGATTATTTTGTTTTGTGATTTTTCTTTCTTCATATATTTTCCAAAACCGTTTTATGAAAACCCGAATCACCAAATAAAATAAATACCAACACAAAGCACATACAATTTTTTTATAACTCTAACACCCCATATACATATTTCAACTAACTTTACAAGATTCATACAAAAATACCAAAATGTCTCTTTACATGATCCCACAAGATCCATCTTATAAACATACTTTTTCATAAATTTTAACCCAAATATAATCCAACGGCTAAGATTAACTCTCATCACCCCTTATATTACACTCTCATTTCACCACCATTAAACCCAACAAAAATGTCTCCATCCTCATAGCCATTTTCTCATTAACAGGTTAACATTTCCCTCTTTGTTTCTTTTCGTTTACGAGCTTATTTGTTTCGACTTATTTTTCATAAACCCGTTCTTTTGGACTTGTTATTAGCTTATTTACAACTTTTAAGTACTAGGGGGTGCTTGTTTTAGTTCATTTTTAAGATTATTAGCTTATTTGTTTCAACTTACTTTTATGACTTAGCTTATTATGTCTTAAATATGTATAATAAGCACATTAGCCATAATCCGAAAATTTTGGATTATGAAAATAAGTCGAAACAAATAAACTTATAAAAAATAAACTTATAGGTCCAAAAATAAGGTGAAAAAAGTAGCTTAATAAAAAATAAGTGCTTACTTATATATATATATATATATATATATATATATATATATATATATATATATATATATATATATATATATATATATATATATATATCTTTTTTTTTTACTTTTTCTTTAACATTATTGTTTGAACATTTGCAGATGGTGGTTCAATAGGAGTAAACTATGGTAGAGTAGCTAGTAATCTCCCATCACCTAAAAAAGTCGTTGAGCTATTAAAAGCTCAACGAATCAACCGGGTCAAAATCTATGATACTGACCCGGTTGTATTAGACGCATTATCAGGGTCCAATATTAAAGTCACAGTAGACCTTCCTAACGAATTTTTAAAAACCGCAGCAACAAAACAATCTTTCGCCACTAATTGGGTCCGAAACAACATTGTTCGGTTTTACCCGGATACCCGAATCGAAGCTATTGCGGTTGGTAATGAAGTTTTCGTTGACCCGAATAACTCAACCGTCTTTTTAGTACCCGCTATGAAAAATATTCATAAAGCTTTAGTTGAATTTAGTTTAAATGATAATATTAAGATTTCTTCACCAATTGCTTTAAGTGCGTTACAAAATTCGTATCCGTCTTCGGCTGGATCGTTTCGACCCGAACTTATTAACTCGGTTTTTAAACCTATGTTACAATTTTTAAGACAAACCGGGTCCTTTTTAATGGTTAACGCGTACCCGTTTTTCGCTTACGAGTCGAACGCGGACGTTATTTCGCTAAATTACGCTTTGTTTCGCGAAAATGAAGGTGTTTCGGACGGGGGTAACGGGTTAAGGTACTTTAGTTTGTTTGATGCGCAAATTGACGCGGTCTTCGCTGCGATGACCGCGTTGAAATTTGACGATATTCCGTTAGTTGTAACGGAAACGGGTTGGCCGTCAAAAGGTGATGAGAATGAAATCGGAGCGAGTGTTGAAAACGCGGAAGCGTTTAATGGTAACTTGGTTAAAAGGATTTTGACTGGAACGGGTACACCGCTCCGCCCGAAAGCTGATTTAACCGTTTTTTTATTCGCGTTATTTAACGAGAATAGTAAAGACGGGCCCTCGTCCGAGCGGAATTACGGGTTGTTTTACCCGAACCGGGAGCGCGTGTATCACGTGCCTTTTACAGCGGATGACTTGTCCGCTACAGGAGATGTTAGTGGTGGTCAAGTTAGGGTTTCAAATCCGGTACCCGGTTCGGGTTATAAAACCGGGTCAAGTTCGGGTCGGACTTGGTGTGTTGCAAGTGAAGTAGAGAAAGAAAGGTTACAAATAGCTTTGGATTATGCTTGTGGTGAAGGGGGTGCCGATTGTCGTCCGATCCAACCAGGTGCCACATGTTTTGATCCTAACACACTCGAAGCACACGCGTCGTTCGCGTTTAATAGTTATTATCAGAAAACGGGTCGGGCCGGTGGTTCGTGTTATTTTGGTGGAGCTGCCCGAATTACCACACAAGAACCTAGTAAGTATTCTCCTCATTTTCTATAATTTAATGTTTTTATTTAATCAAATTATAATCATAAAATTTTAAATAAATTATTTATAAAATATCTTCTTAATTATAGCTGATAGAATTCGCATATATTGAATTATTTACCTATAAAATTTAAGACAGTTACACATACATTAAAAATATTTTATTTTTATTATATAAATACGACTTGTTATAACTTTTAAAATCTAAGTAGTTGATGGCGTGACACGTAAACAAAATAGTCGTTTACAATTTTTAAAACTTTATACAAGATACATACAATATAAACGAACTCAAAATTCAATATGAGCAAATGTAATACATATGATAATTATTTGCATATAGTTAACATATTTTAAATAGCTTTACTTATGAAAAATAATATAAATTTAATTTTTAAGGAAAACATAATTTAAATATGGAATTTTCTATCATGTGCATACCGTCACATGATAACTACCATTTTTAAATATTAAAAGTACCAAAAAGTACCATTGGTTTCTTAACTTTCATAAAAATATGATATTTTTTTAGTACTTTTAATATTAAAAAATGGTGGTTATCATTTGCCTAAATAGAAAATCCCTTAAAATATTTGTAAAGTTTAAGAGAACAAGAACATAGAAGACCGTGAATGTTTTTGGAATTAATATACTAGATTTTGGGTGCTAATGTGCGCACCTGGTAGTGCTTTTGACAGTCTGACATTGGACCAATTTTGTTTGATAAAAAATATAAAAAAGTAGAAAAATAAGATTCTTTTTAGATTTATGGGCCAATAGGTTTATAGTTCTTCCCAATAACCATTATGAATATTCAATCACTACTCTTTACTTCGTTCCATAATAATATTCATTTTTTATTTTCCAGTTGTCTCAAATTACTACTAAAAATGGATAGGAAAATTTGATTAAGTTTACCATATTATCCTTCGTTTAAGTTATTATTACATATTTTATAGAAAACAGTAATAATTAGTTAAGGGTAAAATTGTCGTTCTGTAAAGATAAATCAGTAATAATTAAATTTTTCTTAAACTGTGTGTTATTTGTTTGGAGACTATAATTTTAGGACGGAGGGAGTATTTTTTTTATGGGTCACAAAATTAATAAAACAAAACTTAAATATTTGAAAGTGAAATTACTTAAAAATAGCCAAGACCATTAAAGATGAATTTTTGAATTAGATGATTTAGTTTGAGCCGATAATAAGGTCTTTTAAGCATAAATGCAGTCGATAAGAACTAAACTTAAATTTTTTTTTAATGATCAAATTTGAAGTAATAAATAGATGATTTAGTTTGAGCCGATAATAAGGTCTTTTAAGCATAAATGCAGTCGATAAGAACTAAACTTAAATTTCTTTAACTTTATTTTGTTAGAGTGTTTATTAGAGAGTTTTTCGTATCATAGTTTTATGATGTCGATGTAAGATGGGTAGATTTTTCTCTATTAATATTGATTATCCGAGTTTTAATAGAGATAAATGTAAATAAAATTATTTTACTATTGTTGTTAACAAAATGAAAATATGATGTTTATCATCAAAACTTGTTTGTTTTTATTGTTTTTATTATTTTGCATAATTAAACTTTTTGAAAAAATTAATCTCCAAATGTAGAAATTTAATAAAAATTTCAAATTATAAGTGAAAAGTGGTCAAGATTTAGGACACAAAAGGTATTAAATTAAAGATTATTATAACCCTAAAGAACTAACATTTGCTTTAACCTTTACTTTTATTTACTAATTTAGTGATTTTATTATTAATTTTTCTTCCAATTATTTCGCAGAATTTGGGAAATGTGAATTCTCTAATTGATACTATAAAAAAGGTGAAGTTATTCAAGAAATGTTAGTATTCATTGTAGATTTGTAGTTTCTCTTGATTAAGTTGCTTAGATTTGTAATGAGTTAATTAATCTAATTAATTCATCTTGAAAAATGTCATTTGATTATTATTAATATTACTACTTACTTTTGGCAATTTGCTTCTTTTCCATTGTCGTTATGATTACAAGTTTTGTTTAAAAAGATGTACGTTTATCGTACCAAGAATTTGCCATTGACCTGATCAAGCAAGAGCTATGTTTCAAATAATTTAAATAGATGAAGTGTTTACCGTTAATGTACAAGCGAATTTTCAAATCTATATTTTTTTATACGTATATTATTATAATTAAATACATATCAAATCACCAAAATAATCACCTATCACTTACACTTTACAAAAACAATCACCTAATTCGTGACGGATTTCTCGTGACATTTTTTACGTCGCGAAAGTACATATTTTGATTAAACCAATAAAAATTCGACATGTTTCATTTCTCGTGTCAATATTCATTTTCGCGACGACGTGTCTGAATATTATTGGTCTGATTTTGTTTTGTGTACTTCTCGCGACGATAAAATGTCGCGAGAAATTCGTCACGAATCAGATGATTATTTTTGTAAAGTGTAAATGATACCTGCTTATTCTGTTGATTAATTTTTAAATAGAGTAAATTACGCCGTTAGTCCTTATGGTTGTACCAGTTTTACTAGTTTGAGGCTTTTTTCTAAATAATTACACCAAACGTCTCCATTGTTGTAATTTTGTTACGCCGCTGGTCATTTCTCTAGTAAAAAGACTGATTTTACCCTTGTTTTAATACTTTTTATTTATCTTTATATTATAAAATAACTAAAAGTAAATAAATTAAAAAAAGAAAATAATTCTCTCTCTTTTCTATTCTCTCTTTTCTTTCTCTCTCTTTTCTCTGTATCTTTGTTCCCCATTTTGTTTTCTCTTTTAAGATTTCTCCCCAATACACACATGATGATAATTAAACATTGATAATCATATTTCAAAAGTAAACTCCAACCACATGATGGTGATAATGATGGATCAGATCTGACATACGAAAAAATCAACCGCCATCGTCATCACTACAAACCATATCGTCGATTTTGTATTTTTTTTGTTCTTTTATTAATTTGGTTTGCGTAATAAAAAAGTATTTGGATTTGGGTTTTGTGACTTTGATTTTCGATTTTAGTTTGAGTGTTGGGATTTGGATTTTGGGTTTCGTTAGTTTTAGATCTACATATTTCGATTTTGGTGACTTAGTAGATGGACGAGATATAAGTTTAAAACGGTGGTATGGTGATTTGTTGATAGTAGTTTTTGAATTTGATGCTACCATTATACATGAAGGTCGCCGGAAAAAATGAAGTTTTCGGAAAGTGTGGAGGTTGTTGAAAGTTTGAGAGGTAGGAGTTAGTTTTATTTCTTACTTTTCTTTTTTATTCATTTAAATAATATAAAACATATATAAAATAAATAAAAATCTGAAATAAGGGTATTTTAGTCATTTAAGTTGACTCGGTGACCACCGTTGTTATAAAACGATTATGTAAAGGATTAGCGGTGTTATGAAATGACGATGTTGGGAACGGTTGGTGTAATTATTTCAGAAAAAGCCTCAAACTAGTAAAATTGGTACAATCATAGGGACTAACGGTGTAATTTACTCTTTTAAATATAATATTTGAATATTTAACGAAATCATTTATAAAAAAAATTAAGAAATATGTAGTTGAGAGTAATAAATTGGAGAATACCTAGAAAAGGTGTAAACATTAAAGTTGGTCCTATAACTAGTACACTTTAGGTAATAAAGTTAGATAGAAATTGTCAAACATGTCCACATTCCTAATGCTATATTAAAGTTGGATCCGATGTGATGTATGAATTTAATCTCATTATCCATCAAAAATAGTATAGAAATTTCCTGACTTATTTGTGAATGACGAGTTTTTTGATTCAGATATACATGATATAATTATGATATCTTAATAATCGTTTTTGAACCTTCCCTAAAGAAATAAAGTACACCATATACATGAAAATGAGGACATTGCAATGTATTATTTAGAATGGGTTAGCCTAACATCGTCTCCTTGTCTTCGCCACCGACATTAACCATTTATACGAAAGAGAATTTATGTTGAATTGTATTAAAATTAATTTATATAAAGAAAAACTAAGATTTGCTATAGAGTATACACACTGACACAGATGTTGTATTCGGTCACGGAAAAGATTCCCCATGCCTCAAACTTACTTCCAAAATTCTATCAAGGGTTAATATACAGTGTTTTTCTAACTTGTGCCCTAGGGGCACATGTTAACACCATTTTTAAATATTAAAAGTACAATCAAAAGTATCAAAAATTACCATTTTTTTATTGATTTCTTAACTTTTGATACTTTTGATTGTACTTTTAATATTTAAAAATGGTGTTAACATGTGCCCTAGGGCACAAGTTAGAAAAACCCATATACAAAAAATTTACTATATTTTTTGAAAATATATATTTTTTTAATTATATTATTATATTTTGAAAAATATTTAATTATATTACTGAACTTTATAAAAATATTAAATTTTGTTAATATATTTTATTTTTTTTCAATTGTATAACCGTACTTTCATAAAATATTCGATTATATTACTGAACTTTTACGAAAATGTTCAATTATGTCACTTTCAAAATTGGTTACCGGGTGTTGGTCGGTTTACATTGTCCATGTTATATATTTAGATAAATAACTTTAGATAATGCTACTTTACTTTGTTAAAACGTTCAATATTTAGATAATGCTACTAAATTTTGAGAAAATTCCCGATCATGTTACCGAACTTTACAATAATAGAGTAACATAATCGAATATTTTTTCAAAGTTTTGTAGCATTTTCTCGAAGTAAAGTACCTTATTTATATTAACACTTATTTGTAGCAACATCGAACTTTAATTTATAACATTGATAATGCAAACCGCCTAACATCCAATAATCAGTTTTGAGAGTAACGTGTTTGAACATTTTCGCAAAGTTCAGTAACATAATCGAACGTTTTCTGAAACTACAATAATAAAATTGAACACAAATAAAGTATAGTAACAAAATTGAACATTTTTTCAAAGTTCGGTAAAATAATCGGACATTTCTCAAAGTACAATAATTCAATTAATCAAAAAAAAAAAAAGTAAAGTAACAAAATTAAAAATTCTCGAAAAATATAATAACTTCTTTATATATTAACCATTCTATTATTGTTCATTCTTGTTGCTGCATTTTAATCTCACAAAATCACATGTCCCTAAAGTTTTTGATATATAAAGAGTAATTTACGCGTGACTATAACCGTATTTCATGTATCATATGATCAATGTATCATAAGTTAAAGTGGAAATATAATGTGGTGTTCCATTGATCAAGTGAAAAGACCAAAAAAGTTTCCGCTAACAATTTAAATGAACACAATAAAAGAGTATTTTGGTCATTTCAGTTAAATATAGGATGGTTTGATATTTTATGTTGAAAGTGTTATATGTGTCATCATTGTTGTCGTTCTTCATGGAGAGATTTAACGTTTTAATTGCAAAAACCGTGATACAGAATTGCTTTTGCACTTTCAAAACGAAAGATTACAAAATACGGCCAAACCATAGGAAGGGTATCTGTTTAAGCATTTCGTAATACCGCTTACCTGGTCAAGGTATGAAGTTGCATTAGGTTTACATCACATGAGGGTAACTTAGACAAAAATTGGTAAATCGGCAAAGACTTCAAAAACAAAAAACAGCAAAGAACAGAAATATGCTTGTCGTATAACAAAACAAGGGCATGGATAATAAATATTGCAAGTCGATAACTAAAACATAAAATCCAAAAATTTGTCATAAGAGATTACCACAAAAGCAAAACGATAAGCAACAAAACTTTACCAACGATCTAATTCATTCTCCTGATAAGTTCGTTGATATAATCTTCACGGTTTCCAGCATCACCACCTTCAACATAGTGGTTCCTCTTCTTCTTCATCCCACCCAATGGTGCCTTCAACTTAAACGGCCATAAAAAGTTGTTGGCTTCCTTAAAATGAGGACCAGCGGTCAAGATCTCGTGAATTAGATCTTCAACACAGATCAATCCGAATTTACCAAGAGCCTGTTGTCCATAAGAAACGTGTCAATAATAAATATAAGGTGTCCCGAATCAGAAACTATAGAAAACGTCAAATTAGTGGATTTTTTTTTAAACAGCGAAATGAGAGAGAACCAAAAAGAAAACATACTTGTTCAACAATGGAATTATCGGTGAGTGCAGTTCTTTGTTTGTTGAGCTTTCCGTATCCCCTCTTGTAGATCAACTCCTTGACACTCTTCAAGTTAGGGTACCTATAGAGAAAATTGAATAAAACAAACAATCGAAAATGATATAGGCCAGATATATAATATACTTCACTTGACAAGATTTGTACCCGTATGTGACATATGGCTCAACCCTGTGAAGCATGTTCAATGTGGCTTTGTTGACTTTCAAGAAAACGCCATTAAAGATCTGTTGAACGGAATCATAGATAAGACCAACATATTTACGAAATTTGTTGACAATAAAATGTATAGCTTGGTGCCTTGAAATATTACCTGTCTCAAACGCAAGAGCTGCAAGATCTTCTTCGACTTAGGGTCCATGGCGTTGATACTAAAAACCGAAAGCAACAAAATCAGAACATGATATTATAATCGGAATAAAACAAGAGATTAAGATCAGATACAAAGTATAAAAAATGAAGAAAATACTTACCCACGAATACGAATGATAAATAGCATCTTAGCTTCAGGATTCACATAGAATCCACCTTTCAATCTTGCTTCACGCTTCAACTGAATTAGCTCTTTTTGCTGCATTTGAAATAAAAAAAACGTAAATGACTAAACAATATCATGATCCCTCAGAAAGCAGACCCAAAATCACAAATGATGATACCTGATCTTCATATTCTTTAGTGTACTGTTTGGCTCTGGTGAAGATTAACTTCCTGTTAGCGGCATTCTTTTTCTTCAAAAGTTCAGCATCTTGAGTCTTCGCTAAAGCCCATTCTTCACTTCTCTTTTGTTTCTTCAATACGGATTCAGGAACCAATTGTCCTGGCTTTTCAACCTCAACCATTTCTTCAACACTACAACACATGTAATAACATTTATACAAAAATACCCTTCCATTCAAATACAATTCTTATTTCCTAAATTCATTAAGAAAAAACGCTCAAAGATAAATATCTAACATCCGAACACTTACAATAATACAAAATACAAATTCACAAACTTGAAAACAAATAATTCCAAAGACAACGTTACGACTTCAAACTAAATATCGATCAACATATTTCACAATGGACGGTAGACATAAATTTCAACACAACAAATATATACAAATTTGATCACCGTAGCATAAAATCATTTCAAACTGTCAAACCTAACTACAACATTACACCTAGATGCTTATAAACACACATAATATTTTCGATCACAGGAACGTAAAATTATTAAAAAAGGTCCAACTAACTACAACATTACACCTAGATGCTTATAAACACACATAAATTTTTCGATCACCCGAACGTAAAATTATTAAAAAGGTCCAACTAACTACAACATTACACATTTTCACCTCCATACTTACAAACACATAATATCAAAATCAAATAAAAATTCTACAAAATCTCATCAAATTCAACATATTCACTAACATTAATATTAATATACCAAAAAAATTGAATTAAACACATATATATTCCTATAACATAATAATTCATTTTTTTAAATAAAATAAATAAGCTAACTAAAACAAATAAAATGTATCAATTAATTAATTAATTTATATTAATAATAATAATAGTTCATAGCATATATGAATCTAAATAATCTGCAAAATATGATTAATAAGCTAAATCATAAATAATATACACATTACATAAAGTATTAATTACATGATTATTGATGCGAAAAAACGAATTAGAGACTTACGGCGATGAAATTAGGGTTTGATTACCGGAAAACGTGACCGGCCGCCGGTTAAGTTTAAGGTGTAGAGATTTGAAATGGAAAATTAGGGTTTTGTAGGGTTAGTTGGTGGATACTGAAGATTTATGGGCCTAGTGGTTTGGTAATATTATTGGGCCTAATGGTGAAAGAAATGATTTGTAGGAGTTTTTTTTTAACCGCTATGTTAGTGATTCGGGGTCATAGTGACATCCAATTGGCCAGTATGTAATTCACGAATCTTACATCAAAGTTAGTTATCTCCTAATATTCACCAAATGAGGAAACCCCAGAAGGAGACTGTTGGACCTTTGTTGCTTAGTTTAGATTAGAGACATTTTATTAAAATTCTGGATACCGTTAGATTAAAGACATGTTGATTATACGATAGTTTTTGTTGCTCATTTGATAACGAGAAAGAGAACGTAGTTATGGTTGTCGCTTAAGTTTGTAATATGATTTGTGGAGTTTTCTACCTTGAAATGGAAAGTGTAAAACGTATGAATAATATCTCTAGAATTATATTTAGGTTCATTTGTTACAATAGTGTTGAAAGTAGATCAAGGAGTTTGTTTATTATCTAATGTTTTAGAAAGTAGGTATAGAGGATTGGTTAAGGTTGATCTTGACCATCCGTTTTGTATAAAGGGGTGTTTGTTTCGGTTTATATAGCTTATGAGCTTATGTAATTTTTTATAAGCTCATAAACCCATTTTTCCGACTTATAAAGTTGAGCTTATAGCTTAAATAAGTTATAAACTCAACTTGATAAGCTCATAAGCAAAAAAAATTGGGTTTATGAGCTTATGAAAATTTAGAAAAGATCATAAAACTCGTTACATAAGCCAAAACAAACACCCCTAAGTAGTAATATAAATAGAGATGATCTTGTTTCGTATGACACGACTTATAATTTGTATTTCATCATTCGTCAAGTTCTCTTAAAGTAATCTAATCATTTTACTTTGTTTTATTTATTCCCTCTTGTGTTCATTTATGCTTAATGTAATCGTTAAATGATTTCAACAAATGTGACTTGGTAACTCTAGAATGACAAGTTTATCGAGACAAGTATGTGACATTTGGTATTACAACATGTCAATTCCAGGAGTTGGAAACGAGAAACGGTTTGATAGTTGATGGGTTGAGATGATAGTCGCTAGAAGCTAAGGAAACCCAACATATGTTGGAAGGGTTTATGGAAAGCATAGACAAAAGAATTGTAAATGTAAAGACATCAAGGGTTGAGGTGATGAAAATGTTGAATACTCGAAACAACATTCAAATAGGTTGGACGTTGACTTCTACAAGTATAGACGACTCCAAAAGGATCATCTAGATGTTAGGTGTCGACTTGATGCAACCTAACCATGTCTTAAAAGGCTTATTATTATAAGCGAGTTAGAATACTCGAAACTAAGTCAACTTAGAATTGTTTTACACTTTATGGTCAAAACACATAACTTATCAGAAATTTTTTATAAGACATTATGATTTTGGGAGGCAATCATCATAGTCGCTAAACTCGTATCAGTCAAGTTAGTCAACTTAGAATTGTTTAATTCATTTGTAGTCATATATTCTTTTTAGTTTATATTATAGTTTAACGAACCACCATGTGAAAGCACATGTATTACGCTTATCAAACAAAATGAGACAAAATATTCAAAAAGAAAAACAAAGCGAAAAGGTATTTCATCGCATAAACCAAATGAATCTTGCAATGTAATGGTCAAGTGATCATATACTTACAATCTAATTTCCCTTTATGAACGATAATTTATACCCTACATTAGTCTTTCGTTTTGCTAAAGTGTAAAAAAGAGTAAGATAGCGAAAGATCGAACCTTATCTATTGAATACAAAAGTGCAACTTGATTCTGTTCGAGTTAGATCAACGCAACAAATACCTAAAAGACACTCAATAGCATTAATAGAAAGCAAGCACTGATAGAAGACCACATATATTCAAATTTAGAAAGTTTCAGTACCAAAAGTTATCACCCTTTCCTGAAAGGGTGTATGTCGACATCGCTCAAAAAAGAAGATGCCCCCTAACCACAAGCAAGAGACGTGTTAATATGTTGCACGTCTTTGTAGTCGTGTAAACTGGATATGTATAATATCATATTCATTCTCGAGATGGATTCATGATTCTATAAGTTGAACATAATAGTTTCATTTAACGAGTAATAATCCAACTTAAAACCCGTCTAGAATTTTTTTTTAACTTGATGAAGAAGGTAGCAATTACACATATTGTACAATGGAACGAACTAAAAGTTTGATACACACAATATGAACTTTTGATATACATTACACACTGCGTTAACCCTAAAACAATCGATCAAAATAGATGCTTTAGTGCCTACTTTATACAAATTTATCCCTAATCTTAATTGCAAATGCAACGATATTTACATGAACACTAGTCTATCAGCTATTATTAACTATCAAGAATAAAGCAGAAATATAATCTACCAATAATCAACCAAATATTTTGGATTTTCAATTTTTTCGATTACAAATTTACTTGGAAAATATAGTGAGAAAAACTGTTTTAAGTAATCCTCAAGGAATGGGAAAATCATTCCTGAACAGCTATGCTAAACATATTCCGCGAAACGAATGCCTATTCCAGTTTATTCTAGGATATGACGAAAATGTCTTTCAGCGAAACGGTCTTTTACTTTGACCTCTTCGTACATGAACATGGACATGGTGGTATATCTTTGAATCCAGAGGCATCAAAAAGCTCCATAAACCTCTGATCTGAAATTCTAGCTTTTGCGGCTGCAAATCGTTGGTATTCGTCAAAAATAGACGTTAGACACCATCTATGAATTTTTCTCAAGCATCCCACTAGACAACCAGTTCGGTGCTGAATTAAGAAATAACAACAAATAATACTAAGTATTAATCTTAAAGTTGTAAATATAGATAGTCAACGAAGGTAAATGGAAAACAATATGACGGAATGTCCCATACCTTGCCTCTTTTGCAATGAATCAACAAAGGATGATTTCTTACATCTGCAAACAGTAGAGTATGATCAGAAAACACTCAAAAAGCCGTTTAAATTCTATAGACACTAAATCACTAGATAACACTAAAGATATGGATAATATACCAAGAACAACTTTTAATGCTTCACGAATTGTATCCTCGGGAATATTGACAAAAGGTTCCTACATAGATAATTGCAAATATCAGACAGCATAACTTGCTGAAAAAATATACCAATTCAGAATTTTATTTTCTTATATACGCTCATCTTTTAGAGAACGAAATAAGATCTCACAGGTAAGTAAGTGAGCGAAGAAATCCTAAATGCAGAAACGATCTTGTGATTTCGACAGAAACGTAATTATATTATCATGTAAAAGATCTATTATGAATTAGTTAACATGTACTTTTTGGAATCTTTTTTTGGCCACACAATGTAGTCCTCGAGTGACTATGGTCCCGATTAACTTTTCATATTTGTTGTCATGGATAAAGGAAGATCATTGCACTTTGCTTTCTTTGATATAAAGAAACATAAATTGCCTCTTGCATAAGAAAAGGGGAAACATTACACCCACACAACGGAACAAATTTTGGCTACCAAAACGATTGAGACAACTGATACTTCGAAACTTAAAACATTTTACCTAATCAAAGATAAGTACAACTAACCATTATTTAGTAACAACATTATCTTTATCGGCTTTAATCTAATTTCAAGCACCAAATTGCATAATTTGTCATGTTTATCGTAGAAAATAAATAAACCTTTTTAATCATTTTGCAAGCATCTGTTTCTCATGAATCCCAAAAACAATAATTAGTTTTATCAACTTAAAAAAAGGAGACACAGTTCAAAATTAAATTGTTCTAAATGATCTAATGACGTCATTCATGGGAAGTAATAAGCAAATAGAACGAGTTCAGATTTGCTAAGCAGGCTGAATCAAATCAATTTTCAAATCTAAAAAACTACAGAAGTAATAATTGAACTATAATGAATACCTTAGTGCCTTCAATTCCGAACTGAAACAATTGAATCTGATTAGCTTTCAAAAACTCCATATTATGCTCCGGATATGGTTCAGGACACAAATAACTACAATCACAAAACAACAAAAACTATCAAATTCTATCTTAAATCAAATACACAAGTTGATCAATTCTTAACACCTCGAAATCAGCTCCAAATACAAATCGAATAAATATTCAATATTATCTACTGCAGATCAAATTTTAATGCATACTTACACTCAAACAATGAATAAATAAACAATAATAACAACAAATCATAATTAAACGAGTATATAATACTACACACATAGTGACTTAAACAATTGAGCGTAATCAGCTCCAATAAAAAATTCGAACAATAACTACAGCCACAGATCTTAATTAATATTATGATAACACACAAACTGTGGCTTACAACCATAGAGTTTAATCAGCTCCGGATACAAAATTTAAACAAATTAACAAAAATAATTAATAATTACTACAAATCATAATCGCTACATAATAATTAACACAAACAATGAACAAATCAACAATAATTACCGCTACAGATCATAATCTATACATAATAACACACAAACAATAACAACCACTGCAAATCATGATCGATTCATATAATAACACATAAAAAGTTACTTAATAAGCTTGAATTGCAAATTTGAACAAAAATCACCGCTACAGATCACAATAACAATAACATACAAACAATTACTTAATAAACTCGAATTTCAAATTTGAACAAAAAAATCAATAATAATAGCTCCAGATCACAATAATACACACAAACAGTGAAAAAATTAACAACAATAACCACTATGGATACAATCGATACATAATAATAACACATAAACAGTGAAGCGTGATCAGCTCGAAATACAAATTTGAACAAATTAACAATAATAACAGCTACATATCATAATAGACACTCTATAAAAACATAATAACACATAAACAACGAAGCGAAATCAGCTCGAATACAAATTTAAACATATTAACAATAATAACAGCTTCAGATCACAATTGACACTATATACTGACATAAGAACACATAAACGCGAAATCAGCTCGAAATACAAATTTGAACAAATTAACAATAAAAACAGCTTCAGATCATAACTGACACTATATAACAACATAATAACATACAAATAGTAAAGCGAAATCAGCTCGAATTTAAATTTAAACAAATTAACAATAATAACAGCTACAGATCATAAGTGACACATAATAACACATAAACAATGAATCGTAATCAGCTCGAAACAAAAATTCAAACAAATTAACAATATCAAGTGCTACACGTGATAATTGACACATAGCACAAAAATGAAGAGTGACTTACACAATAGAGCGAAGGCCTAGCGTTTTAATAAACGAGAAATTAGTCGAATCAGGAAAACCAGACCGGAATACTCCAGTATCAACCATGGAGAAATTGAATGGAGGTGTGTACAGCTCTTCTTCTTCTTCACTATTTGAATCGGAATCGAAATTATTGTTATTAACGAATTTTGTAACGGATTGAACAATTTCGATCGTTTTACACGTGTCATGTTGTAATTGGATGTGTTCTTGATGATCTAGTTTCATTGTGAATTGAATTGAGAGGTTTTGGAATTGGAATTGGAATTTTGATGAAGATGATGATGGAGAGTGTGTGTGTGTGTGTTTGGCGGTTATATGTAAGTTGCGGAATGGGGGTGTATTTATAGGGAGATGGGACGTGACACGTGGCGGGTTGTTATTGGTTAGTCAAAATTAGCTTAGATGTGATGGCTTTTTACTATTGATTATTAGAGAGCTTAAAACGTCAATTGGAGAAGAGTAGTTACGAACGAAAGTCTCTAATATTGTTATTTAGTCATTTGTTTGTGGTTCAAGGGCGACCGCTTACGGTTTACGTTCTCGGTTATAGCCGTGAAATTGGTTTGTTTTTTATATAAAACCGAAATTGAACAGAAAATTTTGATTATAAAAAGGTAAGGAATAATCGGTTTGGTTTTTCAGTTTCGAGGTTATTAGAGAGTTAAAACGTCGATTGGAGAAGAGTATTTTTGAACGAAAGTCTTTAAAATCATTTTTTTAAGTCTTTTAATTATACCTAAATCAGTAGCGGAGTTATGTTGCGATGAGAGTGGGCTACGACTCATCCGCAAGTACTTTTTCCATAATATATTTGTTTTAGTATTATAAAAAGTTTCAATTCACTTATATTTTGACTCATCTTTTTCTCTAAATTGCTAGTAAAGATAAGTTACTAACAATAATCTTCAATAGAAGTCAATAGGTTATTTTGGCCTATTCACAAATAAATTTCTGATTACGTCATTGATCAAAATATTATTATTTAGTTATTTCTTGTGGCCTAGGGGCGAGAATGATGTGGTTCGGCTCGATTTTTGCATAATATCGAAACGAACAAATATTTTTGGTTTTTAAAATATTAGGAACCGTCGTGTTCTATTTTTCGGTTTTTGGATCAAGTTTGGGTCGGTTCGGTTTTTAATTGATTTCTTAGGTGTAACGATCCAAAATCGTAAAAAGACTAGAATTGTAATAAGCTTTTGGAGTAGGATCAATTGTAACAAAATTGACATTTCGGGTTAAAACGATATTATGACAAAGTTTAGGGTTTAAAATAAAAAATCGAAAATTCAATCTCTTACTTAAGAATGTAGAAAGGAAAGCAAAAACAGAATTGTGATTTGTGTGTGTGTCGTGCGTGGAAACAAGAAAAAGGAACAATTAGTCGGTCAAAGCGAAAACGGTCGATTTGAAAGTCGTTTCGCGTTGGTTTATCAAACGGAAAGCACCGTTCTACTCATGGAGACGAGAGGATCAGTTTGGTATAAACTAAAGTTAATTTCGTCAAGGTTGGTTTTGAGTCATAACAAAACCCGGTTCAGTTTGGTATAAACTAAAGTTAGTTTCCTCAAAGTTAGTTTGGTACCACATAAGATTAGAACATACTCTCATTATGATTCAAAAATTTATAAACTATTCGTATTCCTTTTATGAAACCACAATTGAATATGCTCTAACTATTATCATGGTTTGATGTTTTTATAAATGGTTCAAGTTCGAACTTTGTAACTAAAATTTTGGATAGCCAAGGAAAGAGTCTGGAAACCGCCACGACGATTCCCCGTTTATTACATGTATATCTGATTCAAAGTCTCGCTTTCCCAAATAATACGAACAGAAAAAACCTCAACTTTTATCCGTTTTAAAAAGTTTTATCTGTGTATAACAACTTGATTATAAAGGAGAAACCATGAATTATTTTAAATTTCATCTAAGACCGTAAGAAACTGGTTTTAATCATGATTCAATGATCTTGTTTTAGTCCTCCACGAGTCGTCAAAGTGACAATTTGAAATTGGATAAAACTCACACAAAAAGTGGGAGGTACCAAATTCGAATCATGTTGGAGACATTTACCGGCTCAAAGAGTCATTATCGAAAAAATGACCTTGTTTTATACATGGAAATCGAAAGCGATGATTATTCGAGTTTTAATATTTAGATGACATATGCATATATCTAAAATCTATTACATTATTTGTATTATGAAGAGAGTGATTGCGTATTATAGTCTCTAACTCCTCACTTAATACCTATATGGTAAGACAAAAGGTCTTAGTTAGCCATTATAATATGAACATTATTGCTATCATGAAGTCAATCGACAAACCAAAACATAATTTACAACAATTATTACAAGTAAAACCTCAAATTATGCAGCAACAAGACATTGACGTCTAACTTCATAATTGTTTATACACCAAAAGTTATGTCCATATAAATATAGTAAACATTGGACTACATGCAATAATAGCATTATTATTTTGAAGTCTTTGGTCCTTGTTGGGATGTATGAGATCGGTCTATTAGAGCACACTTCTGACTGCTCTTGCTTGGCGCCTTGGAACACACCATGACGGCTCTTGTTTGGTGCCTTGAAACTCACCATGACGTGGTTGTATCGATGGGCGGGCAGGGTGTGTGATGTGTATTTGTTTCTAGATCTAAATTTTTCTAGAGTAATGGTTGAGAGTAATTTTGAATGTTGTATGATATTCAGTGTGTTATCTATAATATATACTAAAAGAGATCTATTAAAAACTACTTGGCAAAATATAAGTTAAATATAATCTTGTGACTATGTTTAAAGAATTAAGTCATATATTAAAGAGTCGTATCGGAAAAATGCAAAAACAGTTATTTAAATTAGAGTAAATTACACCGTTCGTCCCTAAGGTTTATATTCAATTACGGATTTCGTCCCTAACTTTGAAAAGTTGTATGGATCGTCCCATTGTTCAAACTAATTACTCATTTCGTCCCTAATTTCAACGTCCGTTAATTTCCACCGTTAGTCTGTCCCACGTGTTAAACACGTGAAGGGTATTTTAGTCTTTTCCCAGCCTTCACCTACCTTACCCCCTTTTCTAATCAATTTCATTTTAACCTAATTCCCAATTCCCCAATTGCAAAAGCAAAAGCATTCCACAATGTATGAAACAAATTGAAGTAAAATCTAACACATCAAATGGGGAATTCCATCTTCACAGAAGCCTTCATCATGTCTAAGGAATCACCGCCACCGCCCCCATCGATAAGCCAGTCCTTAGCACACACAATCACCTCTACGGTTTCAGGTCTCAACGAACACCAATACGGGTCCATCTCCTTCCTCCCTGTCTCGAAAACCAACTCAGGAACCACAGTCGATACAGGAACAGTCAATATATCACTAGCCATTTTTGAGAGTGTCAGGTACTTCACTTTATTTAGTTTCCACCAGCCGAGCACGTCAAACTCGTGAACCCTCGATAGAAGAGATTCTTCCAAGTACTGATCTAGTTCTGACTTTGACTGTTGACTTGTTGTCTCCATGATATACATGTCGAAATCCGTAAGCCCGAGTCCTGCATCTTCTTGTTTTACATCGCCTTCATATCCACCAACGTACTCGAGAAACATCTGATGTATCCCTTCATCGACTAAATTAATAAAAGTTGCAGCCTCCTCACCGTAAATCTTTGTGAAACTAAACTCGACTAGCTTCATTTTAAACCTCCACGTCATTCCCACCACCACCACCGCCGCCGCCGGAGCTGAATTCCATCGTTACAAAACTCACGAATTGCTGAAACTGTTTAAGTTGAAAATTTTAGCTGAGGGGATGAAATTGAATTGATTGAATTATGTAGAGTGAATGATTGATAGTGGAATTGTGGATCTGGAATTGTTTTGAATGATGAATTGAAGTGAAATTGGGGAATTAGGTTAAAATGAAATTGATTAGAAAAGGGGGTAAGGTAGGTAAAGGCTGGGAAAAGACTAAAATACCCCTCACGTGTTTAACACGTGGGACAGACTAACGGTGGAAATTAACGGACGTTGAAATTAGGGACGAAATGAGTAATTAGTTTGAACAATGGGACGATCCATGCAACTTTTCAAAGTTAGGGACGAAATCCGTAATTGCATATAAACCTTAGGGACGATCTATGTAATTTACTCTTTAAATTATAAAAATAATTATTATTAATGTCCAACTTTTTTATACATATTTAAAGTTTTATACATATTTCTCAAACTATGTTTATCAAAACTATTAAAATAGTTATACACTACTAATGTTTACCTATTAGACCATCAACCAATCTTTTAGAATTTCGACATATTTCCTTGATTGGTTAATGAAACCCGTAAAAGTAGTGTATAACTGTATACCATTTCCTCTATTCACCATCATGCAACTACTCAGGGAGTACTTGTTTGGATTTATATAAGGAACTTATAGCTTGTTAATATTTTGGCTTATGTTTTATAAGTTCGAATTTTGCGGCTTATGTAATTATTTATGGGCTTATTACTATGTCACAATACACAGTAATAAGCCCATAAACGGTTATATAAGCCAAAAAATCTAAGTTTATAAACATAACCCGAAATGTCAATAAATAATAAACTATTTATATATGTTCAAACAAACACCCCGTAGTTAAAAGCAAACAAAAAGTCAAAAACTATAAAGTGAAATAAAGAGGTATATTCGAAACACTTTAAGAAACGTAGGCCCCGAATGGTCTCATCCGAATCATACATGACGAGGCATGCAATATTTCGTTTTCTGTTTTTCACGCAATTTAAGACTGAATTTTAAACAGTTCTTATTTTGATATTATTCTCTTTTTACCAAGTGGCCATTTTACTTGTCGATTATAAAATGATTGATCGTTTTTCTTTCTATTAATATTATTTGGATTATACGAGTTTTTGACTTAAACGTATATATTTTTGTTATTGGTTGTTTTTGAACGTTTTCTATCATTCCAAGATGCTATTTAAGAATGTTAATTTAGGACGTCTGATCACTAAACCATCTTTATAGTTGTTCGATCAACGATTGTCAAACACAAGGATTAGGGTTTAGGTGATGTCAACCTTAGATCTCCTGTGATGATCACAATGCAAACCCAACAAGTTTTTGACGAACCTAGGGTGATCAAGGTTGAGGATGAAGGCAAGAGTGTATGAACTCTGTGTTTAAGCTTCAGTAAGTGTGAGTTGAGATGAGATAAGATGAGGTCGGCAATGATTTGGACCATGTATTTATATGGCCAGTCTCAAGTATATGGAACGTTGGTCCATTAATGATGATCATGAATACTTGAGCTGCCTTAATCATCAATCTCTGGTATATGTAACGCCTTACTATTATGACGACAATAAAGCAGTCATGAAGCGTCATTATGACGGGACGTCAGCCAATAAGACAGGCGCTGAAAATCTTGACAGGCGCTGACAACTTAGACAGGCGTTGACAGCTTGACAGGCGCTGACAGCTTGACAGGCGCTGACAGCTTGACAGGCGCTGACAGCTTGACATACACTGACAGCTTGACAACCACTGACAACTTGGACATGCGTTGTCAACTTTGGTGACAGCCGTTGACAGCTTGACAGACGCCGACAGCTTGACAGACGTTGACAGCTTGACAGGCGCTGACAATCTGGACAGGCGCTGACACTCTTAACAGTCGCTCACAGCTTGACAACCGCTGACAACTTGGCAACCGTTGAAAACTTGACAGGCGCTAACAACTTGGACATATACATAGGTAGTCCTTATTAACCTCATCATCCCCCCCCCCCCCCCCCCCCCCCCCCCCCCCGAGTTAGGATTTGCCAAAACAACGGTTTGCAAGTCGTAACTATCATCACTCGTTACTCGTAAGTTGTGTTTTTTTTTTTTTTTTTTTTTTTTTGAGGCCGGCGGTAAGCCAGGACCGGCCAGCCAAGCCATGGACCGACGGTACCATCGGACCGACGGTAGCCATGGACCAACGGTAGCCAAGCCATGGACCGACGGTAGCATCGGACCGACTGTAGCATAGCATTCGATGTTTCCTGTTTAGTCCACACATGAAAATAACTAACCGTGTGTTCTTTAAAAGAATCATAGAAATTTTTGTCAAAGCCGGAAGTTTGTTCGGTTGCAAACCATGCAGCTCTATCTGAAATAACCCGTCTTTGTCCTTGTTGTGATTTGGCATGGCGTTGTCTAAGCGTAGCCTTGCTTTGTGTGACATTGTCTAGCTTTGAAAAATAATGTTTTATTGGATGATCAAGCCAATAACACATTTTTGTTTTTTATCTTTTTATTATGGATGTTGTGTCCATGACACCGTCTTGGGTGTGCATGACAATGTGTATATTTGGTTGTGCGTATGACACTTTCTTGAGGGCCCATGGTTCCTTTGCATGCCAATGACATAGGTAGATTTGGGTATCTCTGATGTATGTTTCATATTGTGCATGTGACACTGTGCCAATGACACTTTTGTTGGTTAACCTTTACTTTGTTTACTCGCGAGGATTGTCGCTTCCCAGTGAGAAGTGCTTATCTTTTATCAAGTAGATTAAAAGACGAATATGATTGTATGTTATTTGGCCAGACAAGGTTGTCTTTCTTGGCTTCATACATGTTGTATTGAACTATGTTCTTAGTTGTGTACGTGCGCATGCGTGTTCAAGTTGTAACATTGTACGAATGAAAGTGCATGTTTGGCTTTAGACTGAGATGTCTATTGTGGCCGTATGCTTTTTGTATTGAATCCTTACTTCAATATTTATTTGTTTATGCAAATACCATAGAAAAATGATATTGTGCGATAATATTGGGATACAAGATCAGACCAAATGCTATTATTGCCAGTTTCATACATGACCATGACATTCCATGTGCTTGGAAACATTTATTGAAAACACAAAGGAAAAACTGACAGTAAAGACTATCGCACCTTGATAGGTCAGGTCATATTGGCTCCCTCATGTATCATGAAGACATGGCCATCAGGTGGTCCGGGGTGTTCTGTGTCTTCCCCCTTATTTTGTCAGGCAAAACTCTTCTTAAGTGGAGTTTTATTTGCTTGCTGCTTAGCGCCAGGGACAAGGTGTTCTATCTTGCCTTCTTCCAAAGCCCGCCTGATTTCCCTTTTGAGCTCTCTACAAACATTTGTGTCGTGTCCATGGTCTTCATGGAAATCACAGTATTTATTCATGTTTTTCGTACCTGACCTATGCTCCATCTGGGGTGGAGGTGTGAAGGTAGCGCACACCTGCTCTGTTATCAAAATTTCTTTTGGTGTTTTGCTAAGAGCACGCTCAGACGCATGTTTATCGTATGGGCCAAACCTCCTGTTGCTCCTTTCATCTCGTCGATGGTCTTCAGTTAGAGCATCATGCCTGCGATCTGACGTGTCGGTCCATGACTTGCCGCCTACCTCTCTTGTCAGGGAGACAGTTTCCTTTGACCTTAGATAGTCATATGCCCTGTCTGTGGCTTCTTTGAAAGTAACTGGAGTTCTCTTGATTAACTTATCTTGCATTTGTCCTGGAAGCAGGGAAAGAGTAAAGCCAGAAATTTGTTGACTCTCTGGTAACATGGCGATCTTCTCGCATTATTGTGTCTATCGATGGATAGAGTCACGCAACCCCTTCCATTCTTTTTGTCGTATCAAATGAGCCTCTATATGAGTTCTATGTTGCTTCTTTTGTTGTACAAATTGAGTCACAAACTTGGCTTTAAGATCTGCGAAATCTTGAATACTCCTCTCAAGCAAGTCAGCAAACCAATCACGAGCGAAACCTTGTAATGTTCCAGGGAACATGTGGCAAGCGACTGGGTCTAACCATTTCTCCGTCATAATAGCTTGTTCAAACAGAGCAAGGTGGTCGTCTGGATCTCGAGTACCGTCGTAAGTACCAACAACGGACGAGACTTTTTGCTTATCTGGGAGTGGGAATCTGGCAACCCAGTCACAAAACTTTGAACTAACCACTGACAAAGGCATAGTGGCTGCACGAGGTGGTACTGCTGCTGTCACTAGGGTTTGCAACACTCTGAGCATGTCGTTAGATGTGTCATGTGGTAGAGGTGTTGGTGGGTGTGTGTGCTTGGTTGCCTTAGCCGCTCCAGGAGTTGTGACAACGGATCCACTAGCTGTACGGTCGCTAGCTGAGGCGTTGGGCGCAATGCCTCCACTAACTGTGACAACAGATCTGACGAAGCAGGTGGTGGTGGGGGTGGTGGTGGCTGAGTGCTCTGAGCTAACCTTCTAAGCAGTTCCACAATGGTGGTGGTGGCTGAGTGCTCTGGTGGGATGGATGTCACTGGCGGTGGTGAAGTAAACATACTTGTTCCCGCCATCCTTGTGGAAAAAATGGGACTTGTTAAAGAGGGATACCCTCGTGTCGACCTTAGATCCGACACCGTCCACTCAGAATCGACGTATGGTTCCGGCATTGTGGTACGAACAGGTGATGGAGGAAAAGCAGGGGGTGAAGTCATCACCATTTCCGGTGCAGTGGTAGTCACGGTAGTGGTTATTTCTGGCGCTGAAGAAATGACCTGCGATGAATTTGTTGCCTCCATGGAAATGGTTGATTACAGAGAAAGAAAAAAAAAGGAATTGGGAAAAGTGAAACGCCGTTAAAAAACGTGTCCCACGGATGGCGCCAATGTTCGAGCAACGATTGTCAAACACAAGGATTAGGGTTTAGGTGATGTCAACCTTAGATCTCCTGTGATGATCACAGTGCAAACCCAACAAGTTCTTGACGAACCTAGGGTGATCAAGGTTGAGGATGAAGGCAAGAGTGTATGAACTCAGTGTTTAAGCTTCAGTAAGTGTGAGTTGAGATGAGATAAGATGAGGTCGACAATGATTTGGACCATGTATTTATATGGCCAGTCTCAAGTATATGGAACGTTGGTCCATTAATGATGATCATGAATACTTAAGCTGCCTTAATCATCAATCCCTAATACATGTAACGCCTTACTAATATGACGACAATAAAGCAGTCATGAAGCGCCATTATGACGAGACTTCAGCCAATAAGACAGGCGCTTCAAATGACATGCGCTGACAACTTGAGAGACGCTGACAGACAACTTGACATGCGCTGACAACTTGACAGGCGTTGACAGCTTGACAGGCGTTGACAGCTTGACAGGCGCTGACAGCTTGACATACACTGACAGCTTGACAACCGCTGACAGCTTGGACAGGCGTTGTCAACTTTGACAGGCGTTGTCAACTTTGACAGGCGCTGACAGCTTGACAGGCGCTGACAGCTTGACAGGCGCTGACAATCTTGACAGGCGCTGACACTCTTGACAGCCGCTCACAGCTTGACAGCCGCTGACAACTTGACAACCGTTGAAAACTTGACAGGCGCTGACAACTTGGACATATACATAGGTAGTCCTTATTAACCTCATCAATAGTTATTTATTTCTTGAGTATAATATTTTTAAAAAACTTTTTGTAGTACCTTTTTATAATGTCGCCAACTTTGGATATATATAGTCAGGGGCGGAGGAGATAGGGGGACTAGCGGGTGCTCAGCCTCCCCCAACTAGCCTAAGAACTTCAATACCGTATAGTTAAAAAACCAAATATTTTGCAAAACTTAATACTTAGCCCCCACCAATGTTTGGATAAAAGCCTCCACCAATGTTTGGATAAAAAGAGCCCGAGATAAAGATGTTGCAGCTAGCTCTTGTTGCAGCATCTAAAGATGTGTCTGAAGTGCATACATTTTTCAAGCACTTAAACTTCATTGTTAATGTCATTGGTTCTTCGACTAAGCGGAATGATCAATTACAAGAGGCTCAAATTGATGAAATATCACATCTTGCTGAAATTGGAGAACTTGAAGGTGGAAGAGGATCTAATCAAATGCAAAACTTACAACGGGCCGGAGATACAAGATGGAGTTCACACTTCAAATCAATTTGTAGTTTGTTGAGATTGTTTGGTCCAACGCGCGTTGTATTAAATGACATTTATCTTGGACGCGCAACAAGTTCTCAAAAAGGTGACGCCAAGTATGCTCTTACAAACCTTTTATCCTTTGATTTTGTTCTCGTTTTGCATCTTATGAAGGAAATAATGGGGATCACAGACAAGCTTTGCAAAGCTTTGCAAAACAAGTCTCAAGATATTGTTAATGCATTAACTTTAGTTTCCACTACAAAGACATTAATTCAAAAACTAAGGGATGATGGATGGAAATCACTTCTAGATAAAGTTGTTTGTTTTTGTGAGAAATATAGCATTCATGTTCCTGATATGAATGTAAGTTACAAAGATATAATTCAGTCACGTCAAAAGAAAGATAATGTGACAGTCGAGCATCATTATCGGGTTGATGTGTTTATTGTTGCTATCGACAGTCAGTTGCAAGAGCTAAACAATAGATTTAGTGAGTCGGTTTCGGAGCTTCTTCGTCTTAGTGCAACGTTGGATCCAAAAAAATCTTTCAATAAGGATGACATATGTAAACTGGTCTCGAAGTATTATCCTTTAGATTTCACCGAACAAGATAAAATTGAGTTACAGCTTGAGTTGCAACATTATGAGTTGGATAATGATCCAAAATTGAAGAATGTTACATTGTCAGAGTTGTGCAAAGGATTGCAAGAAACTGAGAAGTCGGAAACTTATCCTCTTATTGACAGATTGATTCGTCTTATATTAACTCTTCCAGTCTCAACTGCCACATCCGAAAGAGCCTTTTCTAAAATGAAACTTGTGAAAACAAGACTTCGTAGTACAATGAGTGATGACTTTCTTAAAAGTAGCTTGATTCTTAGTGTTGAAAGAGAGATTGTTCAGTCCCTTTGTACTGATGATGTAATTGATGATTTTTACTTCAAAACACAAAGACGCGTCCAAATGAAAAAACACAAGGTATTGTTACTTCTTTTTTTTTTAATTTCTTATTTATCATTAACATGAAGTTTGAGCTTTAATATATTACTGTACTATTTTTTGTTATTTGCAGGTTAGTTCATCAGTCAAGATTTGAGCCGAATGCTAACCGCTAAGTCATTAACAACCATTAAAGCTCTCACCAAGATTGAAGATTGAAGATTGATTAACATTTTGTATTAGCCTAAACACGTGTTTCCCTAATTTATAAGGAGTTTGGCACTTTGTTTATTTTTCCAGATTTAAATATTTAATACATTGGTTTGAACTATATGGTTATCTTTCAAAAAAAATTATGTCAGCCCCCCCTAACTTGAAATCCTGGCTCCGGCCCTGTATATAGTGATGATTAATTTAGTCTCAGTTCTATAATTCTATATATTGATAAGAACTAGATTATTGTCCCGCGATAGCGCGAACAAAGTAAAAACTTGATCGTAAACTATATGTTTATGCAGATTTTAAATTATTATGAGAAGACAATGTTACACGTATAATAACATATATACCTTTACGTTTATGCAAATGTTGTTTATAGTTATAATAACATATATACCTTTACTTTTATAACATATACACCTTTACGTTTATAGACATGTTATGATCTTTTGTATTAGGAAATTTTAGAATAACAATAAGGTAAATAATATATAAAATTAAACGATTTTATAAGTAAATTAGAACTATTTTTTTTATTTTAGTAGAGATAGAATTAAAGGAATAATGTAAATATGTATTGTAAAAGGGTGTACAATGAAAATAGTCTTTGATGACATCATCAATTTGATCTAACGGCTGAGATCAAATATGTTAATCCATCGAACGGACCTTATTTCGCCATGTGGCATTTAAGGCTCATCTTTTATTATATATTAAAGATAAGGAGTATAACCAATTATAGCAACCTTTTTTCATAATAAAACTTTAATGAAAGACTTCATATATATTTTGTTCTTACTCAAATTTCAATCGAAGTTGAAAAAGGGTAATTTAATTCTCGGAAAACATTGAAATCGGTCATGCCCACATTTGAACCAATATTTGGAAAACAAGTTGGTATTTGTTTTAGACTGACTCAACGACCTGTTTAAGAGAGTGTTTAGCCATAACGAATAACATGATCTTATTTGTAAAGTTCTCTCTCCGAAATCCAGTGAGGTGCGCATTTAAAAGGTTGAACTAAAGTTGTAGCATGTGCGGTTATCATGTAGTCAAATATATTTAATTTTATGGTATTTGAGTTCATTACTACGAGTGTGTTTGGCGTAAGTAGCTTGAGCTTAGGCTGGAGCTGAAACTTAAGTTTATAGTCGGGGCTGAAACTTATATATATAAATGAAAAACATGTTTGGTAAAGTAGCTGAAGCTGAACTTTATCACTGTAAAAAGACATAAATGGGTATATTAAAATATCTATATTATCTATAAAACATTTGACCTTAAAATCTTAAAATTGAAATTTAAGAAGGAAAAGACTAAAGTGCCCCTTACCATCTAAATATAATTTAACTTTTCAACTTAGTTTCCTTTCTTTTCAAATCACTTTCCTTACTTTTCATTATTTACCATCTACTAAATTAAATTACAATTAATTTGACTAATAATTTTTCACAAAAAATCATACAAATAATTTCTTAAATCTAATTGCCATATCTAAAATGTTAATTTAATTTTTTTTATTAAGCTTCGCATATAATAACTTGTTATGTTCAAAGATCTGGATTTGAAACCATAACCGAAATTTTTTTATAGCCCGGAGAGGATGGATGACCTAAAACTTTTACTGCGCAGATGATATATGAGTCAAAAGGCTACTAAAACTATTACACTTAAAGTATAGTCGCAACATTAGAGTCAGAAACTATAAAATACAATATGATTATGGTCATTCAGCTATATATTACCACTCATTTTTAACGGGAAGTTCGAGTTGGGACCGAAATCAATACTTTCTTTAATAGAACACGGTTCAAACCAAAAACTATTAGACCCAACATATAAATAGTATTTTATAGTTCGAACAATTGAACGAGAACAATTTTCTAAAACAATCAAATGAGTTTACTACATCACCACATGTATAAAAATATATGGATAAAATGAGTTTAGACCAAATTATAAACTATTACACTCGAAATATTAATCGTGAAACAAGACACTAACAAAAATCATTATCGCGTATAAATAAATAAAATGATGGCCCGAAAGGGGCACACCACCATAAATGGTTAACATATAATTCATTTTCTGGTTAGATAGACCGAATAAGAAACTTTTACCACATAATTATTTTTATGCTCCGAGTGCCCGAACGGTTCGAACCATAACTATTATTTATCTTGAGACGAATGAGAAACTACTAAAAATCGTTACCATAATTTTCTCGAATATAATTTTTCTTTTTCGCTGCATCGCGCGGGTTTTATTCTGGTGTTATTTAATTAGTATAAAGGCTATTTATGTAATTTTATTTGACATAAGCTCAAATCCTACTTCAAGTAGCTTTTGGTTTTATGGCTTTTCGGTACTTATTTTTTAAATAAGCCCCGACAACAAACAAGACTTATGAATGAAAATATAAGCTCAAATCCTAATAAGTCTTCAAAAGCTTTCAACCAAACATACCCTATATCATTCATCCCATAATTTCATAGAAGTTGTGCATTTTTATAAATGTTGGTTCTAACACTCTTATAAACTGATCTGTGAGTATTTTTTAAGCAAATGCGTATTGATTACATGTATATTTTAACGAGAATGTGTACACAAAACCGCATTAGAGAAAAAAGAAAAATTCAACATCAATTACATGTAACTTTGAACACACTTATCTTTATCGACACAAATCTAATCAATATAACAAAATATCGGTATATTTTTTCGTAAGCTTCAAGTTTAAGCTATAATTACTTACATAGTTACATATCAATTAAGTTTGATATTCCTATATGCAAATAGTTCATTTGGTCAAGCATCCTTCTTCAGTTTCGTGTTCCCGACATCTTGCCATATGTAAATAGTTCATTTGGTCAAGCATCCTTCTTCAGTTTCGTGTTCCCGACATCTTGCCATATGTAAATAGTTCATTTGGTCAAGCATCCCCGACATCTTGTCCTCCGACTTCAGGCCTCCGAGATGACTATTGAAAACTATCCTTCAACTTTCTTCACTAAACTCGTAAAAAACACAAATCCAACCCAAATGGGATATAAACATAGATTTTTAAAAATAATTTATACTAATCCAATCATTTGTCATTTGTGGTAACTTTAATATATCAAAAATATATTACACTATAAAATTAGAATACTAATTCTAAAGTTAAGAGTACATTCAACGTATCACGATTAGCTTAATCTAAAATTCGCACACTTATCGAGAGAACCAATTACTAATTACTACCCTAATTATTTAAAACTCATGTGTTTGATAATATTCTTTAAACTAATCCACAACTTTATATTTTAACTCTATATATTAACATCGAATATATTTTAGAGATAATATAAATATCTATAGCACGTTGATTACTTGTAAATGATAGGACCGATTGAACGAATTAGTTTGTTTAAAATGTTACAAGAATCAAACTTTGCGGCTAATTGATCTTTATATCAACGACGAATGAATTAATTAATATTATAAGTTGGTTGGATGACGAGTTAAAATGGGTGATTGTAACTTGTAAGTAAAGAAGGCAAGGTTGATAGACATTCGCTTTGTTATTTTACTTATTTCGTATCTAATTCATGAATACGTACGATTATAAACATGCCCATGTGAGCCATCTATCTTGCCTATCTCTTGTACATCGAATGTGCTTGTCATTTGTATATTGGTTTTGTCATAAAAAACGATGGATAACTTATAATGAAGTAAAACGAAAACTTAAACAAATAATGTTGAATTATAATTGAAAGTAAAATTTTGACACCCAAAAAGAATTTAGAAAAAGGAAATTAATATGTTCAAAAAACTTTATTTAAAATCTATTCAAGTTATTAACTAATATTTATACAATATTTTGTGTTTCTTGGTGATTAACATATGATTTTTTTTCTAAAAGAATGGTTTCACAACATTTGGTATATCTAAAAGATCCAGCAACGATACTTTGAACTAGCTTATGAATGAGCTTTAAATTAATTGAAATATAAACCTTTATATATATATATATATATATATATATATATATATATATATATATATATATATATATATATATATATATATATATATATATATATATATATATATAGGGTGAGGTTCGGGTAAGATCGGTCCGAAGTATATGAACGCTAAGAACCAATGTTGACCGTCCGATTAAGGTGATGATCAATAGTAACCACTTACTACTGATCAGTAGTAACCACTTACTACTGATCAGCAACAAATTCTGGCCGTCTGATTAAAATTTTTATATCAAACCTCGCACTGCTGATCTGTAGTAAGTGGTTACTATTGATCAGTAGTAAGTGGTTACTACTGATCATCACCTTAATCGGACGATCAACATTGGTTCTTAGCGTTCATATACTTTGGGTCGTTCTTATCCGATCCAATTACTATATATATATATATATATATATATATATATATATATATATATATATATATATATATATATATATATATAGATGTGGGTTCATTTAGAAACCATCAATTATTTAGGAACCATTTTTAGGCAATGTGGCAATTTTGTAATTAAGTCAAATCACCAAATTGGAAATCAATTAAAACCCACTTTAAAATACTAATTAACTTTAAATTAACATATCTAGAGTATAACTAGGTTTTAGGAAAAACTAAATACACCATTAAAACAAGCATTTAATTATCTTTCCAACGAGCACCCACTTGATATATACTTTTGACGACTTTTTTTTTTTTTTTTTTTTAGTGAGTTTCGGTATATACACTAGTGTATATTCTAAATATTCACCAGTGTATATAGTAATTCACCAAAAACACATCTAAACCATATACACTATACACTAGTGTATACACTATATTCACTAATGTATACGAATCTTTATATTAATTTCCTTTTAATTGTGAATACGCAATATACAAAAGTGAATATACAATATATATATACACAAGTGAATATACAATATACACCAGTGAATACGCAATATACACAAGTGAATATACAATATACACCAGTGAATACCATGTATTCAATAGAGAATACATCTTATACATTAGTGAATATAGTGTGTACACTAGTGTATATTGTATAGATACACTAGTGTATAACTATACATTAGTGAATATAGTGTATACACTAGTGTATAAAAACACTACTGTAGTGTATAAATACACTAGTGTATAACTATACATTAGTGAATATAGTGTATACACTAGTGTATAATATATGGTTCAGATGTGTTTTTTGTGAATTAGTATATACACTAGTGAATATTTAGTATATACACTAGTGTATATACCGAAACTCACTGTAAAAAAAAAAAAAAAAAAGTCGTCAAAAGTATATCAAGTGGGTGCTCGTTGGAAAGATAATTAAATGCTTGTTCTAATGGTGTATTTAGTTTTTCTTAAAACCTAGTTATACTCTAGATATGTTAATTTAAAGTTAATTAAGATTTTAAAATGGTTTTAATTGATTTCCAATTTGGCTCTCAATTTTGACTTAATTACAAAATTGTCACCTTGAGTTTAATTACAAAATTGCCACCTTGCCTAAAAATGGTTCCTAATGGTTCCTAAATAATTACATGGTTCTTAAATGAAACCAACTCTATATATATATATATATATATATATATATATATATATATATATATATATATATATATATATATATATATATATATATATATATATATACCTTGAGGTTTGTCTCAATGGTTATCACCTGTCATGTTTGTATGAGAGGTTACGAGTTTAAAACATAGTACTGAGGTGGATGACCTTCCAAGAAGATTTTCTACCAATGATTGTGCTCTTTCAGCATTGGTGTTTTAAAGACAACTAGTTTCTTGAAACCACGTATAATATTTAATTACTACTCTTTTCAACTCATTGGTGGGTGTGTTTTGGGAGATATATAAAAAAGTTTATGATCTCAAATGAGTATCAAACCTAAATAAAAGTTAAAGTTATAATAAAAAATAAAAAAAAACAAGAAAACGAAGGGGAAGTGTTAGTTTGATGGACCATTATTGTACTTTAGAAAAAGGGATAAAATAAAAACAGGACATTCGAAGAATATGCTATGTTGAAATAAGGGTGTTTTTGTCATTTCATATTAACGGAAGCTACCCGCCACGTAATTTGGGTGGTTCTTGTGTACCTTTGACACAAGCAAATAAAGTGCTAAGATATAAAAAAGAACAAGGTCCCATATGGAATCTGTTCAATTGAATGTCCGAATCAACTCGCATAATCCAGATCACAATGGGGTGCATATCGAATTATCGAGATCTTTTTAAACGTAACACAACGGTTCTCATTGAATAACTTAAGTTCGAGCTTGAGTATCGGTTTGACTTTTATCTATTTGAGTTTAATATCAATTTTATAAAAATAGCTTGAATTATAAAAAAACGGGTCAAGTTTTTACTCACCCCTTAGTTATTGGCATAATTCCTATGCAAAAAAAAAATCGTAGAATGAGTAGAAATAGAAAATCGAATCATTTTCCACCGTACGAGTTGGACCAAATTTTGTTAAAGTGTCGAACCCAAATGGGTTGTGGGTCAATCGAATTTCCGAATCAACATAAAAGGCTTTAAAAAAGAATCAAGGATATAATACAAAAAGAAATTTAGTTTAAATAATATATACAACTATAATATATGAATTAAGTCTTTTATATATGTTGAACAGTTTCAAGGGTAATTGATATTAGACGTATAGACCATAGACGTAGTTGGTCCAATCTCGATGTGGTTTTGGCTGCATCAGGGCTCTACTAAAGAAAAAAAAGAAAAAAAACCTAAAAAATTCGGATTTGAACTTCACAAGAAACTGTTTTGGTCATAACTCTCAAACCGCTTTGAGTTAATTGACGAGGTCAGCGCCGTTGGCTTCGTAATTAAATTCCGTAGAAAAGCATACCGGAATCGCCGCAGAAGACCTCCAGACGCGCAGTCATGCGCTGATAGAGGGGTCGGGTTCAGATTAGAAAGGAAAAAAAAAACAGTTAACCGTTTTGCTTATAAATTTTAAACCGTTTAAGTTAGCTGACGCCGTTAACGACTGTGAATTCACAATTAAATTCCGAAGAGAATGCTACCAGAATCGCAACGAACGCAAGTTTGACACATCGTCATGCGGCGCCACTAGCAACAATTTATTTGCAAGCAACTATCTATGTTTATTGTATTTTATTCTATGTTTATTTTCATAATACAAAATTTAATTCTTCAGTTCGAGCTTTCGCCGATAGAAATCGGGGAGTATTATATATAGCCCAGTCCCGACCTGTGGGATTTGGGTCTATTACATTTAGGGTTTGTGTCCTATATATGTTCGGTAATAATATATAACAAGACAAAGGGTTTTGTATCATTCTAACAATTGGATGTTTAATTAAAACATATAGACATGTATTAAATAGTTCATATATCTTTTTTAAATTTTGAAATGAAATAATAGTATAATCTGTTACGAGTAGATACAACAATAAGACTGTTTTCTTAACAGAAAACTCGTACATTTGCTTACTCCATATGTATATACCAATTGTCATACTTCAACTATCGACCATCAGGGAGTGACAATTTTAAATACATTTTAGATATCAGTTGGACACAAACACGTTGAAATTATGGAATTGTAGTTGAAATATGTCTATTTTTCTCAAATGAACCAAAAGATGTTAAAAACTTGGAACATACCACGTTAAACCTAATTTTTAAATCTCAACCTTTCAACTATGAATACAAGTTAGATCTTTCATATTGTTATTTCTGTGACAAAAAAATCTTAGTGCAATAAATAGTGTTATCATATCTAATGTTATATGTTTTTGAACAAACAATCCAAATGGGAAAGTTGACACATTTCTCCTTATGTCTAACTTTCAATATTATAAAACTTTATCTAATCCAATCCAGGTATTTATAAACCATTAAATGTTAAAATCTTAAAGTTAAAATTTAAGAATAAAAATACCATAATACCCCTCATTTACCATCTAAATAAAATTTAATTTGTCAATTTATTTTCTTATTTTTCAACTCAATTTCTTTACTTTTCATTTTTCACTATCAACTAAATAGAATTACAATTAATTTGACTATTAACTTTTTCAAAAACTTTTAACACAAATAATTTATTACATCTAATTTCAATATGTAAAATGCGAATTAATTTTTTTTTATTAGGTGTCGCATATAATAACTTGTTATGTCCAAAGATCAAGATTTGAAACCGTTACCAAATAAATGTGTTTATAGCCCGAAGAGGATAGATGACCTAAAACTTTCACTGCAAAAATATATATGAGCAAAACGCCAATAAAAACTATTACACTTAAAATATAGTCGCAACACTATCATCATAAACTATTAAATACAATATGATTATGGTTATTCGGCTATATATTACCACTACTTTTTTTACAGGAAGTTCGACTTTTGATCGAATAAATGTTTTCTTTAATAGAACACGTTTCAAATAAAAATTATTAGACACAACATATAAATAGTATTGTATAGTTCCAACGATTGAACAAGAACAATTTTTTAAAACAATCAAATGAGTATACTACATCACACATGGACAGAATGTGTGATGCTCGATGGACCAGATTATAAACTATTACACTCAAAATATTAATCGTAAAGTGAGACTCTAACAAAAATCGTTACCGTAATATAAATAAATAAAATGATGGGCAGAAAGGGCGCACCATCATAAACGGTTACCACATAACTCATTTTCTGGTTCGAAAGACCGAATAAGAAACTCTTAACATATAATTACTTTTACGCTTCGAGTGTCCGAACGACTGAAACCATAACTATTACTTATCTTGAAACGAATAAGAAACTACCATAAATCGTTACCCTAATTTTATCGGATATAATTTTTCTTTTAACGCTGCGATATGCATGTTTCATACTAGTGTTTAAATAAAGGACACCTTTTTTTTTAATGAAAACTTGCCCATCCTTGACAACTAGTTTGATTGGTTAACAAATCTATATAACGACATACAGTGTTGGATTTGATTGGTCCTTGTTTGGTATTTATGTGAATATCGAATGTTTAGAGGCTAAAATCAAAACCAAATTTGGTATTCAAATTTATTGATTATTGGTTTAACAATGTGGATAAAAACAATGCCTTATCATTCTTATATATTATGGGTCGGAGTCATGAGCTTTTTTATCTCGAATAATTTTTTTCGGATTATTTTTTAAAGAAGTAAATATCAAAAATAATAAAAATATAATATTCTTAATACACCGAAATAAAATTTCGAAAATAACTGTTTATTATGCACCGTCATGTCTATGGACATGTTCACGTTCCGAAAATAGTACCATTATCACTTTATAAAAGAAGAAAGTGTTTTTAAAATGAAAAAATAAATATCGTACCTAAATACTTTTTTTTTTATCCAAAGTATTTTGGGTTTTTCTAACTTGTGCCCTAGGGACAAATGTTAACACCATTTTTAAATATTAAAAGTACAATCAAAAGTATCAAAAGTTAAGAAATCAATAAAAAAATGATACTTTTTGATACTTTTGATTGTACTTTTAATATTTAAAAATAGTTTTAACATGTGCCCTTAGGGCACAAGTTAGAAAAACCCAAGTATTTTTCCTTATGTTACAAATTTCAAACTTTGAAAATAGAAGTTTCTAATTATCATGTTTCTTGTGGGGAACCAAACCAAAGAGTGGTATGTTTGACCACGTTATGTAACAATAAAATTTATTTATTTTAACAAAAGAAACATTTAAATATCCTTAACATCATTTGTCAATTCAAATATTGTTTATATAAAAATCAGTTAACTCGTACTCACATCGCTTAACTAAAACTTACATGAGATTTAAAACCGAATAAAATTTTTTCTCTTTGAAAAAGCAAGTATTACATACATCACACATAAGAAGTAATTATTTTTTTGTCTCTTACAAAACCCAAACTCATAACCTTTAGATTGATGGATAACTTCACATATTGTCAGACTATAATCGAAGCAATAAATCAACAAAATCAATTCCGCACGAGATTTGCAACCAAAGAAGTAGTTCAAATTTGATTGTTAATCATCAAAAAGTTTATTGCGTCTTTAGTTGTTCTGCTTCCAGTAACGTGTTATGGCTTATCGATTAACAAAAATATCAAGACACGAAAAGTACATAATACATGACTTGAAGTTAACATATTTCTTTTCGGTCACTAGAATTTATGAAACGGGTCTATTTAAGATTGCGTGATAACATAATTCAAACCTTCGAGAAAAATTCAAAATAGTTGAAAGAAAAAACAGTTTTCAAAAGTCAAAATATTGAATTAAGGAACCCACCCACGTGGCATATGATATTTGTTCAAATTTAAATTTCCTTTTTATTTTAAATTATTATCTTTTAAAACATTAAACACATACAAATTTAAATTAATAGGTTTTCATACCTTTTCTTATTTTAAACGAAAGAGGTTTTTCATGTTCATTATATTTGATGAAAAGTCGAGTTTTTTGTAGTCAGATATACGTGGCTTAATCAGTGTATTTATATATTAACCTTTACTCTCGACACTTATGATATAAACTAGGGATGTTAGTCTTACCAAGGTGATGGTTTTGTATCTTATTTTTATTTTTCTTTAGTTTCCACTAAATGACTTATGGTATGATAAAAGTATTTTGTTCATTTCAAACACGTTAGATGATTATCATTATCGTCGTCATATTGCTCTTTGGTGATACTCGACTCTCAAATCGACCATTTTTATGTCAGATAAATTATCTAAATTACACTTTAATGATATATTTTTTTATAAATAATACAAATAATAATCATGACTTTAAATTTCTATTTTGTGTAACATAATTCTACACTACCATTTTGAATATATTAAACAAGATATGGGCTTTACTAAAAGAGAGTACGAACTAATCTTTGTTTAGCCCATTAAGCCCATACCGAATTGTTTGGTATATAACATATGTTTTTTTTATAAGTAATTACTAAATAACAAGAGATTTTAGAGTTGTAGGCAGTGGTAAACATTTCTCCGTTTCGGTTTGTCTTGGTTTTTATATAAAACTAAACGAAACGACATTTTAGGTTTCTTGAAGTTTATCGATTTGGTTACCAAAGTTTAACTAAAAACGAACTGAAAAACAACATTAAAAATTGAAACAAAGGCTTCGGTTAATGCCAAAATATAAGACATTATAAAAACTCAGGAATCGTCTTCTAACATTCGACACCTAATGTGTAAAATCTAGCTTAATTTTATAACTCGAAATACCTTTAAGTTGACTACACACTTATAGGCAGTGTACCTAATCAAGTGCAATATAGTTATAAGTAAGTCGGATTCGTTCGAGGGACTGAATTAGTTTAAATAAAGAATTAATAATATTATTTTTGTTTTTGGTTGTTTTGTGACCGAATTGTCACGTTGCTTAACTAAATTAAGAAAAGTCATTGTAACGAAAATCGTTTGTTCGTATTTTACTATACACATTTTCTTAAAGATATGTAGGATTTCTCAATTTCTTTGCATTTATAGATGTGTACAAATTTTATATACTAATAAAGGTGAACAAATTTAAAAACATCTCACTAAAAAGGTGGAGAAAAATCTACACACTAAAAAGTTGAAGAACTTTTGTTTTGTACACACTTTTAAGAAAAAATCACATGTCACATGCTTAGAATTTTTCTTCACACTTTTTAGTGCGAAACTTTTACAATTTGTACACATTGATAAGTGTGAAAAAATTGACAAATCTTACACATTTTTTAAAAAATACGTAGAATAAATTGGGTATAAATGACAAGTTTTTTTGTAGCGTAAAATAATTTAGTTTTTTATGAGAGTACTACGAATGATAATTATAACAAGGGGTACGAGTTAGTTCATGTCAACATTCGGGTCTCACAACTCAACAACGGCACGGAATCCGACCTGAAACCGACACGGAAATTAACGGGTTAGGTTGTATAATCTCGACCCGCCAATGCGCTGACTTGCTAGCCCGCTGACCCAAATTGTTTTCGGGTTAGGTTTGGGTTGATCATTTTGTTAAACGGGTCGACCAACAATCTGAAAACTTTTATAAACTCTTTTTTTAAGTATTAATATATTACATTTAATATATTTTACCAAATTTAATTAAAATAACACCTTATTTTAACCTTAATAATAGTAATTTATCTTGTCTTATGTATTTTTCTTTCAAAACTTCTTTATTATCGTTTTTAACGTTAGTAGTTAGAAAGTAGAATATAAACAACTTAGTTTATTCATAAAGTAAGGCCTTTTGACCTGATTGACGCGAAACCAACCCGTTTGACATGAAACCAACTCGTCACCCGATAACAAATATAATAAACGGGTTACACGGGTTAGGTTCGCGTTGAGTCTGATAACTTGTTAAACCGTACCCGATAATCTGATTATGTTAATGAATTAGGTTCGGGTTGTATAATTTTAACCCACCAACCTACTAACCCAAACCTACCAATTCAAATCCGATCTAAATTGTCTCCCCTAGTCACATATCATATAACTCAGAAAGTGGGTCACATATTATCTTATAATTAAATGTCATCGTTTTTTTAAAAACTGTGCCCAAATGGGTTTTAACCCGTATTTAGTGCAGACTGGGCCCTTTGGGCTTTCGTTTCTGGTGTGTTTTTTGGGCCTCTATTTTTGCCTCCACCGTTTTCTCTTGCCACGTATGTTACATGTGTTTTTTTCTTATTTCACTTTGCTTTTGTTTGGCTCCATTGTTGCTTCTTCTCTGCTTCATTTTCTTTCTTCGTTTTGAATAGCTGATTATACAGGTATGTAATCCCTGTTTTTTTGTGTTTATTTATGTTTTGTTTTCCAAGGTTTATTGTGTTTCCATGTCTGTTATTGGTTGTTTTTTTTTGCTAATTGTTGTTTTTCTTTTTGCTTACGGTACCTTTATAGAGATGATGAGAATATTAGTTTCTAATGGATCATGATAAGTATGTTTAATTAATGGGGATACTTTTTCCTACTGTTTTAAATTTAGACATCACAACCCAAACTGACCCATCTATAGTCTAGACTAAAATTTAAGTGGCAGATGTTCCAGTAACGTCGGTTAAGATGTAAGTTTGATCTTTAGGAAGCCCCTTAGAAAGACCAAAATCCGCTATTTTTGCATTTAAATTTTCACTTAAAAGTATGTTTGCTGATTTTACGTCTTTATGGATAATAGCTGGTCTACGACCATGGTGTAGATACTCCAATCCTGCAATCCAACAACTTCAGTCATTTACAAAAACTATCTGAAGTCTCCATGTTTATTATATGTTCAATATGACGATAAAAGTGTCTTCATTCCCATATTTTAAGGATAGTTTTAAAAGAGGGAAAGGCACAATACATAAAGAACTTTGGTGTATAACAGAAACATTCTTACAAGGCCAGCTTCAACAGAATCACTATATGGGTTCAAACGATAATATGTACATTATATTACTATATATCGGGTGGTTCACGCTCTTGGATGTTAATGGGTCAAAACAATTTTAAGTTGAATCAAGTCACCTTTAAATATGTATAAACACTGCTTTCATGTTTTGGTCCATTTTAATAACGATTTACAAAAAAAAATTAGTGTTGTTAACATAAAAAAAATGAGTGATTAGTTTGAATTACGTTTTAGTATAATATTGCATTGAAACGATTTTCCTTAAAGTACATAACAGAATATTAATAATTTGTGTTGGGTTAGTTTCTCAAATTACATTTGAGCGAGTTTCTTAACAGACAAATCAATTTTCGATTGAAACGATTCTCCTAATATTACTGTCAACAACCAGTTACTTGATTTGCATGCAATGGTCTATTTGACAAATTTTTAATAACCAACTGATGGATAATTATAGTTAGTAGTTACAAATAGGAGTTGTTTATCTGTAAATCAAGGATATGAGTAGTTACGGCGGATTGGTTGAGTCAAAATGTAAAAAGTAAAAATGAAGATATCAGAGTATCTGTTAAAAAATCAACAGTAGATTGTTTTTGAGCGGTTAACGAATCAGCCCCTACATCGCACCTACATTTGATGACAGGTTGCGATAGTGTATAAGGGTAGTTTGGGTGGGCGGGTCATATTTTTCTGGAATGAAACATGTTACTTTAGCACTCAAAACTAAGACTAATTCAAACAATGAGGTTGAGCCCTTGGGATAAAAGATTGCCAGTTATAATAAGCTTCGCAATGAGTATTAATAAAAGTCAACGACAATCTCTATCACGAGTTGGACGAGACCGAGAGCAATTGTATGTAGCTCTATTAAAACACCTTTACTGATCATAACAACAGAACAGACGGAAAAAAAGAATGACAATAATTAACATAACTTTTACTATATACTTTACTACTCAAACACATCAAATTAAAATATTACACGCGATTCCTTATTAAGGTGCGTAGGGAGGGACGGATATTTCAGGTTGATTGAAAGTGTTGACATTGACGTAACATAATATTGAGGTAGATGTATTAATGCTACTAGGTAGTGTGACATTCGCGAATTTCACGGTATTATTCTATCGTTCCGTATTCGTTTTATTTATTTATGTTCGTGTTTTGACCCTATTGTATTTCTTTTATGAGTTATCGTAATTGTATTTTATGAGTATTGTATTCGTATTTCTCGTATTTTATGAGTATCGTATTTGTATTTTATGTGTATTTACGTTTATCGGGTATATAGTATGTGATTCGAATCTTTATGTCGGGAACGCATAGTCTTAAGTGCCTTTAGTATAAGTCAAGTATGCTCTTATGATAAGTTTAGGGGAATTATGCCTTAATTATATGATTAAAATTAACGTTTAAAAAGTATTTCATTTTGGTCTTTTCGGAAATTTTATTACAAAACTAGTCCTATGGGTGAAATTCTATTACAATTTTAGTCCTTTTCAGAATTTATTACAAAAATCGTCCTACCTAGGGATCAACAACTTTTTGCCTTATCCACCTAACACCCCCACACACCTTTCATTCTTATCCTTATCACTCTCTCTCTAGAAATTTCACCTACAAACACTCCTCCTTCTCTCTAACTTTTCCGGCAATCCAACCGTTGAATTTCAAATCCGAGACCGGATTATTGTTCACCATCATCATCTTCATCTATCCTCCAAGTTTCATCACGATCAAGTAAGTATTTCTTCATTTTTGTTTTAAACTTTATTCTATTTTGATTCAAACCCGAAACTATCATATTTCACCGTCAAAACCGAGATTTTATTGAGGGTTATTGTATGTAATCATATTCTGGACATAGGGTTCCAATTTGGGGTCATTTGGACATCTAGAACACTCAGAAATCGAATCCCGAATGTATTTTTCGTAAAAACCCAGTTACATGCACGTAACTGTAGTTACATGCACGTAACTGATCAGATAACAAGTCCAGTCACGTAACAAACACCCCTAGTCACGTAACACAAGTGTTACGCACGTAATTATGGAATTACGTGACCTATAAGTCACGTAACTCCTTGATGTTCACGTAACTCTTACATATTTACATATCTAGTCCCTTTAACACGTAATTGTTCACGTAATTAGTCCTTTTGTCACGTAATTAGTCCCTTATGCACGTAATTGCCTTCATATTCACGTAATTGGTTCCCTAAGTCACGTAAGTGACTTGGATGTCACGTAATTCCCTTGCTGAACACGTAACTATGGTCCTTATGTTCCGTAACTTCTTGTTTTGTCCCGTAACTCTTGTATAACACGTAACTTGATACTTACGTGACTTGTAGTGCACGTAAGTATGAGGATCACGTATCTAGTCCGTTGACTTTCCGAAACACTTGTAATTCCGTTATATCGATATTCCTATTGGTCATTTCAAAACCCGTATAAAACGTTAATCCTTAAGGCATAACCCTACTAGACTTAGAGATACTTAGACATGTTTATTTACGTGATGTATAGGGCACTTAGACGTTGGAGCTTGACGGTATTATAGTATTTCCCGACATATAGAGATTTGGATTGCTTTGCTATACTGTGAGTTATTCGTTGCCCTTTTTACCCTTTTTACATTTTTGGGCATGATTAGCGTTAAACAAATGTATTTTATGGTATGTATGTATTATGGTATGTATATATGGATATGAATGCTTTAGATGATCTCACCCAAACTTGTACCGCCTTTGTGGTAGTACAAGGCCCCGTATACACACCTGTTAGCTGTTAGCCGCCGGTTGTATATATAGCGCTATATGGGTCTAACAAACCCTCATTGTTAACACTATTTGGATGATGGATGCGCCCTGTCCGTGTTAGCAATGTTATGACCGTATTATGGATTATCGAGGACAACCTAGTTTGAGACACTAGGTGGGGTTAGTTGCCAGTATTGTTGAGGTTCAGGTGTATCGTATTCTATCCAGTATGGTATTTATTTTATGGTATGATTATGATATTTTATGAAACGAGTATGGTATTTTTTTATGAAATGATTATGATATTTTATGGTATAAGTATGAGTATTTTATCAAAAGGTTTTGTAAACCTCCCGTATATCTTGAAACATCATTTTCAAATGACTTATCTTCAAATCATAACACTTTTGGGTCAAAACGTATTGAAACTCTTATCCTATTATGTTTTTATTTACTATTGCGAATAATTCACCAACGTCGTATTTTAACGTCGTATTTTAACGCTTTTCAGGGATTTGAGGTTACTCTTTATGATGATATGCTTTGATTGGCTACGTGGATCTTTTGCATGGAGTTTATTTTGTTTTATTGAATTCCTTAGTATCCCAAACTATGTAGCCGTATTTTGATATTATTCGGATGATTGTAATAACGTATTTTATTTCAAACTCTTTATCTATGCTGATGATGTATGGTTTATTTATGTTTGATGTAACCTTTGAATCTCTGATACCGTATACACTGTACACCTCGGTTCCGCCATTTATGCGGGGTGTGACAGAAGTTGGTATCAGAGCCAATGGTTATAGCGAACTAAGTGACCTTACGGAATCACTTAGACTATGACCTAGGCTTTTGGACCTATCTGATTTACTCTATGTGCGCATTTCCCTTCTTTTGTGGGCCTGTATGTGATTTGTATGCTTTATGTGCGTTATTTTGCATTTTATGTTTTGAGGCCTGCTCGTTTTAGTCGCACATACAGTTATCGTTCTGATTTATTCCGTTTGATATTCGTAGAAGATGCCGCCTAAGAGAGTTTCTACTAGGTCTACTCCTGCCGTCACTGCTACGAGAAGGTCGGCAAGGCGAGGTCGCGCCAGTACGAGAGCGGGTGCTACGCCTCAGAATACCACTGCTACCCCAAGTGCTACTACCGCTCCGGACATCAGTCAGTTGATTGCGGAGCAGATTGCAGCAGCAATACCAGTGATTGTGGCACAGCTTAAGGAGACACCAGTGCAAGATGCTGACTTAGGGTTTGAAGAACCTGTGATGCAAGATATTGGAGCAGAAGGTATGGCGTCTGGGCGCAATGGTTCCGATGTGGGAAGAGCAGTGCATGTGGGAGCTGGAGGACCGAATATTGTTATTGAAGATCCACCCCAAGGCTGTTCGTATAAGACCTTTCTGGATTGCAAACCTACTGAGTTTAAGGGTACTGAAGATGCGGTTGCTACCCTGCAGTGGTTTGAAAGGATCGAGTCAGTATTTGATGTATCGGGATGTGCTGAGGAGAGCAAGGTTAAGTATGCTACCTTCTTATTCCAGGGTAAAGCCCTCACTTGGTGGAACTCGGTGAAATGAGTTAAGGGCCGAGCTGATATTACCTTGATGACTTGGGAGAATCTGAAGGTTTTGATGAAGAAAGAGTATGTGCCGACATCTGAGACGCAGAGGTTGGAGAATGAGCTATGGAACCTAACTATGCAAGGTGCTGATTTCCGTGGGTATGTGAACAGGTTCTATGACTTGTGTGTTTTGGCTCCTCGTCTGGTTCGCACTGAGAATGAGAGGATTGAACGCTTCACTCATGGGTTGCCCCAAACTATGCGAGATCACATTATCTCTCACCTTGCGGGTACCCTTCAGAGTGCGGTCGATATTGCTGGTCGGCTGACCGCAAGTGCGATCCGTGGTGGTACTCTACAGCCGGTTGTGAGCCGAAGAGATTCTGGTCGATCTGACAGAAGAAATATGGGTAATTCGAGGAAGAGAAGCCGTAGCCTTGATCAGAGACCTCAACTTCCTCAGGTTTATGCGTTGACGGGTGCTGGAGCTGGTTATCAGGGCGTGCGCCCTAAGTGTGGTACTTGTGGTAGTGCTCATGCGGCGAATGTGGCGTGTTGGGTTTGTAAACGCTGCAAGAAGTTAGGCCACACTGAGCAGTATTGTGGAAGGTCTACTGGAGCCTGTTTTGAATGTGGAGAAGTGGGTCACCGTCGTCATCAGTGTCCCAAGCTTGTATCATCTACTTCCCTTCCTACTCCTGGTGCTGGTACTAGTGCTAGAGGGAATCCTGCTAAGAGCCGAGCTTTCGCTATGGAATCTGCTGAAGCTCATCAGGATCCTACTGTAGTCACTGGTACATTTCTTGTTGACGATTATCCTGCTTTTATATTGTTTGATTCGGGTGCCGATAGAAGCTTCATTTCTAGTGATTTCCGCCCCTTAGTAAACCGTGCTTCTAGTCCCTTAGAGCCTGCGTATGAGGTAGAAATAGCTGATGGTAGATGTGCCTGTGTTAGAGAAGTTATTCGTGATATTCCCCTCGTATTAGCCGATATTCCTTTTTCCATCGACCTTATTCCTATGAAACTCGGTAGTTTCGATGTCGTAGTCGGCATGGATTGGTTAGCGAAGCATAAAGGAGAAATAGTCTGTTATGAGAAGCTTATTCGTATTCAGAAGCCGGATGGAGATCAGTTGATTGTACACGGAGACAAGGCTGGGAAACGCCTTAAAGTCATTTCGAGTTTGAAAGTCCGCGAGTATGTCCGTCAGGGTTGTTCCTTATATCTCGCTCATTTGGTGAAGAAAGATTCTGCGATAAAGATTGATGGTGTACCGATCGTTCGCGAGTATTCTGACGTTTTTTCCCGACGATTTACCTGGAGTCCCTCCCCAGAGACAAACCGACTTTCGTATTGATCTTATTCCTGGAGCAGCGCCTGTTGCTAAAGCTCCGTATCGTTTGGCTCCTTCCGAGATGCTCGAGTTATCGAAACAAATTCAGGAACTGGTCGATAAGGGTTTTATCCGTCCTAGTTTCTCCCCGTGGGGTGCTCCTGTTCTCTTTGTTAAGAAGAAGGATGGCTCCATGCGTTTATGTATTGATTATCGGGAGTTAAACAAGCTGACTGTGAAGAACCGTTATCCCCTTCCTCGTATTGATGACCTATTCGATCAACTTCAGGGTTCTTGCTATTTCTCTAAAATCGATCTTCGCTCTGGTTATTATCAGTTGAGAGTTCAGGAAGATGATATACCTAAGACTGCGTTTCGTACTCGGTATGGTCATTACGAGTTCATGGTGATGCCGTTTGGTATGAAAAACGCCCCTGCAGCATTCATGGAACTAATGAACCGTATTTGTCGTCCGTATCTTGACAAATTCGTTATCGTATTCATCGACGACATTCTGATCTATTCCCGAAGTCGCAAGGAACATGAAGAGCATTTGCGTCTTGTTCTAGAAGTGCTTCGAAAGGAAAAGTTGTATGCGAAATTCTCTAAGTGCGAGTTCTGGTTATCCGAAGTTCAATTCCTTGGCCACGTGGTTAGCGCGAAGGGTATTCATGTTGATCCTGCTAAGATTGAAGCTGTTAAAAGTTGGGTTGCACCAAAGTCACCAACCGAAATCCGTTCGTTTTTGGGTCTTGCTGGGTATTATCGCCGATTCATCGAGAACTTCTCCAAGATCGCTTCACCTATGACAAAGTTGACACAGAAGAGTGAACCATTCGTTTGGGGTTCCGATCAGGAGAAAGCCTTTCAAGTATTGAAGCAGCGGTTGTGTGACGCTCCTATTCTTAGTCTGCCAGTTGGTTCCGAGAATTTTGTTGTTTATTGCGACGCTTCGCACAAGGGTCTGGGTTGTGTGCTTATGCAGAATGGTAAAGTTATAGCTTACGCTTCGCGTCAGTTGAAAATCCATGAGCAGAATTACACGACTCATGATCTAGAGTTGGGAGCCGTCGTATTCGCATTGAAGATTTGGAGACATTATCTGTATGGGACCAAGTGTACTGTATTTACCGACCACAAGAGTCTTCAACACATATTCGATCAGAAGATGCTGAACATGAGACAACGACGCTGGGTTGAGTTATTGAACGACTATGATTGCGACATTCGCTACCACCCTGGCAAGGAGAACGTTGTTGCTGATGCATTGAGTCGTAAGGAAACCGTCAAACCGGTCCGTATTCGTTCTATGATGGTATCTATTCAGACGAGCTTGAAGGCTCGGATTATTCAAGCACAAGAGGGTATTATGACAGAGGGCCGTGTTAAAGAGGAAAGATTGTATAAGTTGGCGTTGGAACTAGAACCGAAGGAGGATGGAGTTCTGTATTTCCTCGAGCGTATTTGGGTTCCGGTTAGTATCCGTCAGTTGATTCTGGACGAAGCCCATAAGTCGAACTATTCCATTCATCCGGGTTCCGACAAGATGTATCACGACTTGAAAGATTTCTATTGGTGGCCGGGTATGAAACGTGAGATCGCCGAGTATGTTAGTCGATGTTTGACCTGTTCCAAGGTGAAGATTGAGTATCAGAAACCGTCTGGGCTACTCCAACAACCGAAGATTCCCGAGTGGAAATGGGAGCGCATTACTATGGACTTTGTTACGAAGCTTCCGAGATCTTCGGGTGGTTATGACAGTATCTGGGTTATTGTTGATCGTTTGACGAAGTCTGCTCATTTCCTACCGATTCGTGAGAATTATCCGATGGAGAGATTCGTACGTTTGTATATTGCAGAGATTGTATCGAAACACGGAGTTCCTATATCGATTATTTCCGATCGTGATGCTCGTTTCACTTCGCGATTTTGGAAGACATTTCAGACCGCTATGGGTACAAGATTAGATATGAGTACCGCCTATCATCCGCAGACCGATGGTCAAAGCGAGAGAACTATTCAGACTATGGAAGATATGCTACGAGCTTGCGCTATTGATTTTGGTGGTAGTTGGGATGTTCATTTGCCGTTGATTGAATTCTCGTACAACAACAGCTATCACACGAGTATCAAGTGTGCACCGTTTGAAGCTTTGTATGGCCGTAAGTGTCGATCACCTGTATGTTGGGCAGAAGTTGGAGATAGTCAGATTTCCGGTCCGGAGATTATACAAGAGACCACTGACAAGATCTTCAAGATCAAGGAACGATTGGTTACTGCCAGAGATCGACAGAAGAAGTATGCTGATAAGCGCAGGAAGCCTCTTGAGTTCAGTGTTGGAGATATGGTATTGTTGAAGGTATCTCCATGGAAAGGGGTTGTCCGATTCGTGAAGCGCAGCAAGCTGAGTCCGAGATACACGGGTCCGTTCAAGATTTTAGCCCGAGTCGGCCCAGCTGCGTATCGACTAGAATTGCCGGCAGAACTGAGCAGCGTACATAATGTATTTCATGTATCTCAGTTGAAGAAGTGCCTGGCTGACGAGACGTTATTAGTTCCGCTTGAGAAACTCCAGATTGACGATAAGCTTCATTTCGTTGAGGAACCAATCGAGATCGTTGCTAGTGATGTTAAGCGTCTGCGACGAAGTAAGATCCCGATTGTCAAGGTTCGTTGGAATTCCCGCTTTGGAGCTGAGTTCACGTGGGAACGCGAAGATGAAATTCTGCGGAAGTATCCTCACCTTTCCCCCGGAAGTAGTACCAAGTGATAATTTCGAGGACGAAATTTCTTTTTACTTGGGGAGACTGTGACATTCGCGAATTTCACGGTATTATTCTATCGTTCCGTATTCGTTTTATTTATTTATGTTCGTGTTTTGACCCTATTGTATTTCTTTTATGAGTTATCGTAATTGTATTTTATGAGTATTGTATTCGTATTTCTCGTATTTTATGAGTATCGTATTTGTATTTTATGTGTATTTACGTTTATCGGGTATATAGTATGTGATTCGAATCTTTATGTCGGGAACGCATAGTCTTAAGTGCCTTTAGTATAAGTCAAGTATGCTCTTATGATAAGTTTAGGGGAATTATGCCTTAATTATATGATTAAAATTAACGTTTAAAAAGTATTTCATTTTGGTCTTTTCGGAAATTTTATTACAAAACTAGTCCTATGGGTGAAATTCTATTACAATTTTAGTCCTTTTCAGAATTTATTACAAAAATCGTCCTACCTAGGGATCAACAACTTTTTGTCTTATCCACCTAACACCCCCACACACCTTTCATTCTTATCCTTATCACTCTCTCTCTAGAAATTTCACCTACAAACACTCCTCCTTCTCTCTAACTTTTCCGGCAATCCAACCGTTGAATTTCAAATCCGAGACCGGATTATTGTTCACCATCATCATCTTCATCTATCCTCCAAGTTTCATCACGATCAAGTAAGTATTTCTTCATTTTTGTTTTAAACTTTATTCTATTTTGATTCAAACCCGAAACTATCATATTTCACCGTCAAAACCGAGATTTTATTGAGGGTTATTGTATGTAATCATATTCTGGACATAGGGTTCCAATTTGGGGTCATTTGGACATCTAGAACACTCAGAAATCGAATCCCGAATGTATTTTTCGTAAAAACCCAGTTACATGCACGTAACTGTAGTTACATGCACGTAACTGATCAGATAACAAGTCCAGTCACGTAACAAACACCCCTAGTCACGTAACACAAGTGTTACGCACGTAATTATGGAATTACGTGACCTATAAGTCACGTAACTCCTTGATGTTCACGTAACTCTTACATATTTACATATCTAGTCCCTTTAACACGTAATTGTTCACGTAATTAGTCCTTTTGTCACGTAATTAGTCCCTTATGCACGTAATTGCCTTCATATTCACGTAATTGGTTCCCTAAGTCACGTAAGTGACTTGGATGTCACGTAATTCCCTTGCTGAACACGTAACTATGGTCCTTATGTTCCGTAACTTCTTGTTTTGTCCCGTAACTCTTGTATAACACGTAACTTGATACTTACGTGACTTGTAGTGCACGTAAGTATGAGGATCACGTATCTAGTCCGTTGACTTTCCGAAACACTTGTAATTCCGTTATATCGATATTCCTATTGGTCATTTCAAAACCCGTATAAAACGTTAATCCTTAAGGCATAACCCTACTAGACTTAGAGATACTTAGACATGTTTATTTACGTGATGTATAGGGCACTTAGACGTTGGAGCTTGACGGTATTATAGTATTTCCCGACATATAGAGATTTGGATTGCTTTGCTATACTGTGAGTTATTCGTTGCCCTTTTTACCCTTTTTACATTTTTGGGCATGATTAGCGTTAAACAAATGTATTTTATGGTATGTATGTATTATGGTATGTATATATGGATATGAATGCTTTAGATGATCTCACCCAAACTTGTACCGCCTTTGTGGTAGTACAAGGCCCCGTATACACACCTGTTAGCTGTTAGCCGCCGGTTGTATATATAGCGCTATATGGGTCTAACAAACCCTCATTGTTAACACTATTTGGATGATGGATGCGCCCTGTCCGTGTTAGCAATGTTATGACCGTATAATGGATTATCGAGGACAACCTAGTTTGAGACACTAGGTGGGGTTAGTTGCCAGTATTGTTGAGGTTCAGGTGTATCGTATGTTCCTAGAGCTGATATTCTATCCAGTATGGTATTTATTTTATGGTATGATTATGATATTTTATGAAACGAGTATGGTATTTTTTTATGAAATGATTATGATATTTTATGGTATAAGTATGAGTATTTTATCAAAAGGTTTTGTAAACCTCCCGTATATCTTGAAACATCATTTTGAAATGACTTATCTTCAAATCATAACACTTTTGGGTCAAAACGTATTGAAACTCTTATCCTATTATGTTTTTATTTACTATTGCGAATAATTCACCAACGTCGTATTTTAACGTCGTATTTTAACGCTTTTCAGGGATTTGAGGTTACTCTTTATGATGATATGCTTTGATTGGCTACGTGGATCTTTTGCATGAAGTTTATTTTGTTTTATTGAATTCCTTAGTATCCCAAACTATGTAGCCGTATTTTGATATTATTCGGATGATTGTAATAACGTATTTTATTTCAAACTCTTTATCTATGCTGATGATGTATGGTTTATTTATGTTTGATGTAACCTTTGAATCTCTGATACCGTATACACTGTACACCTCGGTTCCGCCATTTATGCGGGGTGTGACAGGTAGTAAGGAACTTATATATCTATATGAATAGAAGTCTTTGAGAATGTATAATTTCGTTGCAGGATGGGAATGATTTTGACAAACTGTGTCTGCAATCGTTTACCATATCTGTGGAAATTTATTGGTGTATTTATACGGAATCATAGAGTGCCTGTCTTTTTATTTTATTTCTATATATTTGGTTACTTTTAGGTATTTTTCCTGCACAGTCGTCGCTAAGGAATAGGAAAGCTGTAGGTAGCGGTTTTTATGGCTTTTATTGAGTCTTATTTCCCAACTCTGCGGATACACATTTCTATCTGCAATAAAAACAAAAACCAACGAGATTATAGCAGCTATGAAATACCTAAAATATAACTTTTCAGGTTTCCATATCTGTAGAAATTTATTAGTGTATTTATGCGGAATCGTAGAGTGCCTGTCTATGTACCTCTGTTGCTTGAATGGTTTTGGTTTTATTTTTAGGCATTAACTGATATGGCATAAATTTGGTTCTTTTGTTAGGGAGTGATACTGTTTTAGATTTTCGTCAGAAAATACTACAAATTTGTTAGGAGTTTATATGTTATGGCTTGTATTCATAGGACAGTGACATAAATTTGGTTCTTTTGTTGGTTACTTTATGTTTCTAATTTGTTTTAGCCTCAGCTCAGTTACAAAATATTGCAATTGTGAGATTTACGGTACGAGTTCTCTTGTAAACAGGGAGTATCGAAGAACCAAGGAATGGACTTCACGAGGCTGGTCTAAGTGTAAGTTGTTTATTTCTTTGTTGACAAGGTTACTTAATTTGAAATTGGTTTCGTTTGATCTACATTATATTGGTTTTTTTGTAATTATACCTCCGCTTCTGCAGCTTCTTGCAGATAAAATCAAGCAGCAGCTAACTAAAACCGAAATCTACCTTTAATTATCGTAAGCATTCTCAATCTTCATAGTAGGTATTATTAGCTTCTTACTTCATGTCCAGCAATTTGCATTTTAGTAGTCCTTGCGTTTTTTATGTCCCGCATTTTGCATTTTTCCTTCGTTTCGCACTGTCATGTTTATGAAATATCAGAACTGTCCGCTCTTTGCGTTGCCAAATCGGAATATCTGTTCTGGTACTTTTGAGAGGAGAGCTGGTGTTTGCGTTGCACAGTTATAGTTATGGTCTTCGGTCAACTACAATGTTGTGGAAATCTGAGTTCATGTTCTCTGTATTCTGCATTTCTGTTTATTCGGTTGCTGTGAAAAATGTGGGGTACTTCTTTGAATGAGGGGGATGTTTGGCCTACAGTTTCTGCTCCTGTTCCTCGCCGGTCTGCGCGTCGCCGCAATGCTTTTCCTGAACCATCACTGCCCGAGAATCATTTGCCTACATACTTTGACTGCGGTGATGCAAGTCACCTCTGCCGTTATTGTCTTGCGCTTTTCTGGTATGATGAACGGGTTCTGTGTTCCTCCCGTCGTGGTAATCTGTCATATAATCAATGCTGCAAGGCTGGTACCGTCGTCTTGCCCCCACCTGTTATGCCACCCTCTGAATTTGTTACCCTATATCAGGATCTACATTTTATGTCTAATATTAGGGCATATAACTCTCTATTCTCAATGACATCATTTGGTGCTGAAATCGACACAACCGTTAACGATAGCCACGGTCCGTACACTTTCAAAGTTTCAGGTCAGGTGTCACATTACATTGGTTCGTTATGTCCTTAGCCTCCCAACGCTCCCCGTTTTCTACAGTTATATGTATATGATACCCTAAACGAGGTCGAAAACCGGCTGCGAGTTTTTAGGTCAACTAATACTGATGATAGATTAAAACCTGAGATTGTCGCCATTCTGACTCGTGTCTTACCAGCGTGTAATGAGTATGTACGGACCTTTAAGAGAGCTGTGGAGGTTGCAAATTTCGAAAACCTACACGACTTTTCAGTCAGGTTGTATAACAACGTTCCGGATAACCGCTATGGTTTGCCGCAACAGGGAACACTAGGGGCAATTGTAGTCGCTGATGATGCAAATGCAACTGCATATGACATAATAATTCGTTCTAATGATAACCAAGCTTCTCGCATCAGCAAACTACACCAATCGTATATGCCGCTTCAATATCCATTGTTGTTTCCTTACGGTGAGGTTGGTTGGTCTCCGCAACTGAAATTAAGATCAGGTACAGGCAGTAATCCGAGGTGTCTAACGGTAAACATGTATTATAGTTACTTACTGCATGATCGTCATAATGTGTTTTCTCTTCTACTTCGCGGTGGCAGATTGTTTCAACAGTTTTTATTAGATGCATATTTATGTTTAGAAGACAGCAGACTAGATTATTTTCGAAACCACCAAAACAGTTTAAGGTCTGAATACGTTCCGGTGTTTATGACGCCCTTTCCAGAGGAGATTCTGTTGGCAAACAAATAGGAAAACGGATTTTCTTACCTGCTTCTTTTGTTGGCGGACCACGATATATGTATAAACATTATCAGGATGCGTTGGCCCTATGCCGTGTTTTTGGCAACCCTCAGTATTTCATCACATTTACATGTAATGCCAGATGGCCCGAGATCATCAGATTTATGGACGCCAATGATGTGGGCCAATGTCATAATAGACCGGACATCGTGTCTAGAATATTCAGCATAAAAGTCGCTCATTTTGTCAACTTCCTTAAAGAAGAAAAACCATTTGGTGCTGTAAATGCGTGTATGCATCCTTACTATGTTACATTTCTTTTTAGTACAATTTTTCCGTGTCTTTCATTTTTATTGACATTATACATATACTGCGTACATAGATCTGTATACAATTGAATTTCAGAAAAGAGGTCTTCCGCATTGCCACACACTATTATGGGTCAACGATGTTTCAAAAATTAGAGATGCCTCGGATGTCGATAAATATATCACAGCAGAATTACCTAATCCCGTTACAGAACCAAATCTTTATTCTACAATAACCACTTGCATGATTCATGGCCCTTGCGGATTGTCTAACCTTGCTGCCCCCTGCATGCGTGAAGGAATATGCAAGAAAAAATTCCCAAAACCGTTCAGCACAGTAACCAGCTTTGATGAAAATGGTTATGTACACTACAAGAGGAATGATGTTACTGCACATACAATGCACAGCGGAGCTCGCGCCCATAATGGATTCATAGTTCCTTATAATAAAGCTCTGTGTAGCCGCTTCAACGCGCATATTAACGTAGAGTATTGTGGCTGGAATATGATGATAAAGTATTTATTCAAATACATATCAAAAGGTGTTGAACGTGTGGCATTCTCCTTGCAAAAAACTGACTTGTCTGTATCATCGTCTACATCCGCAAATAAACATTCTTTGAATGCCAGTTCTTCAACTAGTGTGCCAGAAACAGTTAACGAAATCGAACAATTTATTGACGGGAGATTTATATGTCCGCATGAGGCGGCCTGGCGTCTGCTCAATTTTTCAATTCATGAACGACAACCCGCTGTTCAGGTGTTACAGGTACACTTAGAACATATGCAGTCAGTTACATTTAAGGACAATTGTGAGCTACAACATTTAATAGGGAGTGCTAATTTTGGCAACTCTACACTCTCGAGATGGTTGATCACAAACAGGTGGGATTCTGACGGCCGTCATTTAACCTATGTTGAATTTCCGTCACTGTTTACATGGAACGCAGGAAAGAAGGATTGGATTTTTAGAAGTAAAAACACGATTACTCCGGTTGGCCGTATGGTGTATATACATCCGACTGCAGGTGAGGTATTTTACTTAAGAATGCTCTTATGTCACCAAAGGGGATGCCGTTGTTTCAATGATATTCGTACTGTTGCTGGGGTTGTCTACTCCTCTTATCGCCTGGCATGTGAGGCTCTGGGGCTGATAGGTGATGATAGGGAGTGGCTTACTGCCTTCAAAGAAGCCGCAGACTGGGCATCCTCTCCTGAACTACGAACATTGTTCTGCAGTTTGCTTCTGTACTGTGATGTTGGCGATCCAAAACTCCTTTGGAATAACGCGTGGTCAAAAATGGGAGATGACATTACCAGGCTGTTATCAAATTCAGCGACTAACTCAGATTTCACCATATCTCAGGACGTATTGCAACAACATATTCTGTCCGAGCTTGAAAAATTATTAAATGCAGCAACACCACCAAAGTCTCTCACTTCATTCAGTTTGCCTCTTCCATCATCCAGTTTGCTGATTCCGTTGACGAACCGCCTGTTGTTGGAAGAAACATTGTACAACCAAACTTTACTTGGTACACAATATTTACAGATGTATTCCACCCTGAATTCAGATCAAATAAGAATTTTTGATATAGAGCGTAACAACGATCTATCGAAAAAACAGTCCCTGCTATTCGTATATGGCCATGGTGGTACCGGGAAAACCTTTTTGTGGTCGACAATACTTGCTTATTTCAGATCTACTGGGAGAGTTGTCTTGGTCGTCGCTTCATCCGGTATTGCATCACTCCTCTTACCTAACGGCAGAACCGCACACTCACGTTTTAACATTCCTATAAATCTGCTCAACACATCCGTTTGCAACATAAAGAAAAAAACACACCTTTGTCAGTTACTACAACAAACAGAAATGATTATATGGGATGAGGCTACTATGATGGATCGAATATGTTTTGAGTGCGTTGATCGTACATTAAGAGACATATTGGAAAAGAGAAACGAACCATTTGGTGGAATATCTGTTTTGCTAGGAGGAGACTTCAGACAAACCTTACCAATAAAACGGAAAAAGGGTCATCGAGATATAATGTTGTCAACTCTTCCACATTCGCACCTCTGGCAGCACTTTTCGTTATATAAGCTGTCCCATAATATGCGTGTCACACCCACAGACAGGAGTCAGGTTTCACATAGTAATTCTCTTCATTTTGCAAAGTGGCTGTTAGATGTCGGAAACGGAAATCTTGGTATTCCAGATACAGCAAATCCAAGGTATGTGTCAAACATTCAAATTCCAGATGATTTTCTAATAACAGACAACGAATCTGGATTGGATCAGCTAATCGATTTTGTGTATGGATCCGCTGTTCTACTTGATCCAACCCCGGAGATCCTTTGTAGTAGAGCAATCGTATGCCCCAAAAACTGTATAGCAGATGAAATAAATTCCACCGTCCTAAATAACAGTCGTGGTACAGTGAGTTCCTATTATAGTGCCGACTCGATAACACCACACACACAGAGAATGTCGGACTTAGACTTACTTTATCCAGAAGAGTACCTAAACCAGTTGAATTTCCCCGGCCTTCCGCTACACAAACTGGACCTAAAGAAGAATGTTCCTATCCTACTTTTGCGAAATATAAATCAGAAAAAAGGTCTCTGCAATGGTACAAGGCTGCTTGTCACCCGTCTCTTGCCAACAATTATTGAAGCAGTCATCATGACCGGAACTTGTATTGGACAAAAAACCTATTTACCCAGAATTAAGTTTGTCCACCATGATCCCGAACTTCCTTTCGCCTTTAACAGAAAACAATTTCCGTGCAAAATCTCTTACGCCATGACCATCAACAAAAGCCAGGGTCAATCGTTACAACGAATCGGGGTCTTTTTACCTACTCCAGTATTTGGTCACGGTCAGTTGTATGTCGCTCTTTCACGAGCCACCGCTCCAGAATCACTTAAAATTCTCATTCACGACGAGAATGGAAAATGTTCGAGTCATACAAAAAACATGGTTTATAAGGAATTCATTTCATACATCGACAACATGGGAAACGCATAACAGATTCATATATGTTGATATACACACATACTAACAGAAATTTCAGACAATATAGGTTTTACACCGAGTCAAATTTTGTATTTCAAAGTGTTCTTACAGACAATCAGTTACTGTATATTTAACAACTATAAACAAATGCTAACTGTCTTATAATTGCAGGAAGACATGGTTTACATTGCCGACCTCGAGTATGGATGTGCAGGATTGCCGTTGGAAATCAGGATTTTAAGAAAGTGGACACCCCACTTTCGGAATAAAGAGACATGGTTTTTATCAGTAGACGAACACGTAAGCACTTTATACACCATTTACATATTTCCCATTTTTATATAATTCATACATGCTAACCCATCTTTAACAATAGGGAGACACGATTACAATTCTCGGAGAACAACAGGGTCAAAGATTCCTACAATCCACCCTACAGGTGCAGAAATGCTACATCATTGAACACTATTCGTGCAGCGAGACTGAGAAATACCAAAAGATGATCAAAAATTCAATACATCTAAACGCTGGGGAGGCTTCAAACATCACGGCAATTGAGGACAAAAAACAGATACCGAAGACATCCTTCAACTTTGCGTCCATAGATGAGCTACAATCATTTGTAAAGACTCCTGCATATTACCCAGGTATTTAACAAACAATTATATAGTTAAGTCGCATTTGCAACACACAGGATATAAACAATTCTAAAAAAAAAACTGAAAAACGCAGATTTCCTAGGAAAGTTACGCAGACAAACACTCCTCTACAAAAAAGACGGAGACCCATTTTTGCTCCTAACTTTAACAGACACTGCGTAAGTATAAAATAACATTAATACTTTTTCACTGCTGCATGTAAACAACACCGATAATACTGTTAATCCATTATTCTGCTGTTTCTATATTTCAGTGGCCAAGAAATAATCGCAACAATATGGAAGGGGTGCATGGCGGATTCAGAAAAGGTCGATACTGACGCTCTGTCTGCAGCCACACCGGATACCACCATAGCGTTAACAAACATAAAGCCTATGATATACACAGGTAAAGTAACCGACTTTTATAAAAAACATTTAACAGACCATCACTGCAATAAACTAACGCATAAATACTTTCAGAGGCCCTCAAGATATCATCGACCGATGCGACCCATATTATCATCGACCCACCACTACAATCACAGTTAAAACAACAACAGCAACTGCCAGCACCAGGTACAACAAATACATCTTCGAACTCACAAGCAACCATGACGTTGGAGGAATTACAGTCAAAGCCTTACGAAGTTCTATTAGTAAGCATTCTAATATTAACACGTAAAACCTTTCGTTAAACATTACAAAAACTAGAATACAATTACCACTAACTTTATATTGTTGCAAAATTACATTACAACAGAGAAAAGTTGTCGCTACAAACGCAAGGATCATAGACACAAATATCGAAAATTGTTGGTATATTGCATCATGCCCAGACTGCAGGACCCATATATCGAAACAAAAAGAGTTATGGTTCTGTCCAAATCATGGACCAAGGCCCAATCCCAACTTCTTGTAAGACTATCAACAATATAGCAAAAAAGAAAAATTTAAACAAAGTTAACATTTCTGTAATGCTTGCAGCTACAATGTTCGGGTGACTCTATCTGACGGAACAAGCAACCTAGAGGCCATGGCGACAGATTCTTGTATGCAAAAGCTAATAGGTCGAAGCTGCAAACAGATAATTACAGAGGACGGTTACGATGAGCGCAAAATACTACCCCCAGCCTTTATGAGAGAGGGCGTGAACACGCACAGATACCAGATAGAAATGACTAAAAAATCAAATCCCAACAACATAAACTTCGTCATTATCAACAAAGAGACAATACCAAACGAAACACCAACACCACAGTCCGACACCGACACCCCAAAACTACCCGACACACCTTCGACAACAACAGATTTGGTCGACATTACCCCACCACCGTATACACCTACAACCCCAAACACTAACACCAAATCCCCACCCCCAGAGTCAGCAGAAAAAAAGGAAACAAGAGCATCATCAACCGCAAGGCAACTGTCTTTCGACACGCTAGGTAAGCTAATCCAAAAAAACACTTGTAGACATAAAAATACGAACACTAACGATACCAAAAATACAGATAGCAGCAAGACTATGGAGAAACCAACAGATAGCAAACGAAAGTCGACAGAAACAACAGGTATATAACATTCGTAATGAATATTATGTAAATCAACACTGACAAACTTTCATCACATTTCTGCAGAAATATTGCAACACATACATCCAAGCAAACGGGAACGTTTCCCCGACGAATGAAGACGTAACAGAAACGCGACAACAAAGCAACCTCTGTAATTTTGTAAAGTCTCAGACTTAGGAATCTATGACGGATATGTAAACGCAAGGACACATAACGTGCATGTACATGCATATTTTGTAAACTCTTATCGTTTAGGAAAACGAGTGGGTCCGCACCTTATTTTATTAGTAGTAGATTCAACATATCGCTTTAAGTTTGTATTATTTTAGCTTAATCAATCCTTGTCTAATGTTCAATATGCTTAAATCCAAAAGCAGTTCACAACAATCAAACATCGGAAATGCTAGCCAACAGAGAACGGAGTACTCACACACGTGCACACGAACTCGTGCTTGCACGAACTCGTGCGAAGCACGAGAACACCTCTAGTTATTATTAAAAGTTATGTTTTAGTGGTTAAATGGAAAAAGAATAAAACTCACAACCCAAGCCCACAACTTGGACGGTTGGAGTAACAAATGGTTGTGATCAATAAAATGGGTTTGTAGTATGCAAATATAATTAACTTTATTATAATGAATGAACTTGTGTTAGGTTACAGTTTAGTGTAATTAGTCACCCACAAAATAGATGGACACTTTTTTTCTTTCCTATCTTTTCCTTATAATCTGTAAATATTTTAATATTTTGACTACTTATAATCTTAGGGTTTCTCGACATAGTGACAATAGTGGAGAGTCAAGGGGATGGAAGATTAACAATTAAGACGACCGAGAAAAATGCATAGAATAAATTGCGTATAAATGATAGGAAAAATGGTATTGTCAAACATCGTGGATTTGTGGCCGAAAAACTTTTCGAATAAGATAAACGAAATATATGTTTGGTGTCTCGTCACCTCTTTACTTCTAATAAGAGTTCACTTTCTTGAATAATGAAATGATAATTAATAAATAAAAATTAAACCAAACATTCAAAGTTTAATCAGAGTATCCACGTGAATGCTTCCGAACCCTTTCACTAACATCACCAAGATTTTTTCACGGTAAGTTTCGAACCTGAAAGCTTTTGAGAAAAGACGTTGCAACAATATCTAATGTACTAGTTCCTCTAGGGGTGAGCAAAAACCGGTCCAGACCGACCGGACCGGTGGACTGAACCAGAACTAGCCATAAACGGGTCCTAACCATTGTATCCGGTCCGGTCCACGGTCTTTGAAATACAAGAAAACCGATTCTCGGTCCAGTCATGTCCAAAACCGGAACCGAACATGATTATGTATGTATTTGTTACTTTCCACAATTTTCTAGAAAAGTTTTAATCTATTTAGAGTTTATTTAAGAAAAACTATTTATCACATATGAATCAATGATGGTATATGTGATACGAATGTTTTTATGAACCTACTGTTTTTATTTATACGCATGCATATATATTGAAGAAAAGAATACAACATATATAAATTGCGTGTTCATATCTTGGTCTCCAAGAATTGAAAAGGTTGTTTTAATTCAAATATTGTATTTTTGGTCCGATTCGGTCCGATACAAAACAGGTCACTAGCGGTACGGTGTTCGGTTTTTATTTTCATATATTTTCGATTTTAAGACCGTGTAATTGCCTAACTTTCTTCGTCAAAAATTTAAATGTTTACGTTACTACTTTAAAAAAAAACCATAATTTATTTTTTTTACTTTTACCGTTACTTAAGGGGTGTTTGTTTGGAATTATGTAAGCGGCTTATGGTTTATTGACATTTCGACTTATGTTTCATAAGTCCTGATTTTTCGGCTTATATAACCGTTTATGGTTATATAAGCCGATAAATCTGAGCTCTATGCAGTTATCTCGGTCAGATTTCGAATCTCGTTCGAGGTCCGAGATCCGAGATTTCGATTATCTCGGTGAGATCTCGGTTTTTTATATTATTTAGAATATTATATATATAAATAATATATTAATTCTTACCAGGTTTAATGTTGTGTTTGGTGGAAGAATGGTGGCTGGAAAAGATAAAGATAAAGTAGGTTTTAAATCACAGTTGGATTGTGAGTAATAAAAGTGGGCCGGAAAAGTTATTGGGCTGACAGAAAAAAAAAGTCAACAAAAAAAGTCAAAAAAACGAGATTTTCACTATCAAAATCTCGCCGAGATCAAAATCTCGCCGATTTCTCGCTAAATATTGCCGAGAATCTCGTTTCCGAGATTTTGATCCGAGATTTTGGACCGAGATTTTTTTTTACCCCGAGATCCGAGATCTCGACGAGATTAACTGCATAGTCTGAGCTTATGAAACATTAGCCAAAATATCAATAAGACATAAGCTTCTTATATAAGCTCAAACAAACACCCCTTAGTATCATCATCAATTAAAGTTAACTTAATTTTCAAATTAATATCTTTTTAAATAACATGATGAAAATAACATTTTATTTTCTTATACTCCTATTAATTATAGATATCATAAATTGAATTATTTTTATTGTGGACATATATCCTTTTAATCTAATAAATGTCCATTTTAAAAAGTATATATATATATATATATATATATATATATATATATATATATATATATATATATATATATATATATATATATATATATATATATATATATATATATATATATACTAGATTATTGTTCCGTCTAATACGCGGAGAATCATATTAAAAAATATATAATGTTAACAAAGAACATATAACTTATATAAAAAGATTAATAAAAAGTTATTAGTCATGTAGACAAATTGATTATGTTAGCAAATGTGAAGTTAAATAAAACATTTACTGTATAATTCGAAAAAACATTATTAAAAATAAAATATCGGTGAATGGATAGTCCCTAAAAGGGTATGAGACTACCATTTTTTCTTTTACTTATTTCTAAGTACCGTTCAAAAACCATTATCAATCAATTGATTTAGTTTTTCGCTTATATATGCAAAACACTCGTAAAATAATAAAATAATTTTATTTTCTTTTTATAATATATAAAAAAAACTAAAAATATTGGGGAAATAGGACGAAAAAAACAAAAGATTATTTTATATGATATGTTTTCCGTTTATATGCAAAACACTCATAAAACAATAAAATAATTTTAGTTTCTTTTTATACTAAAAATGTGTATGTGTTTGAAGAAAAAATATGTTTTGTATTTTTTTAGAATCTTAATCTTAATATATAACAAAAGAGATGCCTATTAAAGTAGAAATGTTAATTACTTTTATTTAATTATTAATATTTAAAATAAGAGTTAAATTATTTAAAGTAAAGGGGTTAAAATGAAATTATTAATGATGAAATCATCAAAATGATCTAATTGTTCAAATTAAAGTTGAATTTCTATCTAATAGTTACTATTTTGCCAAGTGTCATTTTAGGCCTCTATTTTATTATATATTAAGATAAGATAAGATTTGTTTTGCTTTAGATAAAGTGTTAAATAAAATTGGGCCTAAATGTGTCATAAGAGGCCACCAATTTGATTGTTGACCATACAAATATGGGCCAAGCTCTAGGGGCATAATCGGTCCATGATATTTTAGTTCTTTTAGAGACAGTTTTGGTCCTAGAAAATTTTATAAATTTCAAAATAGTTTCTTCAAATTATTTCTTTAAATTAAGGGATATTGTGAAGACTAGAAACGAATATGTCTTTAAAGGTACTTATCATACTCCGTCAGGATGGAACAAAATAGTCAGTTACCTTAGATGCTATTTTGTCATAATATAAAAAATAGTTATATTTAATAGTTTGTCCTTTAAAAATTAATTCGAAATTTTTTGGCCCCTTGTACCTTCCATACGAACTTTACCCTCATGTAAAATATTTTTTTTCCCCTCCTCTGATCCTAATACTAATCTATCACGCTTTATATCATCAAATAATCCAAGTGAATGTGAGTTTCATTCGGTTTTTTCCTCGATAACACCAATTTTTAGCCATTCAAAATGCGTGTCTCCAAGCTACCTCCCATGGCTAGCAAGTAGCAAAAATGCAACAATTGACTCCGATTTCCATTTTGTTCTCTCTTATAATTCATCATGTGCCAATCCTCTTTGGGTTCGTGAGAGTAATTTAGTGTCTTATAAAAATCTGATTAAAGAAAGGTAATTGCATTTCAGATTTTAAATATATAAGTTTGGTTAATATACAAAAAAATTACTATATTTTTCTGAAATGTTCAATTTTGTTACTTTACTTTTTTCTTTTTGTTCAATTGTATTACTATACCTTTAGAAATGTTCGATTATGTTATCCAACTATTTGAAAATGTTAAATTTTGTTACTATACTTTATTTTTGTTCAATTATATTATTGAACTTTCAGAAATTGTTCGATTTTATTACTGAGCTTTGCATACTGTTTAATTATGTCACTTCCAAAACTGGTCACCAGATGTTAGCTGGTTTACAGTAATAATGTTATAAATTAATGTTCAATAATCCTACAAATAAAAGTTCATATATTAATAAGTTACTTTACTTTGAGAAAATATTCGATTATGTTACTCTATTAGTGCAAAGTTCGGTAACATAATCGTAAATTTTCTCAAAATTTAGTAGCATTATCGAAATATTGAACATTTTGGCAAAGTAGAGTAACTTATTTATGTATTAACAATTATTTATAACATTATCGAACATTAATTAAAAACATGGACAATGCAAACCGGCCAACACCCGGTAACCAGCTTTAAAACTGACATAATGGAACATTTTCACAAAGTTCAGTAATAATATCGAACATTTTTTAAATGTACATTAATACAATTGAACAAAAATCAAATATAGTAACAAAATAGAACATTTCCGTAAAGTTCAATAACATAATTGAACATTTCTCAAAAAATAGAGTTATATAATTGATCAAAAAAAAAAAGGATATAGTAACAAAATTAAATATTTTCAAAAATAGAGTAATTTCTTTGTATATTAACCCTATATAAGGTGAATTAATTATATTTACTTTTAGAAAAAAAATAAAAAGCTAAGTTATGGATTTGGAACTAAATACTACTAAAATCATTGTTAATTTTTGGAGACCTTATTCACTAATCTTCAATAAGGTGAAGCATTTCTTTATATTATAACTATTTTATAAATTCTTCTAACTCTATGTAGAAAAATGAAAATGAGATAAAATGTTTGTGGTGAGACAAAACAACAAAAAAGATAATGATTATGATTATGAAACATGAATAGTAAAAATTGAACCTTCAATTTGTTTACAAACCAATGTTGAGTCATGAATGAGACAATGTATGGAATGAGATTGTTGTTTAATATTTGTATTTGACAATTTGAATTATATGGGTTTGAATCAATTTTGAAAGTGTATGATGATCAGAATGATGAATGTTCAAGAACCCGGGATAAAACATTAACAGATGTTACGAAATTAAACAAAAGAATCATATGAAAATTATTTTAAAATTTATTACAGAAAATAGTATCCAAGATAAAAAATTTTTTTGAATAAATTCCGTTTATGTGCTTATGTTAATTTGATCTTAAATTTTGGATGACTCATATTGGTATTAAAGTAGGCATTATTTATTTTTCTTACTTTGATTTAAATTAATTTTGAAAACGTATGCCTAAGATTTTGTTTTATTAAAGTTGATTACTTAAAATAAGACAACCAAATATTTTATATAGTAGTATAGATTTTACTATTTAGAGATTAACCGTCGAAAAACATCAACCAAATGAATGAGTTTATGCTTTATTATTACTTGTACCAATAAAAATATAAGTTTATCCCTCATACGTTTATAAAAGCCTTCCCTCCAAAAGTACTCAAAACATAATATAGCCAATAGTAGAGGTGGAGCTAGAAAACTTCTCGACTAAGTTTAAGATTAGAATTTTATTATGTTTGTATGTAAAATAAGCGGGTTCATATGCCAAATAAGACTGAAGGTATATTAAAAATACATTAAAATTCTAAAACATTTTCAATTCAGCAAGTTTGGTTAAACACGCTCGGTTAAATTTAGCTCCGTCCCTGGCTAATAGAAACTTTGAGTTGTTGATTCATTCAAAGATTAATTTGGTATTGAAATGAAAATTGAAGGAGTGGCATTGAATGTGGAAGGGCCATATGAGATTGACATAACATGAGCAATTAATAAGAAGATAGATTATTTGCATGAAATAGGAAACTGCAAAGAGAGGGACAAATGGAAGAGTTAAAAATGGATAAACAATGCATGTGGCAGAGATCCATTTCATGGAAGCTAGCTTATTGACTCATACATTTCTCATTAATCACTCCAATATTTACAAAGAAAATATTCAAATATACTTGTTAGGTCACGTTATTTGACATTTATGATGTTATTACTTATTTGGTTGTTAGGTTGTTAGAGATGATGTACTCATGTACATAAGGATTAATGGTACGACCCAACGAAGAACGAAGAATGATAAACGAGACCCTAATGGATATTATGATCAAAAAACGGAATGTATACGAATGCCTAACGATTATATATGAAAGAGTTAAAAGTTGACCGAGTGTCATACTTAAAATTTGTTAACTCTCACAAAAAAAGAAAAGATGTTTAGTTTTCGATTGATTTTCTGGTTTATATATTTTACCAGCTTAAAAATGAGTCTTTACTTTATTCAAAATAAAAATAAATAATATTATTGGTTCAAAAGTCTTTAATTAGATCTTAAACCTTAACCAAAGTTAAAGATTATTTAGAAAAAAAAAACCTCAAACAAGAGCTAGTAAAAATGTCATTTTGAGCCCTTAGCAATCTAATATGGTCGAAAATCACCTTACGCTATGACAAAGTTTCGAGTCTATCTAATTAACATGTTTTTCATCAATCAAGTGAATTATGCTTGCATCATCCTCCGGGACCTCCGTGTGATGAAAAGACTCGGCCTTCGGCCAACCAGCTTCAACGATACAATAAGGTGTGCTACATATATGTTCAACCAACTTGATTGTATAAAACTTGTATTTGTTTCTATCAATAGAGTGTATGGTTTCCGGTGTCGGTCCAATCGATCATACTAATCGCACAACTTATTTGACGAATGTTTAGCTTTCAAAATATTGGTTTAAAAAAATGTCTATGTATAAATCTTTCGATATTTTAAGATAACAAAATATCTCAGTTATTGTAAATCCAATATGTTAGAGATACATATATAGGTGTTTAAAAGTGTCGTGGAGCGTTTGTTATTGTACCCGATTATTATTATTAAATTATCTTATAGATTAGGCTTTAAATAGCATAATTACCACCAAAACATTACAATTTTCAATTTAAGAGTATGTTTAGCGTAATTAGATAGATCTGAAGTTTAAGTTTGAGTTTGGGTTGAATTTTAAACTTAACCTTATAGTCGGGACTTGAGTTTATATGTATAGATGAAAAACGAGTTTGGTAAATTAGCCGAAACTTGAGCTTATAAGTGTACAAAGACATAAAAATAAATGTTTTCAATTAAAATAAAAGATATTTATGTCATTTTATTTACAATAAGTCCAAATCCTATAAGCTATTTTAAGTGGCTAATGATTTTGAGGTTTATCGGAGTTTATGATTTTAATAAGTCCGTCCAATCAAACGAAACTTATATAGAAACACTTTTAAAAAACAATAAGTTTAACCTCTTCTCTCCATAAATCCTCCACCAAACACGCCCTTAGTTGTGATATCCGATTCCAATAATATACAACAAAAATAATAATTAAAATACATAAGACTAGAATTTAATACGTCAAAATGATAATCATTTTGACTTCCAAAAATATTTTAATTTTTGATAATTGGTTGGAAGATAGTCAATGAGTAATCAGAATTTGTCAGAATTTTCCTTTTCCCTCCTCTTTGTCAGTTTTGTTTTCTGTATAGCAATCGAGTGCGAAGGGACCACTCATTATTATTATTATTTATTATTTTAAAATATATACACCATGATATATTATTACATGCATTATGTAAATAAAATATATCTTAATATTTATAATATTTTTAATTTACAAGTATTTATGCATAAAATATATTTATATTACATTTGGCAAACTATATTTTTATATTTTAACAACTAACTAATCTAGACAGTTTGTTGTCAAATCTCTTTTATCTAATAAATGGGGGTTATGGATGACCTCATAAGGCTGACATGGCGGGTTTTTAAGCTGTCCACCTAAGATTCCACTATGATTTGCTGATGTCATGATTGAGGATTTAGTTATACATTTTCAATTTAAATTCAAATTTAATCAATTTTATTAAAAGTATCTACCGACTATTTAGCAATCTTGAACTCCTAAAAGCTTTCCTAACACTCTTTCATTTTGATTGGTTTTCTCGATTTTCAATGTATTGAATCAGATTTCGAATTTGAATTTGAAATCGTATTTTTTTTACTTCAAGTGGTATAGCTCATTTTCAAATATTATGATCACTTAAAAAGCTTAACGACTTTCTTATCTTTGATTTTAAGTCCATTACTGCAATATGTTTGAAGTTGAAAGATATATATTTTCTACAAAACTCCTTAAAACCAATTAAACATTTATAATAAGATTAATAAATAGTTTTGTATTATTCCAACCAAATAAAACATTACTTATTTTCTTATATAACTTTTTTATAAAACCCTGTGTACCCACACGGGGTAATAAGCTAGTATATAAGAAGAGTGACAACCTTAGACTAAACTAGGTTGACGACTATACCAGCATATATTTTTCTTTTATAAAGAGTTATTTTTGTATAATCTTATGTTTACATACACAAATAAATATTGAAAGGAAACTATTAAAATAGAAAGTTTTACTCTAAACAAATCTTAAAGAAAAACTTATGGGTAAAAAGAAGACGTGCCATCCAACAAACTTAAACATATATCATATTAGCCTTAGGCAACAATTGTGGAAAAGAATCGAAGTAAGAAGTTTTCGTTAGCGCTAGCAATAGACCAAGGTGAGTTCTCGTGTTTCCAAAACTGAGGATGTACGATATAAGTTATGTTGAGCGTTATGTGTATTTATTTATAAATTATGTGCTTTGAATATTCATTTGCAGTATGCATGTATTTTGTCTATATGTTAATGATTATAGTGGAATGCACAAAATGTAAAGAAAAATTATTGATATTAATTAAAGTTCGGAGAAGTAGCTATCTTTGTGATTGAGAGTCGCCATATTACACAATAAGTCTAGCAATAAGTTGTAAAAGTTAATGAAACACAATAAGTCAAGCATTGGACTAGCAATAAGTTTTTTAAGATCCATAACACGATAATCGGGATCCTAAATGAATGTATTTTCTTGCATTAACTATTGAGCATAATGTTATTTGAGTGTGATATTTTATATACAAACACACAAACTCATTAAGCCATTAGGCTTACGCATTACGCATTACGTACATTCTCAGGTACAAGCCGAATAGGGTTGAACGAATTAAGAAAAATGAAGCCGGACTAAGAAATTATGACATCCGACAATGCCCAAAATAGTTATTTATTGTATTTAAAGATTTTTGTAAAGTCGTATTTTAGAAATGTAGACTTCCGCTATAAGCAACCGTAGAAGACGTTGTTTCAAAAACAGGACGAGATACTTTTAAATCAATTATTTTATGAGATAAATATATAAAAAAAGGTATAAAGATAATTTAATAATAATTAGATTTTTTAGAGATAAAGTATCACGATTCAATACTTTAAATTTTTTTATAAATATAAAACATGATTGGAAAATATATTTTAAAATTAATATTCTAAAAATAGAAAAAAATATCATTTTTAGTTCGCAATATTTTTGAACCGCCTAATCAAAGGCAAGAAATAAATATTTATTAAGGTATTTTATTAGTAAGTAATTGAATTTTCTGAAAGAAAGACAGAGACCACTAAAGGATGCAAACAAGAAACTGAAAAAGTTTTGTTTATTTTACTTCGTTTCAAATTTAATTGAATAAACAAACAAAAAAACAAACATGAATTAGTTGCACTCATTACCTTCAATTTTCTTGTTATCAACATATATTTTAATTATTATTTGATTAAAAAACAATAGAAAAACTAATTTATATTTACTTTCTAGGTATTAATATTCACTCAAATTACAAGACATTGTGGTATTGTTTTTGTTTAAAAATAAATAAATTGTAAAATGACATTTTATAATTCTTTTTTTAAAAAATTTACTAATCATAGCCTTAAAGCTAATGAAATTTGTTGTGCTACAACCCTTAGACTACGCGGCTATAACGCCCCTAATAACGCCCTCCATCACTCCTACAGCGGCGTTATAAGGGCGTTATGGGCGGAGGCGTGGTAGTGGTCACGGCGTTAAGGGCGCTGGCGTGTTTAATTATAGACGTTGTGAAGTGTTTAAAAACTCATGAGCAGAATAATTACCGATTTCGATGATGATGAAGGAGGTTTCGAAGATCTCCTTGGTGGCTGATGATGGCGGTAATGATGGTGGAGAAGGGTGGCGGCCGAACTGCAAAAGGGGGAGGGCGAATTAGGGTTTTGGAGGTGACGGTAGGAAAGGAAAAGGAAAAGGAGATTAGGGTTTTTTTTGTTATTTGATTAAATATGATTAGGGTTTAGGTTAAGTAAAATCTTTGGTGGGCTTGGTCTAGTAATTAGTTTAGACTAGGCCAACCCGATCCTTAAGTCGTTTAAACTAAAACTCACTTGTAATTCGGTTATGGAAAACTAGAAAAAAATGGATGTCCAACGAGACGTAGAAATTAAAATGATAGACGTAAATTAAACCGAGCGATAAATTAACAAAAGTCACTTGTAGTATGTTTTTTTTTATTTATAAAAATACAACTTTTTAAATTTCATTTATATAAAAAAAATAATAAAAATACAACTTTTACAAAATAATCTCTATCACTCCACATCATCATCACCCACACACAACCACTCCACCATTTTCTATCACTCCACATCATCACACTTTTTTTTTTCCTAAAATCACACTCTCTTTCCTACAAATCACCTCTATCACTCCACATCATCATCACTTACACACAACCACTCCGCATAGTCTTAGATATAAACCATTTCAAAACAGTTCAAAACAGTTCAAAAACAGTACAAAAACTACGAACTAACATGCATATTGCATATAGACATATAGTGTGTTAAATAATTTATATATTAACCATTAATCATAACTCTAATCGTTATATTTAATTAGATGAGACTCGTGCGTTGCACGACTGGTAAATTCTAAATTATAACCTCAAAAGTCACAAATAGAATATAACACGATGTTAAGTAAATCAATACTTGGTAGTTAGTACCAAGTTTTAACAACAAACTTATAATTAAAAAACAGAGTATCAGTGTAACACATACTTAAAAAATGAAAATGCTAAATAGATCGATGTCCTTTAAGCGTCGTCAACTTTGTAAATCACACCATATTTAAATGAAAAGTATAGACTAACTTTTATTCTAAAACATCAATTAATAGTTAAATAAAAGGAATATATGAAATTAGTTTCAAAAATACGACTTACAACTTTTATAAAGGAAATTAGTCTACAAAATAGAAATGTGTGAGAAACTAAGTTTAAAAGTGAACCCAATAGTATTTGATCACTTTTTAGAAACAGTAGCATGTAAAACAAATCATAGAAATAGTGAGTTACCTCGTATGAAGAACTACCTCGACCGATTGTTACCCACAGCCGAAGAACGGCCAATGAAACCCTAAAAACGTTTGAATATGAGGCAAGGGTTCATCTATGGCTGATTCACGATTTAAACCCTAAAACCCTACTCTTTGTCTTCCGTTTAATTTTGTTTGCGGTAGACAAACCGTTTATTTCATTGTTTTAAAAACGAAAATGAAACGTAAAATTAGTTAAGATGAATTTGATGTGGCAAGTTAACAACGATAGAAAAGGGAAACACGACATGTCACCAAAAATATGATCGGTTAAGCAATAGATAATGCCATATCAACACAAAATTATCGTCTTTTAATTATATATAGAAAATTTTCTAATTTCAACCCTAACAATTATTAAATATTAGTGGTAACATTCTTAAGGCACTAGGACTACTCAGATTTTATTGGCCGAGCCGCTACTTCGATTAAAAAATTATTATTAGTATTATTTAATTGGATGGACGTGAACTTTTGGGTTTATGTTTATTTATCTTGTATTTTTTGTAAAAATACATATATGTTTTTATATGTTTAAAGTTTTAGAAGAGTTTTTTATTTTAATTTATTTTAACATTTATTAATTGTCAGTGGTACTAGTTATAAGCTATTATGACCACCCAAATTTCACCATTATCAAATGTTAGTGGCAATATTCATAAGCCATTAGGACCAATCAGTTTTCACCAGTCGAGTCTTGACTTCGATAATATATATAGTTTTTGTTGGAAAGATTGTGATGTTCTCGTAATGTTTTATTTATGTTGTTTTATAAGAGAGCTCGCAGTTATAACACGGATTACTTGATGTTATGACCACTCAGCATAACTTAACCCATAATATAACATCAAAAATATACCCCAACTATAACTCAGAATTTTGGAACCTATCAGTTTTTTTATTTTTCACTTTTTTCTTTTTACTCATATTATTTTTAATACATTAAATAATAAACATAATTATTTTTAAAAACAAAATAGATTGATAAAGTTAAAAAGATTTCATTAAACTAAAAAACGTAATTAAAACATACATAATTAAAATAGATAAATAGAATCAACGTGGGTAACGATAGTCCTCATCAAGTCTGGCAATGTGTTAAACGAGATCGCTTCGAAAACAATGTTGCGTATCACGATCTCGTATCTCTCTCATAACTCGAATTTGATTTTGACACCTTTCCTGGGAAGTTCGTTGTTCTTTTGGTATTAAAGTATAGTATTCCTCGCAGTCGTTGATATTATCTGCATTGTCTTCGATAATCATATTATGCAATATGATGCAAGTATACATGACTCTCTTTAACTTGTTTACCTCGTAGTATCTTGCGACAGTTTTTAAAACCCAAAATCGACCTTGTAGCACGCCAAATGCTTTTTCAACATCTTTTCTTGCAACTTCTTGAAACTTTCTGAACTTTTTTCGTTTTCCGTTTGGTGGATGAGAAAATGATTTGAAAAAATCGCCCACTCTGGATAAATTCCGTTTGCGAGGTAATAGCCTTTTTCATACGGATTGTTGTTTACCACGAAATGAGAAGGTGGAGCGGTGTCGTGGAGGAGTTCCCTAAATAGAGGCGAATCATTCAAAACATTGATGTCGTTGTTAGAGCCCGCGACACGAAAATAAGCATGCCAAATCCACAAATCATATGAGACAACCGCTTCAAGCATGACAGTTGATTATCCATGATCACCTCGTGCGTATTGTCCCTTGCATGCGTTTGGACAGTTATCCCAGCCCAATGCATACAATCAATACTCACAAGCATCACATGGAACCCATGTCTTTCTTCATGTTTTGCATAAATACGTTGAATATTGTCTTGTGTTGGCTTTCTTAAGTAAACGTTTTTATATAAATCGATAACACATTTACAAAAGTATCTAAAGCCTCGTTTGATGCAGATTCCGCCATATGTTGATATTTATCAAATGCATATGAAGTGATTCCGTATGCTAAAAGACGCATGGCGGATGAACATTTTTGTATAGCGGTAAAACTTTGTTTCCGCGTAGCATCTGATCGGGTTGTAAAATATTTAAAATGACTAGGAAGAGGTACTTGAGAATAATTAAGAATACCGTCAACTATTCGGAGAAATAGTGGCTTTCTCATCAGGTATCTTCGTCTGAATTGCTCCGGTGTAAAAATGCATCATTCGTTGAAACACTCTGTCATAACTGTTCGTTTGTCGCTACTCGATCTCTTCTTATATATCTTTTTTTACCCCGAGCATTTGAGCTTTCGATAGCTTCGTCTTCATCGTAATAAGCATTTCCGGCCATCGTCGCCATTAGGAAAATTGTTTAATTATCGAAAGAGTCGGAACTTGACAAATTCATTTTGAAAGACATTTTGTGGTTTTTTGAGTTTTTAAGTTTGTCATTTATAGGATAATAGTTAAAGGTTTAAAAAAAAAAATGTCAAACGGATATATTTTAACGTCTAGTTTTTCAATTTTTTTTTTAAATCCAACCGTTATATACTATTAAAAAAAAGAGGTTTAACAAACGTTACATACGCAACGCCGACGCCATGACACCACCCATAATACGGTCGGCCAACCATGGCGACGTTACGAAGTGGTTTAACGTGAGAGATAACACCACTGTTACTTAACGTCTAAAAAAGATAAGTGTTATCTTTTGTTTAAAGTTCTAGATGAGGTATTTTTTGGAAGAGAATAAGTAAAGTTATTTAGTTAGTGCTTACTTGTGTTGTAATTTAAAAAATAATTATATGTTTTTGTTTGCTTAAAATTTTTGATAATCCTTTTACTTTTGTTTTTCTTTTGGCTTCAAATAAGATTACGGACAAATGACCTTTTATTTTTATTTTTATTATTAGTCATGTTTATAAATGTACTCACATTGTAGTATTGTACAAGCCTCATAAACCCACACGTGTGTAGAGCAAATGCTTTTACAAATACCAAGCTACTATGAACCTATTTTTGACCGATTGGTTAGGTTACCATTTTAAATAACTTTTATATAATTAAAACTTTTATTAAACTCTAAACTAAGGGGTGTTTGTTTGGCTTATATAAGTAGTTTATAGTTTATTGACATTTCGTTATATTTTATAAGTCCAGATTTTTTAACTTATATAACCGCTTATGGGCTTATTACTATTTGTTATGACATAATAAGCAGTAATAAACCCATAAACCGTTGTATAAGCCAGAAAATTCAGACTTATGAAACATAAGCCGAAATACAATATGCCATAAACCGTTTATATAAGCCCAAACAAACACCCCTTAAATTAAGTGCTATTATTTATATGGAAAATCAACATGTACCAAGTTGTATCCAACTTAGATGCTTAGATGCAAACAATGTAGAAAAAGTTATATTGCAGTTTTGCCCTTATGAAACTTTTATATACTTGTAGAATAATATTTACTTGACCTATTGAAGCATATTGGTAAGACGTTTTAATATACCTATAGAAACCTTATTTTCGAGCATCACTAGAAAGAAACTTGTGACAACCATAGATATGTTAAGGTGGGTCAAAGACTCTTTCTCTCCTGTTGATTCAAACAGAATAAATTATCTCGGTTTATCGTTTATATAACTTTTGGCTACATCTAAAATAGATACAACCAACTATATATATATGTATATATGTGATTTTTTGGTGTTTTACTTTCTTGATTATTTTATTTTTTCCATTATACAATTTAACATTTGTAGTTAGTGTTTTATTTCCATGAATCAATGGAATAAATGGTATTGACATGTTATTGTACTTTTTTAGAGGAAGTTTTGGGTCCAAACCTCTCTCTGGAGGTTTTTCTTTAGGTGAATATTAAGTGATAACTAACTTTACAGTAAGATTCGTAGATCGTATACTGTCCGATTGAAATCAATAATATTGCCGTTTGAAAAAAAAAATATAAAAGTTTTGTTGTAAAGGTTTGAAGAAAAAGTCAAATTATAGTGGTACCATATATTCTCAAAAACCAAGAAAACAAACTCTCATTATGCTTCCTGTCCCTGTCCTTATATGTAGAAAATGACACATCAATAACCTCTTTTATTACCATACACCCAATTATACCCAACCCCTTTTAACACCATCCCACCTCACCAACTCTATATATATAAAATGCTTGCATTCATCATCAATCCATAATCCACACACCACAATGGATTCAACCCTAAAAACCCTTTTCTCAAACCCACACACTCTTTGGGTCCTAACCATGGCTAATAACCCCATACTCATGGCTAATCTTGGTAAACATGATGACCATGAAAAGCTTGAAATAACAACTATGTGATAACAATCTTGGCGGTATCCCTCCTGAGCTTATTCTTCTTACATTTCTTTTTTCTGTTTTCTAACTTCATAAAGGTTGTTCGAGTTTTCTTGACCTTGCAAGCCCGTGAACGTCTTTGATGCAATTTCAAGAGTCTCGTTATAACAAACCTGGTGTGAAGTGGCGTAGTTTTCACATGAATCTTCTATCCCTCCAGAGCTATAAACGTTTTATGTGCAATTAGATGATGTATAATTAAGTTTGAAACTTAGTTAGCAATTTACCATATTTTACATTTTTTTTTGTTGTATATCTTATATGTTTTGTATATTTTGTTTCATATAATAAAATTTTCATTTCTTTATATGTTTTGTCGATTTTGTTTCATATAATAATTTTTTCATGGTTCTATTTATATAATACGGTTTATTAAGGGAAATATATCTTTTAAAATCAGGAAAATTTGAATATCTTTTTTGTACATGTGATGTATATCTTTATACATGTTTTTGTTTCATGTAATATTTCTTCATGGTTCACATAATGTACCAATCCTAACCACATTCGTGATGGTTGTTGTTATCAAAACTTTATTTTCAGATATATTGGTAAATTTTGTTTTATGTAACGATTTCCTCTTGTTCGTATTGATATAACAATGTTATTTAAGTGAAATATACATGTCACAAAACACCATTTAGACTAAGGACAAATTATATATATATTTTTTGTACCTTGTTGGCAAACACTTATTTTACCATTAATAATTGCACTATATACAAGCACCGTTAGTTGTATTGTACAAATATATACTTATGGTCGTGCACATACTTTTGATATGAAAGTGACTAAACTCAATACATTCATATTATAATGAATACTAAGTTGTGAAACAAGGGTTGTATATTTTGTTAAATTATGTTCTCACATGACAAAGGAAAAAGACATGGCATAAAAAAATATAGAGTCGTTCCTAAAGTTTATTTTAAATTATAGATTTCGTCTTTAATTTAAAAATTGCATAAATCATCTATTTTTAGAAAATACTTATCTTTTTCGTCCCTAAGATTTGCTCAAATTACGAATTTCGTCCATAAGGTTTGTCCTCAGTTACGGATTTGGTCCCTAATGTTTGCCCCAGTTACGGGTGCAAATTAGAAATTAGGGACGAAAACGGTAATTAATTTCTAAATTTGAACGATTTATGCAATTTTTTAAATTTAGGGACGAAATCCATAATTTTGGATAAACCATATAGACGATTTATGTAATTAACTCAAAAATATATGAAGTTTTTTTATAATTTTTTTTAAATATACATAGCTTGTTAGCAACAAAGGGTATTTAAAATTGCTTGTTTATAAGACTATGCGGAGTGGTTAAGGGTAAATGATGATGATGTGGAGTGATAGAGGTGATTTGTAGGAAAGAGAGTGTGATTTTAGGAAAGAGGGTGTGATGATGTGGAGTGATAGAAAATGGGTGGAGTGGTGAGTGATGATGTGGAGTGATAGAGATTATTTTGTAAAAAAGTTGTATTTTTATTATTTTTTTTATATAAATGAAATTTAAAAAGTTGTATTACCTATCCTCTAATTAATTTAGCAAAGTGCCTATGGCTTTGTGCCAAATATAATTTTTTAATCTTTGTCTTTTGTTTATTTTAGTCCCTAGACTTTAAACACTTTAGCGTTTTCCCCCCCTCAACTTTAAAAACTTTAGCGATTTCCCCCCCCCCCCTCAACTTTAAAAACTTTAACGTTTTTTCACCCTAAATTAAAACACTTTAACGCTTTTCCTCCCCACACTTTAAACAACTTTTAACTTTCCCTGTCTGCACTTTATATGGTTTTGCGTTTTCCCCCCTCAGCTTTAAATAATACTTTTACGCTTTCTACCCCTCGGGTTTAGAAATGTTTTTCTTTTTGTTTTTTTACTTTTTGGTAACATTTTTTTTACTTTTCTATTTGTTTTTTTTAATTTTCGTAACTTTTTTTTTACTCTAAATTTATGTTTCGTTTTTTTAGCTTTTTTTTCCCTTTTAAAATTCTGTTTTATTTAGTTTTTCGTCACCTTTTTTGGATTCAAGTAATACGAACATCTACTCGCTTTCTACCCCTCGGGTTTAGATATGTTTTTCTTTTTGTTTTTTTACTTTTTGGTAACATTTTTTTTACTTTTCTATTTGTTTTTTTACTTTTCGTAACTTTTTTTTTACTGGATTCAAGTAATACGAACATCTACTCGCTTTCTACCCCTCGGGTTTAGATATGTTTTTCTTTTTGTTTTTTTATGTTTTTTGGTAACATTTTTTTTACTTTTCTATTTGTTTTTTTTACTTTTCGTAACTTTTTTTTTACTCTAAATTTATGTTTCGTTTTTTTAGCTTTTTTTTCCCTTTCAAAATTCTGTTTTATTTAGTTTTTCGTCACCTTTTTTGGATTCAAGTAATACGAACATCTACTCAGATTAATAATAAATAACGGCATCGTTTTAGCAAATAGCTACACTTATATTTCGATAAAAAAGTAAATAAACAAAAAGTCGAGTCGTTTTACGAACCCGTGCAACGCCCGGGAAATCCTCTAGTTTTTATTAAAAATAAAAACAAAACATACTACAATTTATTTAAAAAAAAAAATCATACTACAATTTATTAAAAAAAAAAACATACTACAATTTAAAGCTTAAAGTGGTGTAATAGAAGTAGAAGGGGCTGAGTGTCTTGGTGGAAAGTATGAGGTGCTTATGTGTAACTTCCAAGTATATATACTTAGAGAATGGCAGCTAGGGTTATTATTGATACACACATTTTATTAGTCTGCCGCTTCTCTCTCTATATTCATAAGTCTTCTTTTTAGTATATTTAGAGTTTCTAATTGAAACTCTAATTTGTTTTCATCAGTGTGTAACAATAATCGTATATATAACGATTAGTTGTATTGTTTGTCTTGTGGAGTGAAATATATAAAGTCTGAGTTGTTGTTTTAATTATATAAGTTGTCTAACACTCAATTATCTCAGTTTATTATCTCTCCCTCTCGCTCACCTCGGCGTCTTTCTGCTCACGCCGTGGCCCAAAAACGGTCAATAACGCCCCCACCGGAGTGGAGGTGGGGCGTTATAGCTGAGGTGGAGGCGTTATCGAGCCTCCATCACGCCCCAGTCCGCGTAGTCTAAGTGCTTATACAATAAGCAAGTACACTTTTTTGAACGAGAAATAAAATTTGAATATACAACGAAAACTAGCCAAGAGCGGGAACTAGCATGACAATGCATATGGATATTAGGTGAAAGAAATCGACGATGCTAACAAGTGACCCAAAAATTAGGTCTACCGCGACGCACCCAATGAATACTAGACGACCTCAAAAAACTAATAAACCCAAAATCTTTCTTGACGAAAAGTTAGAATGAAATAAACAATATGACAAATCTAAACACCTTGACGATTGTGACATACCGTTGCTTTTGCTTATTCTAAACTGCTTATTTGTTGCTTTTGCTTACTCTAAACTGCTTATTTAGATAAACAAGATAAGTCTTGGAAAACTACATTTTTTTTTGTCCCTTTATTTATTTTCTGTACATGCGTATGTGATGCTTATGCTTATCCAAAGTGCATTTCACCATTGATATGTGCACGGTTCAAACACCGTCCGTTAGTTCTATAGTACATTTGTTTACTTATAGTCGTGCACGTACTTTCGATAAGAAAGCAACCAAACTCAATACTTTCACATTATGAAAACTTGTAACTTGTGAAACAAACGTTATATATTTTGTTAGATTATGTTCTCATAGGACAAGGAAAATGACATGCCATTAAAAAGGTATATACATTTATATTATATATTTTAAACAACTGAATAATACATACAATGTCATACATTGCTTATATAATCTATGAATAAGTGCTTATCTACTTAATTACCATAATCGTAAGTAAGTACCTTTATATGCTTTATTCTAAACAATTATATGCGTTTTTCTAAAGAGAAAACGTAGCTTTAAAATGCAGGTTGAGAAAAAAGGGATTATGTGTTCTCCGAGAGGGAGCATAGGTTCAAAAATGATCGATGCTTACTTTATTTGATCGACGTTTTATAAACGTAAAATCTATTGTTCAAAAGCAGTCTCAAACACCTCTATGTCTCAATGTTTTAATCCCAAATAAGCATAAGCATAAGCATAAGCATGGGTCAGGGCTCAATTCACAATGCATAATCTAAACAACAGAAAACACAAAGTTTTGTGATACTAAGTTTTTGCATGTGAACTCAAGGACACTACAAAAAGCATAAATTTCTTGACCAATTTAATTCAAACCTGTTTTTTACTTTTTACATGTACTTTTTACCATTGAGTTCATAAAACAAGTTGTATTTACTTCATTTGTCCTTGGTCACACATTTCCTGCAAAATTCAAAAAGGCCCCCTTCAAGTTTTTCAATACATTACAACTTGTATTACATGAAAATGAACTAACACTTTTACTTTCATGTACAATTATTATTTCATGAAAATGACGAAAGACAATTTTTGTATCGATGTGTATAATTCTTTGCACGAAAATGACGAAAGACAGTTTTATGTCGACGTGTTACTTTTATAACATGGAATTAGAAAACTAGACATATTATATGTCGACGAATAATTATTATTTCATGACATAAGAAATAAATGTTATACCGATGCAAAAGACGTTTATCCTCCGACATTATAATGTGTTTACCCAAAACGGTAATATTTAACATTACCTTTTAAATTCAAACAATAGTAATAATGTTTATTTTGAATTTTAAATGGATCGGGTCAGATTCATCTATTATTAATTTTAGACCACTTTTATTTTGAATTTTATAAACAACAAATGAACTTTTTTTCGAAAGGCATAAATAACTAATAAACTAATATAACCATATACAATCAAAAATTTATCTCGTTGTTTATATAAACTTAATTAAAAGTACTAAAACTTTAGAATTACATTTTTGACAACTTTTAACTCTTTTACATGTTTTAATCTTGTGTAACTTTGTAATCTTGGATTTTATGACACATTAAAGATAATATATTGTACATATAAATCAAACCCGTTTCATAGTAAGCAAGTTGAGTTAATGTTAGTCGCCACAGGAAAACAAGAATCCGAATAATGTTGATGGTTCCACACTTTCGTCAAGTGGTTTTATTACATTCAATTTGATTTTCACAGATGGTTAACAATAGTTTCTGACCAAATTTTAAATTAGTTTCTACTTCGCTCATCCAAAGATATTAGATGAATGAGATATATAACCAATGTTTTGAAACCCGGGTCAATAATCGACCCGGCCGAGCCACCGAGTCACCGGGTTACCGGGTCAACCGGTTGAACCGCCGGGTCAACCCGGTTTTATAAAAAATATAAAAAATAATAATATTTGAATAAAACTAAATAATATATATATAAAAATCATGAATATAACTTATGTTAAGCTTAAAAGCTACTTACTAAAAATTATACTATATAACAACTAAAATTACGTCGTAAAAATATATTAAATTTTTTTTTTTTTTATAAAAAACACGAAAACTTAGAGACCCGGCCGGGTTTCAAGAACCGGGTTGACCCGGGTCACCCCAAACCCGGCGGGTCACACCGGGTTTCGAAGATATAAAACCCGGTTTAATTTGACCCGGTTTTTCGGCCGGAACCGGTTCAACCCGGTTGACCCGGCCGGGTCGACCCGGGTTTCAAAACATTGTATATAACTATAACTATATCATTATCTTAGTTTTTCTAATGGTTTATGATCAAGTTCAGAAATATCATGTTGGAGCATTCCCGCAAAGATATTTTTCTAATCTAATCTAATCTAACTATTTATAATACATTTAGACTTATTTTCTTAAAGTTGAATTTTAAGAAAGAAAGTATCTAATCTAACTATTTATAATACATTTAGACTTATTTCCTTAAAGTGGAATTTTAAGAAAGAAATTACTAGTATCTTTTTCATTTATATTAATGTTTTAATAATGTTGTTTCCATATTATCTAACTATTAATGTTGTAAACTAATTCAAATATATAGGCCCAAATATCATTTAAAAAAAATATGTGTTAATTCAAATGACAGTTATGTAATGTGGCCCAAATATCATTCTAAGAAATGTGTATTAATTTAAACCAAGGTTCTAAATAGCGTGAGGCGTGGCGTAGCGGCACTGCCACGCCTCAAGCCTTACAAGCTATAGCGAGGCTACGACGTTTGTTAAGACGTGATTATGGGTGTTATTCGGGTCAACCCGACCCTAATAAGCAACTTTCGGGTCGGGTTCATTCGGGTTTTAACTAAAATTTTATAACCCTAACCCGACCCTAATAAGGGTTCGGGTTTTAGTTTTCGGGTCGGGTCCAAAAGGGTCGGTTTATTTCGGGTTCGAGTCCACAACAATTAAAAAAGTTCAAAAAAATCTACAATAAACATATTGCATATAGCAAATGTAAAAAGCAAATATATTGAAAAAATTCAAGATGAATAGAACCCAACAAAGCGAATGATATATATAGGCTAGAAGTATGAAAGAGTTTCACACCTGAAACGATGTGGGACAACTCTTCATTTATTTTCCCTACTTTAGTTGTCCCAAATCGCTTAAGGTATGAACTCTTTCATACTTCTAGCCTATATATATAACATGCCTTTGGTTTTCCCTATTTTAATTGTCCCACATCCCTTCATGTATGAAACGCTTTCGTACTTCTAGCCTATATATATCATATGCCAGGGAGGGTATTATTTAAAAAAAAGATTATTTATTCAATATTTCGGGTTAAACGGGTCAACCCGAAACCCGAATTTTGAAATAAAAGCAACCCGAAACCCGACCCTATAAAGAATCGGGTCTCTCGGGTCGGGTCAAATCAACCCGAAACTTGAATACAACCCGAATTAACCCGACCCTAATATGCTTATTCGGGTTCGGGTCGGGTCGGGTTCGTCGGAAATAAACAAATTAGTATACAAATATTTGTGTGTGAGTGTGACTGTGTGATACAGATTGGGTTTCACTTATTTATCTATTTTTTTAGTTTATATGAGTGACCCATTTGATATAAGTCCAAATAGGTGAATTGAAAAAGCTCAAATCTGAAATAACAATAAACGCTTCAAGAAAAGGCGCGACGCCACACGCAATAGCGCGCCTTACATCACGCTACGCTTTAAGACAACGCTATGAACTGATTCGTGACGGCGAGGCCACGCTTCGCTCCTTAGCGGCGCTATAGCGCGCTATTTAGAACCATGATTTAAACTTGATAGTGATATATAAACCCGAATATTAAATATTAAATTAACTTATAATTGAACTACTATTATTTTACATATCGAGTACTATTAAATAATGAATCAGATATATAACTATAACTATACCATTATATTAGTTTTTTTTAATGGTTTATGATCAAGTTCAGAAATATCATGTTGCGGCATTATTTCTGCTAAGCTATTATTTAACTATCTATAAGCATACAAACTTATTTCTTTAAAGTTGAATTTTATGAAAGATATTACTAATATACCCTTATCGTTTATATTAATGTTTTAATAATGTTGTTTCTATATTATCTAACTATTAATGTTGTAAATTAATTAAAATATATAGACCCAAATATATTCTAGAAAATATGTATTTATTCAAATGACAGTTATGTAATGTGGCCCAAATCTTTAATATATAATAAAAGAGGGGCCTTAAATGCCACATGGCGAATTAAGGTCCCTTGGATGAGTTAACTTCTTTAATAGCAGCCGTTAGATCAGATTGATGATGTCATCAAAGATTATTTTCATTTTAAACCTACTTACAATACATAATTACATTCTCTATTTCATTCTATTTTTACTAAAATAAAAAACATAACTACAATTTACTTATAGAATCGTTCAATTTGGACTATGATTTAACTTATTATTATTCTAAAATCTCCTAATACAAAATATCAAAACATGTGTAGAAACGTAAAAGTGTATATGTTATTATAACTACAAACAATTAACATGTGTATAATCGTAAAACTATATATATTATTATACATATACCATTATTTATTCATAATAAATTAAAATCTACATAAACATAAACTTTACGATTCAATTTTTATTTTTTTCCGCATTATTGCGGGACAATAATCTAGTATCATTTAAAAAAAATATGTATTAATCCAAACTTGATAGTGATATATAGAACAGAATATTAAATATTAAATTAACTTATAATTGAACTACTATTATTTACATATTGAGTACTATTAAATTATGAATAAGGTATATAACTATAACTATACCATGATGTTAGTTCTTTTTAAAGGTTTATGATCAAGTTCAGAAATATCATGTTGCTGCATTATTTCGGCTAAGCTATTATTTAATTATCTATAAGCATTTAGACTTATTTTCTTAAAATTGAATTTTAAGAAAGAAATTAATAATATACCCTTATCATTTATATTAATGTTGTAATAATGTTGTTTCTATATTATCTAACTATTAATGTTGTAAATTAATTCAAATATATAGACCTAAATATCATTCTAGAAAATATGTATTAATTCAAATGATAGTTATGTAATGTGGCCCAAATATCATTCTAAGAAATATGTACTAATTCAAACTTGATAGTGATATATAGACCCGAATATTAAATATTAAATTAACTTATAATTGAACTACTATTATTTTACATATTGAGTACTATTAAATTATTTAACTTTATGAAATATATATGTATTAGAACATGGGCGTGATGGTAGCAAATGATTAACTTAGAAAATCTTGAGTTTAATTCAAAAATTATTTTCTCATTTCATTATACCCGTTTTGTTAAATACATAGACCCAAAACAAAAAGTAATATGAAGGACAACCCATACTCCCACCAATATATACTTTTCTTATTATTAACAAAATATAAAACTTTTAAAATACAAAAACATTTTGAAATTAGTAAATTTCCCTCCAAATTTAAACAAACTTTTAACATTTATTTTTTTCATACCATATTTTTTTTTATATAATTGTACAATGAAATTTATAATCAATGATCCAATAATCACCGAAGATGACAGAGTTGATCTCATTGCCAAGAAATGGAAAAGAGAACAAGACTTGAAAAACGGGAATTGAGACGATGTTATTGTCATCAAGGATGACAAAGTTGATGATGAAGACGTTGCTCGAGATGTTGTTGTAGAAGAGGCTACGAAGGCTGTTAAGGAATATTGACCCCTCTAATGGACTATGCAACGACACGAGATTGATATGTAAAACTTTTCAGCCAAACGTCATTGAAACAGACATAGCCGTTGGTCAGCATGTTGGAAAAAGAGTAATTGTTCCCAAAATTCCGTTATACCTTTCTGAAAATGACATGTTTACGTTCAAGCTGAAAAAGAAACAATTTCTTGTCCGACTTAGTTTTGCTATGACAATTAACAAGGCTCAAGGACAGACAATCCCAAACGTTGGTGTGTATCTACCATAATCGGTATTCTCCCATGGACAACTTTACGTGGCGCTATCTAGAGGGATTTCACGTGGAAATACAAATGTATTAGTAAATGGTGCCAAAAAATTTGATCGAGATGGAGTGTACATTTTGAACGTAGTGCATCTAGAAGTTCTACATGACAAAAAAAGTATGCATATGTGTAGTTGTTGAATACCACAATTTATGTTTTTCTTATAGATTATACTTATGTATTCTTTTAGTACCAACAAATATACACAACTCGATTTTTACACCATTCGAAAAAGGTTGTGAACCATTTCACACACTCTATCTTTGCATTAATCTAAGTTATATTTATGATAACCAAAAGTCATCGGCCTTCTTTGATAACTCATATGCCAGTACTGCCTCCCATCAATGGTATCGTAATTATTGTCACTGGATGTACCAGTGGAATTTGACTTTTGAATTTGCTCGTCAATTGAAAGAGGCAAGAAGAAACAACGATTTAGCTCATAAATTGTTCGAAACATGCATGGAAGGAATAAGTGGTGAAAGATAGATTTCTTAAAGAAGTTGCTAATGTTGAAATGTTGTAACTCAACCTTAAAGATTTGCAAAGATTTGAGATATATGGCATTTTACAGCGGCATAGTAGAAGGTTCTATCAACTATGATTTCAAGTTCTTTAATATTGCAGGATACATGTTTTTTCTTGGATTGACGTTGGAAGGGGCAAGAACCGGATAATAACATTAATACAAACGTTTTTTTCATTATGAAATTTTTTGGGTGTCAACTAGCGTAAGACGTCGGGTGCAAGCTTGTCAGCCGTCTCTCAGATATGGGAAGTCTTAAGCAAAACATTCACAATACAAACAAAAGAAGCTGCCAAATCTTGTCAAAATACAAAAGAAAAAAGAGGCCTAACAATAAAGTTCCATCTAGATGATATAACAAGTACTCATTACTTAAAACGCAATATCCTTCTACGTTTTTTTTCCGTTTTTTCTATGGAAACTCCTCAATCAAGTAATTGTATTCCAATGTTGACTCGTTAAATTTTCACATGATATCATTGCTAATGGATGCTTGATTCAGGATTGACTAAGCTAGCACAAACTTGTGCCTTGGCCCATCATAGACATCGATCTTTGAATAAACAGGCCAACTTTTCAGGAATTTAGATTACATGCACTTGTTAGGCCTTTGGGCTTTGACCATTTAAAGATAGTTATTTTTTTTTCTTGTAACTATTTATTATGTAGGTTGTAAATGGATCGTAGAAATGGCCCGAATAATATTATATAAGCTCAACCCATTTCCTAAATATCTTATAACTAGTAGGTTTATCTCGTGCATTGCGGCGGGCATAGCTTCCTTTTAAGCAAAAGAAAAACCTTAAAAAAAAACTTGTACAAAGAAAAACATTGAACTTTTTTGTATAATTACATACTAATACAAAGTAAAATCACTAACCCAAACTCTAGCTAAAAAATATTATAAAAACTTTAAAAGAAAATCTCAATCATCTATCATAAAAATATACATCAATCCAAAGTAAACAGAAAAACAAAATCTACCCACCTATCTGATTCGAGCCGAGCCCGACCACCTGATTGGTGCTTCTGACTTATAAACAGTTGACAAAGTTGTCAATTGTTATTATGTTAATACTATCACCTAATTAAAATATTTCCTATATTCCATATGTGATATTTAACGTGTCTAAAATGAAATACGTCTAGCTAATACTCTAATCCGAATCAAGATGTCTTCTCTTGATCTTGTAATGCATTCAAACCAAAATTCTCCGAGGGGATTTGTAGAAGTGTTTCTACCATAGAGCTTATCACCCTATAGTGGTATATGAGTGTATGAGATTGTTGGTTCAAATTATTTTGAAGACAAAAGTATTTATAATTAAATGCTTTTGTGTAATATTCGTGTTTCAAAAGAAAATAAATGTTTGTGGAGAGAATTGGTATTAAACCTTCCTTAGGAAACAATCATTAATGATTAATGAAATTTCACATGTTGATGGAAATATATCATATATTTAGGATATGTTTGAAAAACTAGTTGGAAGCTCGAGCCAATGATTTTGCAATTGGGTCGGGTTGGGCGGTCGTGTTAGTTGGTCCGGGTTTAATGGTGTCACAGAAATTGGTTTCTATAAATTTTATCTCTCTTGATAAGTTAACTTATTACCTTTGTAAGATTTTATTTGAGTATCTAAGTTTTCAATTCCCCTAGTTGTTGATCTTTGTTAATCTAATGTTTTATTGGTGTCACATATAACTTGGTTATGATTTCTATATTTAATCATGACATCTTTATATTCAGGAGAACAAAGTTTAGAATTTACTTAAGTAGGAAGTGAAGATGAGTCATTATTGCCAGTTGCAATACCATCAATAATTTGTTTTGGGTGGTCACTTCTACCAATTCGTTCCAGTCATACCCAAAGACATCCTGTGTAACCAGTGTTGTAGATGGAGTTTCTTGAGTATTCCTATTGCTGTTGGAGTTTGATCTATTCTTGCACTCTCTTGCAAAGTGTCAAAGTCCATTGCATTCATAACACTTCACTTTTCTTTTGCAAACCCAACTCTGTAATTACCTCTTGGACTGAATCTTCTCCCACTTCTATAAACAAATCTCGTTGCTCTTACTGACAACATGGCAAGTTTCCATTTAAGATCCATCTCTTCAAGATCATCTTGATGGATTTGTCTGAGATCTTCATTGGTTAATCTTGAGCATGCACTATTTGACAAAAAAGCTTCAAAGGTAACATCATTTGGGTTATCAGTAAGAGATGAACTCATTGGTGTGACCAGTGTAGTATTAAAAGGATTAGAACTGTTGTTAGTACAGTTGATTGCTTTCTTTGCTTCAAATACCATGATATCATTATATAGATCATCCAATTACATCTCTTCCAGAGCATCACCTTCTCTATATGACACATTATAGATTGTCCATTCATCTCCTACAGATCTAAGGGACTTCATGTTTAGATCATCTTTGCCTATTTTAACTCAAGCACTGCTCAATTCACTTGTCAGTTTCTTGACATGTCAAAGGTTAGTGACATTCTTTCTTCTTGTAAAGCTTTGAAGTTCTCATAATCTTGTTTGAGAAGAGCCTTTTTGTTCTTATTTGTGTTCTTTGTTCCACTGAATCTCTTTTCAACAGCTTCCCAGAGAGATTTAGCATCCTCATACTCTTCAAATTGTGATTGATATTCATTAGGAATAGCAATTAAAAGAGTACTAAGGCCCTTGATTTCAGTCTGCTTCTCCCTTCTTTCTTGATCTGTTGCTGGAGGTTGAACAACTCCAGGTGTACCATCAACAACCAACGTAATGGTTTGTTTGTTTCTATTTACAATTACATCCCATACTACGTAGTCTGAAAGCAGTATATGTTGCTTGATCCTTAACTTCCAAAGATCAAATTCGCTGCTGTTTAAAACTGGAACCTTGTTTACTACCACGTCAGTCATGATTGGTAATCTTTTGCTTTTTTTTTAGGCTTCAACAAAACCTGTAGATTAGTAGATCTTGAGCACCTCCTGTGCTCTGATACCACTTGTCATGATCGTTTAAGGTTTATGTAAGCACAACCTTAATACTAAGAATAAGATCTTGATCTATCAAAGAAGTTTAGCAACGGATAAACACTTTGATATTACAAGTTTATATGATGAAACAAATATAGCTTATGAATACTAATAAGAACAATAACGAATATCAAAATAAACCTCAATGTATTAATCATATACGAAAGACTAATACACTTCTTTTTCATAATACAAGGATCTAAGTATATATAGACTTGACGCTAAACCTAGCTAATCTAGGAAACGATTAAACAATTACAATTCTAAAGCAACTACAACTATGGAAAAGATAATTACAAATCTATTCGAGAATTATCTTTTTCTTCAAAAACTTCATTGCAATAGTAATGCTTTACGGGCAGTAACGGGCTTGTGCAGTAGAAACCAGTAACTTGCAGTAGTAATTAAGTAGTAGTAGATTGGTAGTAGTAACCATACCTAGTTTATTTTCACAAGTTTATTTCCAACAACTTACACAAGTTTATTTCCAACAACTTATCAAATTAGTATGTGCTATGAGGCCTTCAATCGGTCATATATGGAAATCGATGGAAAAAACAAACGGTGGGCCTTATAAATATGTTACGATTAAATTATATAAATCGTCTTATTGATGTAGGTGTAATTATGGTTTTCGTCCCAAATGTATATTTTGGTTGTTCGTAAAAACAAACTGAAGCTTGTAACCCTTTAAAATTGTACCTTGTAACACCAAAATCCACCTTACAAATTATCAATATTATAAGTTTCATTTTCTGGTACGATTTGTGTAAGAAAGACACTTTTGGTCATCAAGCTAGTAGAAAGTATTTTCATACAAATTTACCCTTAAAAACAAGCATTTGTTGTGCATATGTAGGTCCGTCAAAGAATTTTGGTGGTCTTATGCGATAATCAAATAATAGACTCTTAAGTTACATTGTAATGGTCTTACTGGAGTAACTTACAAGTCTTAAAGGAAGACCAAACGGGCTCAGTAAAGTTGCATCCGACTGAACCATTGGGTGATGGTACTTGCAATCTGATCCATACTTGCAAGTTCCAGTATTTATGAAATAGCCACATTCTGGTTCACTAAGTCTCTCGGGTAGAGGAGAAGAGAGAACCAAGCTTATATTACTTACTATGTAAGAGGTAACTAGAAAGTACATATGTGGACTTGGATATAGTTGCGGTCAACAGTGGGGATCGGGGTAAAGTTCTTTGGAGGTGGCATATTATCGTACCCCAGTCCACTTGTCTTGAGTGTTTGTCCTCTGGGTGTCGATAAACTGACTCAAAATCTCTTTTGAGTTTTTAAACGCAACTAACTTTCCATGAAGGAGATCAATTTCCTTTTGCTTTTTAGCAATAGTTAGCTTTTCATCGGCAAAAGGGTCAATATATTGTTTGATTGTTTTAATATGACGTTTTACCATGATTTCTAAATCAGATATTTCAATCAGTTTTTCGTTTTTAAATTTTTGAAAAGATTGAATTTCTTTAGTTAGGCGATCGTTTGCATGTCTTAGTTTATTGATTTCATCGTCTATCAACACAAGACTCTTTCGCCACACATCGAGTTGGGCCTCTAGCTCGATGCAGTTTGCACAAGTTGATTTAAAAGCTATGTTCGTAACGAGAGCCATCTCAAGATCTAACTTAAACAGCTTGAAACCCGAATACCCGAAAACACAAACCAACTTTCGCACGAACCCCCGAATCTTCAACTCTAACTCGAAAACTGAAATCTTCAGATACAAACCCGAAGTCTTGCAAACAGTGAATGAAAGTCCAGAAATGCCAAACTAACACTTCCCGAACAATTCTAACGAGAAACGAGCAGAGTAACGCCTAGAAACTGAGTTAACGAACAGATTCTGACTGACAGTTATGCTAGCGAGACTGCTAGCGTATCTGTAGTTACGCTAGCGAAACTGCTAGCGTATCCGTAGTTTCGCTACGTAACTATCTCCACGTAACTCTCTTCACATAACTCTCTTCTTCCAGCGTAACTGATAACGTAACTGAGATACGTAGCGTAACTAATAGTTTCGTGGCGAAATTAATAGTTCCTTTACGAAACTAAAATCTGACAGTTACACTAGCTGAATTTTTCAAACACGTCGAAAAAACGAAGAAAAACGCAGAACTAGAAAACCATCTTCTCCATATATCAAGTATACAATAAACCTAACCTAAATCTTAAATTTCAGCCCCAAACACCCTCGGAAACGTCGTAGATCTACAAAATAACCCGTCAAAGTAACAACTTTAAAACTTAGATCTAGACCGAAATAAACCGTGAAATCACCAAACGAGTCCAAAAACCTCTATAACAAGAATAGAGGCTCTGATACCACTTGTAGGTCGCCTCCCGAATCTCGATTTGGACTCTAACTCTGTTTAAGTGCGGAATGAATAAATAGAGAATATAAAGCGGTAAACTCACGATTTAACCAAAGATTGATATTATTAAAACTAACGTAATGTTAAACACTACGAATAATATGCAATACAATTCATTAAAAAGACTTTAGAACTCTCGGAAAGATGTTACTCTTGTTTCTCTCTCTAGAACCGTAACACCCTTTCTCTCTCTAGAATTTGGTTGGGTTTTCCACTTTATGGCTGCATCTATGATTGCTATTTATAGGTTTGACCAAAAACCTAAACAGTTAAGTTACGTAACTGATAGTTACACTTACCGTAACTGTTAATTATACTTAGCGTAACTGTTAGTTACAATTAGCGTAACTGATACTTACACTTAGCACAACTGTTAGTTACACTTAGTGTAACTGTTAGTTACACTTAACGTAACTGCTGTTACGTAGTGTAACTGTTACATAGACGCGCCGAGACTTTACAACTCAATCTAAATACATCCATACTACACGACACGTTATAAGCTAAATATAAACTACAAACATAAGCATCTATGCTCCAACAAGTTAATTTATAAGACGAATAAATTAAACCTACGAACATTATTTTCTCTTTTATAAAATAATATTTAAATACTTAAAAAAAAACTCTGAAAAAAATTCTATTTATTAGTACAAAATTTAATTTTTTTCTTTTTTTCCATTCCATTGTAAAATTTTCGTTATTTGGATATTAAGTAATATTTGTATAACTAAAGTAAAGTATGTTTATTCACGGAAATATGTATGATTGTGTATAAAATGTCTTGGATTTTGAATTGTACTCTTTGAATTTCAATAATTTAAAAAAAAAAAATTCATAATAAGTTTTGATAATTACAACTATTAAAGCAAGTTTTTTTGTTACCAAGACGGTTTTTAATGCCATCTTATTGTTAAAAGGACCATTCCAACAAATAATAATGTTTCAAACCTAAATTTCCACAAACAGAAATCATCAAAATTTGTCTAATAGAAGTAGTACAAAACTGGATCTAGGACCTAAAAACCGACCCTTCGACCTTTTTTTTAACCTGATCATGACTTACAACACCTATCATGTGTCAGAACTGATTCCGGTTAACTCTTTGTCATCTTTCACCAAATTTATTTTTTCAATCAACATGCATTTTGTTAACTAACATGTTTGTGTAAAAGTCACATTACATTTAAACCGCTTGACGCGTATGGTCTTTAACATCAGTATCATAACAACTCAAATCGAAAAACATGTACTCAAAGTTTAAGGCTTGTTAATTTGCAGAATTAATACTTTCACAAGTTACACTCTTAACCTTTTATATCAAAATTCCAATAGCGTTTTTCTGTTCTTTAGTGTTAAATTAATTTAGTATTTGTGGTGTTACAATTGGACATTACAAGCATAGAGACTATCAGGGTTACAACTTTCATATTTATAAACACATTCTTAATATGAAAACATACTTTGATATTTAGCTCGTACACAAAACATGTTCCGACCTGTATTAATGGACAAAACATGTTCCGACCTGTATTAGTGGACAAAACATGTTCCGACCTGTATTAGTGGTCGTCTCTTCTACTTGGTTAGGCTCGGTACTTCCAAAATCACAAAGCAATTGAATACTAATGCTTGAGGTATTTGGCATCACACAAAGATCATTTGTGACTACAAAAGCCGTAAAATCAGAAGAAAAAAAAACACTCGATCATGAAAGCAGTGTCATGAAGCTTAAATGATCAACAAAATAGCCCACTATTTAATGAAATCATATTCATACGGTTTCTACAGTTTCGTTGTCAAGATCAATTACGGTTTCCTTGTTAAGATTTTAACAATTCTTTTAATTTCTAACTACAGTTTGTCTTAGTTTCTAACTAGAATTCATGTATCCAAATTTCCGTATTTAAACACTTATTATTATCAACTTTAAACGTACTTCACTCCAATTTTCTCATTCCATCCATATATACAACTCTCTCTTGTCTCGATAAAGGAATTCAAACTTCAGTATGGGTGGTGGAGGACTAAATGTTGCGGCTGCTGGAGTAGAGTTTGAGGCGAAAATAACACCGATTGTTGTCGTCTCATGCATTATGGCTGCTTTTGGAGGGCTTATATTTGGTTACGACGTAGGCATTTCAGGTAAATCCACATTCTCTTATTTGTTTCTCGTAATAGATATGTTGCCTAGCTATTTCGTGAGTGTTTTTGTTTGCGTATAATTATTTAGAAGTAACAACTCTTTGTGTGATGTGCAGGTGAGGTGACGTCAATGCCGGATTGTTTGAAGGAATTTTTTCCGGCGGTATATAAGAAGACTATAGCTGGTGGGGATGTTGATAGTAATTACTGCAAGTATAATAATCAAGGGTTACAACTATTCACTTCTTCGTTGTATATTGCTGGACTTATCGCGACTTTTTTTTGCGTCGTATACAACAAGAAGGTTAGGAAGAAGGGTAACTATGTTAATATTTTAAAACCTAGATAAAAAATTTGTATTAAAAATCATAAGTTGAAACAATATATTAATAGACTATTTTTTAGTGACGACCCACATTTCGTCACTAAATGGATTATTTAGTTACCATAAAATATGTCGTCACTAATTTTGAACAATATTCCAAAAACAGTGACTAATACCAAAAGTGGTCACTAAATGGATGGTTAGAGACCAAAATATGGTAGTCACTACGTATATTCATTGAGTTAGGTAAAATAAGTGAGTTGAAAAAGTTTAGTGACCAAAAACATGGTCAGTATGTGAGATTTAGAGACCAAGAAAATAGTCGTCACTGAATTGGATAGTTAGAGACCAAATATTGTGGTCATTCCGAAGAACCATGACGGACGAGAGCAACTTCGTGATTCAGATTCTGGCTAAGATATGCATCTCATTACATCGTGATCGTGATTTTGCCTGAGATAATGATTGATATTACGTCAATTTCACAAGTTTTGCTGCTTATGTATAAAGTTCAAGGTATGCCTTTACTTTGATTCCTCTAGTAGATAGTCTAGGGTTCATATTGAGTCACAAAAAAAAATCGTCACTGACTTTTGATGATTAATGTTCATATAGTGACCAATACTATATAGTCGTCGCTATATCGTCACTAATCCATGATATACATATTAGAAAACTAATTTCGTTAATCAAATGATTAATATTAATGACGAAAAAGTAGTGGTCATTAGTTAGTGACTAAAGAAGTGGTCACTATAAGTAGTGTTTAACTTGTAAAGTATTTTTGACTTTGAATTTAGACACCAATGTTGGTCACTATTTTGTTTTGACATTTTAGATATCAAATTATAATGATCTTTAATATATCTTTTCTTTTAATATTAGGAAGCTAAATAAAATATAAGGACCTATGTTGTCATTTCTTTAAATTGGGTTGAATCTTAGCTGAGGCTTCATAATCAGGAGAATACTAATTGAATCGAAAGCAAACCTAACCGAAGCTCCATTGCCGGCTTATGAGCCCAATTATAAACCACAAACCAAACCCTAACTACATATAGCCGTCATCATCTCTTCCATCAAGCCAGATTAAGCTCACAAAAAAAAGAGGCAGCATCTCCGCAGCGGCAAACAATGGTAATTCCTCTTCCATCTTCTCCAAACCTATACATACACATATCTGTATCTATTATCTATATTTGTATCTATAACTATATACATAACTGTTTATAATAATGAAATTAATTGCAGACGAAAGGTACAGGAAGTTTCGGTAAGCGAAGGAACAAAACACACACACTGTGTGTTCGTTGTGGACGTCGGAGCTTTCATCTCCAGAAAAGTCGATGCTCTGCTTGTGCTTATCCCGCTGCTCGCGTCAGGAAATGTAAGATAGATTCTCGATCTGTATCTATAGGTTTTTTAATATTTGATTTTAGATTTGTTTTAATTGATTGTTTGATTGTGATTGATTTCAGACAACTAGAGTGAGAAGGCGATTAGGAGGAAGACCACTGGTACTGGACGCATGAGGTATATGCGTAATGTTCCTCGCAGATTAAAGAGAGGTTTCAGAGAAGGTATAATCATTTGATTTTGTATCTATATTTTCATTTTAGCATTTTAGCTTGTTGTTTATTGATTTGTTAATTGTTAGTTTAGGTTGTTATCGAGTCAATTGTTTCGAAAATATCTGAAATAGTTAAGCTCGAGCTGTTTGATTACATTTTTTAGTATCATGGTTTTTTGTTCTCGATTATACTTGTGAGTATCGTGTATATCTGTATTTCTATAGTTAGGATACTCTTTTCAAACGAGATTTAAAAAATATTGGATATTGATTAACTCATTCGACTAAATTAGGCTTTCGAGTATTTGCGTTTATTTTTATTTGTATTTACATAATTAGGTTGCTCTGTCTAACCGAGTCATTTTCTACAAAAAAAAAGTTTCAATTAGTTTAGCTTGAGCTATTTGATTAGGCTTTTGAGTATACTATCTATTTGAGTCGATTGTTACATGATTATCAGAAATTTATAATTTAGCTTGAGCTACATGATTAGACTAGTTTGTATTAATGTTTTCTGTTTATTGTTAAAACTAGTCAATGCTAGCTAATGTTTGGTACTATGATATTTTATAACGATAATGTCTTGATAATTGGGTTGTGAGTTATTTTTCTTTGGACTGGAACATGAAAAATAGGCTCATTTTTGATTTATTACAGTATGTTTAGTTTACCTGACTTACTGAATGTTATGTAATTGTTGTTTTTCTCTATCTCATGTTGCTTATATTGATAATGAAAAATTAATTGTTTCATGACCTATAAAACCTACATCAATTGATCGATTCATGAGATTCATGTTTATTGTAGCGTGATTAATCTTCAGTTTTTGAAGTGTAAGTGGTTCTATTGCAAACAGATTGTGAAATCTAAGGTTTCATGTTATGTTTGATACCTTACGTTATATGCTTTCATAGCTTGATTCAATACCTTATATTATATGCATATTAGTTTATTATAGAAAATCAGGCTAGTAGTAATTGCCTAAGTCCGTTCGAAGTATCTATCTTATGTCTCCCTAATACATGTGTTGAATATCGTTGCATCTTTTATTCAGACATTCTTTATTGTGTTTTAGAATCTAATTGATCTAGCGGGATCTGAGAGCTCAAAAACCGAAACAACTGGACTGAGGAGGAAGGAAGGATCTTACATAAACAAAAGTCTTCTAACACTTGGAACTGTAAGTAGTTATAGATTTCTTCAACAAAGCCAACACAATTTCTGTAGCTCTATTAAGTATTAATTTCATAGGAGATTTGGTTAATGGGTGCTTGAACAATACATTAAAATTTGCAAGTAGGGCAAAACGCATTGAAATCTATGCTTCTCAGAATAAGGTTTGTTATTTTGTTTTTGAATGGCTTTGTTGTTACATATCATTTGATTTGTTATGCAGTATCCTGAGAATAATCATATTATCTCACTGTTTTATGCTCTTGAAATATCCTGCATCAGATTATTGATGAGAAATCTTTGATTAAGAAGTACCAAAGAGAGATATCAGCTCTCAAACTAGAGCTTGAACAATTGCGTAGGGGGATGCTGTATATTGATAATGACAGGACAGGTGAAGATGCAATCACGCTTAGAAGAAGAGGAAGAAGCCAAAGCTGCTCTTATGAGCAGAATCCAGAGGCTAACAAAACTAATTCTCGTTTCTTCAAAAAACACAATTCCTGGATTAAACGATGTGTCTACTCATCAAGGGAGTCTTTCTGTTAATGGCGATGAGGTATGTTGATGGTTCTCAATTTATTTTCTTCTCATATACAATTGAAATAAATGTATCGCAAATTAACCCCATTATCCCATTTTATCGGATTCCCATTTTATCGGATTCCCACCTTTTTAATGAAATTAGTTAATATCTGGTTTTCCTTATAACTCAATGTACACAATATTTGTACGTATAGATCATGGCATCAGCTAGAGATGAAGGCTAAGCAGGTAATATATGCTCCCTACAACATTTTGCCTCTCGATTCTGCCGGGGAATCGCAGTGCATTATGCAGTTTGACGAGGTATCCCACCTTCTATTTATTTTGATTGTTACAGCGAACTTTTTACTTCTTTTATTCACTTATGTTTGTGAAACTGCAGATTAAGGGAGCAGGATCTGCTCTCAAGAACATCAGTGGGTTAAATTGGCCAGCAACAGCAGAAATCGGGAGAGTTGGATCTTCTTGATTGGCTAAAGGCAATGTTCGGGTTTCAGGCACGTCATTTGGTTTGGAGAAATAGTTTCTTTTGTTTTTAGCTTTATGGGCTCTGATTATTTAATTCAGGATCTTGGTGGATCGCTGGGTAGAGATGCTGCTACTGGAAGGGGAGTACTCTTTGCAACAGAAGCCCTTCTGAAGGAACATGGAATGAGTGTGGCCGGCCAACGGTTCGTCATTCAGGTACAAAATGTTATATAATGGTGATTTCTCAATAAGGGGTAAAGTACATGTCCTAATGAACGACTGAATGGTTTAGTCAGTAATGCATTTATCCTTCATTAAGATGGATAGGTTTGCCTCCTCGTTTGAACGAATTTTACTAATTCATACATACCATTATATGTTTATCAGAAATGATAATAATGGGTATAAAATTAAAATGTGATTTGATAGGTGTTTTTCATTTATTTACTTCTCATTATTATCCTTTGTCTTGTTTTAGGGATTCGGGAATGTTGGTTCGTGGGCTGCTCAACTTATTCATGAAGCTGGTGGTAAAGTTGTTGCCGTGAGTGATATAAGTGGAGCAATAAAGGACAAAAATGGACTTGACATTCCGAACCTGCTCAAACATGTCAAGGAAAACAGAGGAGTGCACGGTTTTGGTGGTGCAAATTCAATTGAAGCTGATTCTATTTTAACTGAAGATTGTGACATCCTCATCCCAACTGCCCTTGGTGGTGTAATCAAGAGGTTATTTTCTAAGTTTTATGTTTAGTCGATCATTTACTGTCGAACCTGTTTTAAGTTTGTATTGGTTTTAAATTAATTTGGATGTTTAATGATCAATGAATCTTTCTTTTGATTTTGTTGCGATCTTTGTTTTCATATGGATACGATTCGAGACATAAGTTTTGTTCTAAATTACAATAACTCTCCGAGCTTCTTTTTGTATATACTTTGGATGAGAAATTTATGCCGGCAAATGAATTTAATATTTATATTTAATTGCTGCAAATAACCAAATATTAATTAATTGTATAAAAAATATTGATTTTTTTTGTTGTATTGAAGTAGTTAGTGACCACCCTTTTTTGGTCTCTAACATTAGACACCAACAGATTTGGTCACAAAATAGAGTTAACGGAGCCGTTAACTCCGTTAACTAAGCTTAATAGTGACCACTTTCACTTGTTTAGAGACCAAATTGGTGACCACTTTTTTGTCGTCACATATATAGTGACCACTTTGTTTTCGTCACTAATTAGAGACAAGTTATGTTTTTGGTCACTAATAAAATTAGCCACGGACCTTTAGTGACCAAAAGTGACGACTTTTATTTTGGTCACTAAACTCCTTAGTGACGGAATTTTTCAACTGTTAGTGACCAAACGTGTTTTGTCTCTAAAAGCCTTTTTTCTTGTAGTGAATATGTAGAAGGTGAAGGTAATGAATGGTGTTTAGTTTTCTCTCAACAATGTAGGATCGTCACACCTTATGCATGGCTTTTAGAGTTTGGGTAATGCATGCTTTTTTCGCCTTCTTTTAACAAAAAGGATCATCACACAAAAGAAATTGTAACATTATAAGTTTTATAAATAACTAAAGTATCAATTTGGTTATAAAAGTTGTACTATATGAACGATAATCACATTTTTCAAATAAAAAAATGTTTAAAGATATGACAATTTGAATTGAACATCGCGACTTCCGGCCTATTTAACTTATTTGACCCGTTATTTCTAGCTTATGAATTCAAGTTTACTCATTTAACCTTATTTAATCGGAAAATCAGCCTAATTTTAGTGAATTAACTAAATTTGACACATCTAATCACAAGAAAATAGCTTCGATTTTTGAAATATATGTTCCATTAGATGAAAACTGAATGGAAAAACATATATATGCACATTAATATTAATACGAATTATATGATTAGAAAAGTATGCATGTATACATGGAAATTTCTTTCGGTTATAAAAATATTCAAAATCACTATAACGTTTTTTTTCTACGTATAATTAGAACCAACAGGAGCCCAAAACCCATACTGAAGTTTGAATTCCTTTATAAAAAAAAAAAAAAAGAAAAAAAAAGTAGAGTTTTTTTTTTAATTTATTGAGACAAGAGAGAGTTGTATATATCGATGGAATGAGAAAATTGGAGTGAAGTACTTTAAAGTTGATAATAATAGGTGTTTAAATAGGGAAATTTGGATACATGAATTATAGTTAGAAACTAAGACAAACTGCATTAGTATTCAATTGCTGTGTGATTTTGGAAGTACCGAGCCTAACCAAGTAGAAGAGAGGACCACTCATACAGGTCGTAACATGTTTTGTCCGGAGTTCATTGTACAATTATTCTTTAATTGCATATCATTTTAGTAAGTTACATATATTTGTGTACGTGCTAAATATCAAAGTATGTTTTCATATTAAGAATGTGTTTATAAATATGAAACTTGTAACCCTGATAGTCTCTATACTTATAATGTCCAATTGTAACACCACAAAATCTAAATTAATTTAAAAGTAAAGAACAGAAAAATGATATAGGAATTTTGATATAAAAGGTTAAGAGTGTAACGTGTGAAAGTATTAATTCTGCAAATTAACAATCTTAAAGTTTGAGTTCATGTTTTTCGATTTGAGTTGTTATGATACGTGATGTTAAAGACCATACGCGTCAAGCGATTTCTATGTAATGTGACTTTTACACAAACATGTTAGTTAACAAAATGCATGTTGATTGAAAAAATAAATTTGGTGAAAGATGACCTAAGAGTAAGCTGGAATCATTTCCGACACGTGATAGGTGTTGTACGTCATTATCGGGTTAAAAAAAAAAATTCGATGGGTTGGTCTTTAGGTCCTAGATCCAGTTTTGTACTATTTCTATTAGACAACTTTTGGTGATTTCAGTTTGTGGAAATTTAGGTTTGAAACATTAGTATTTGTTGGAATGGTCCTTTTAACAATAAGATGGTATTAAAAACATTTTGGTAACAAAAAACTTGCGTTAATAATTGTAATAATCAAAACTCATTAAGAAATTTAAAAAAAAAACCATTGAAATTCGAAGAGTACAATTCGAAATCAGGGATATTTTATACACAATCATAAATATTTTCGTGAAAAACATACTTTACTTTAGTTATACAAACATTACTTAATTACACTAAAATTTCATGCTTAATATCCAAATTACGAAAATTTTACAATTTAAATTTTCTAGAGAGCGAAACCAAAATTTCTTTTTAAAAACAAATATTTGCTCATATTTTTTCATTCATTACATTGATATATAATTTTTAAATTAAAAGCATGGTCTTAAGAATTTAAATCTTCATATTATTATTATAAATCTCTTAGTTTTAAAGTGAATAGAGGATTATTATTTATATAAAACAAATATTATTTGTCCCTTAGAAAAAAAGAAAGAAAAAAAACAACAAACGATTCGTTATGGTGAAAATCACACCGAGAACGAGCCCCCCACAGCGAGTGGGGGCGATGTAATAACGAGAGGCATTGCCTTGTTCTCGATGCCACAACGACCGAGAATCCTTGCACTCCGAGTGCTCTTATTGTTTGAGTTTTTCTTTATTTTCCATTTTTTTAGATATTTTTATTTTTCCTTTAAAAGAGCTAGTCAACTTGGAAGATAATAACCCCCTTATTCATACCTATAATCTATATAGCCGTAGAAAATTTTATCCGATGATATAACGCTTAAATATTTATAAGAAATACTTTTATAAAATTACTTAAGTGAAATTATTGTTAAACTTCATTATTTGAATGCATTATTCATGTAAATGTGTCAATGTCACACCCAAATCCCAATTCAATTCCTTACTAGGCCCAACACTATTAATTGATTATAAGTCCTAGCCCATGTATATATGGGCCGTTGTTGGCTATACAAATAATTACAAGTTTACAACTACAAGTGAACATTTTTAAGTAATAATTTGATATCGACTAACTTAATAAATTTTTGGCAATATCTTTTCACATAAATAAATATCATATAATAATTTATTCATTTGAGAATTTTAAGGACTTAAAACCACAAAATATTGATTAGTAAAGATATCATAAGATTTGAGAATTTGCATGATAAATTCCACATTCTTTAGTTAATTCGTCAATCATGACTCAAACAACAGCTAATTTGACCATATAAAAAAAAATAAACATATGTCCTTGTAAATTAATTAAACTATAAAGTTTTTTTTACTTATATCTAATATCGTTTGAAAAACATAAATTAATTCAATATATAAAACAGAATTATATATTATCAATTTTCTCTATTTAACTTATATTTTATAGTTTGCGGCAAAGAATTCTCTGCATTGTCTAAAACAAAAAGAAAATGGTTAGATTAGCAAATTAAAAAGGTTAGTTTGGCTTATGTCCCTCAAAAGTCATTAAATATGTCTAGACATATATCATTAATAGCTAAAATGTATTATTTTATGGGTTTGTTTGTCAAAATTAACTTATAAGTTAGTGTTTGAACTAGAATTGATGAAATAATTGATACGTTAACTGAAGTTGGAGTTTTTAGATAAAAAAAAAATATAAAAAAAAAATTGAAAAATTTAGATATAAAAAAATTATATATTTTAATGAACAAATTACCAAAATAATCACTTATCGCTTATACTTTACAAAAATAATCACATAATTCGCGACGGATTTCTCACGACATTTTATTTCGTCGCGAAAGTACACATTTTTTAATCAGACCAATAAAATTTTGGCACGTTGTCGCGACACTATTCATTTCTCGCGTCAATATTCATTTTCGCGACGACGTGTCGAATTTTTATTGGTCTGTTTTTGTTTTATTTACTTCTCGCGACGATAAAGTGTCGCGAGAAATTTGCCGCAAATCAGATGATTATTTTTATAAAGTGTAAGTGATAGATGATTATTCGGGTGATCAATTCTATTTTAATTAGAATAAACTATAAGGAGCTTGTTGCCATTTTGTTTCTCTTCCTCCATCCAAAATACTTTAACTTGGTTTTTAAAAAGTTAATAATGGTTTAGTTCTAACATTTTTATCTTGTTATCGTTTCATCATATAATTCAGCAATTTTTCTTTTCATTAATTTTCAATTTGCTTATTGTTTTAACCGCTTAACTTTCAATCAGTACCATTTAAATCCCCAACTTTTGTGAATGTTTTATCCTTAACTTCAAATCAATTATCAATTTAAGTCATAAACTTTAAAAGATTATTGTTTTAATCTTTTAGCTTAGTTGGGAAAAATATTACACGGCGGATTAACCATCAACTTAAAGAAAGTTTAGGTTTACACTTGAAATCAATAAACGTGTATGTTTAAACATTGAATCCATAGATATTAAAAGGGTAAAAACATTGTTAAAGATTGCTAGAGATTACAATGATGACCGACTAATATGATAAAATTTTGAGACTAAACAATTATTAACCATTTTAAAACGATCAAATTAGTAAAGTGATTAACTATGTTTATATGAAGGTTAAACTCGTATAAGGTCATAATATACTACATTATACCAAATGCTACATGCTACAACTCTACAAGGCTTCAAACATATACTATGTGTTATATATATATATATATATATATATATATATATATATATATATATATATATATATATATATATATATATATATAGGAGGAGGTTCTTATAAAGCAATATTTAAAGTAAATTAAGTAAAAAAATATGAAAAATTAATTTATAATATGTGTAATTTTGTATTATGTTTATTTATTCAATTATAACAAACTTTAAAAAAGCAAGTTTTGATATGCATCAAAATATATGTCGTTTAGGGGCTGTGCATCAAATTCATTGTTTTTGTGCTGTAAATATTCAAATTTGATGCACAACGATAAAACTACCCATTTTTTGATTTACAACAAAACTTCGTTTTTTAAAGTTTGATATATATGGTTAAAATGAACGATAATCCAAAAAATCTAACGTTATAAATTATTTTTTAATTATTTTTTTACTTATTTTACCTTAAAGTTTGTTTTACAAGAACCAACCTCTATATATATATATATATATATATATATATATATATATATATATATATATATATATATATATATATATATATATATATATATATATATATATATAGAGAGAGAGAGAGAGAGAGTTTGTTTCATTTAAGAACCATGTAAATATTTAGGAACCATTAGGAACCAATATTCACCAGTGTATATATATGATATTCACCAGTGTATATTTAATATGATATTCACCAGTGTATATACATATAATATTCACCAGTGTATATACATATAATATTCACCAGTGTATATATATATATATATATATATATACATATGCTTTATATACACTGGTGAATATCATATATATACACTGGTGAATATTGGTTCCTAATGGTTCCTAAATATTTAGTGGTTCTAAATGAACCCACCTCTATATATATATATATATATATATATATATATATATATATATATATATATATATATATATATATATATGTATATATATATAAAACGACAATTTTAGTGATTCGGAGCCACAGTAACATCCAATTGGGCAGTATGCGAATCACGAACCTTACACCAAAATTAGTTACATATCTCCTAATATTCACCTAAGGATAAATACAAACGAAAAATCCACACAAATTAATACATGGGTAAATTTGTCATTTTGTATATACTTTGAAATTAAATTATAGAATTGAAGTAAATGCATGGACAAGTATAGTAAATATGGAATTATGGGTGTACCAAACATCTACTTCATATACTCCACTCCAAAAGAATCATCAATTACTCAATGGGTATCTCCCCTTATATATGTAGGTCACCCCTTATTAAACCTTCATATCTAATCTAATAATTATAAATTATAGCTTATAAGTACTAATAAATCAGAAAAATATGAAGTCGGATAGCTAAAAGGCATTAACAATGCAATTACACAAATGTGTATCGCTAATTGTATTGTGGTTTGCCATATACATACGTAGCTAGATTGTGTTGTCACATTCTCAATCGTTGACGATGACAAGTAGTTCTATTATACCCACGTGAAAAGAGAGTCGGGCCATAAACATGATGTGATATTTAGCGGTGCAAAATGAACCGTCGAGAAGGGATATTTGAAACCCGTAAAGGGATCTTCACGTGGCTTTCTTGCTAGCGGGGTCTAATACATTTTTTTTTATAAATCACTTTAACGTGTCATTTTCTTTTTCTTAAAAAAAAATCATACTTAAGATATCAGTATCATGATACATAAGATAAAAACCTCACAGAAAAATTAAGATTGAGAAAATTGATCCAAAATTTATATCAGAAATTGTAAAAAAAAAACCTATAGGAGATAAGGATATTGAACAAATTCTCATTTGTGACTTAACAATAATTTAATGACTATTATGTTAATTTAATAGTTAATGTAATAGGTAAAAATCTACCCTAACTATAATCGAAATTATTAATTTTATTCATTATATATAATAAAAAACTTTATTATATGTATCAAACTTAAGGATATATATAGCTTTGTTTTATGATAGCCTTATTATCATAAAACAACGTTATTTTGCTAACATGATAGACATATAAATCGTTAAGTCATCAACCGACACCACGACATAGGTTCATAAACACGTAAATTGAGACGGAAAGAATATTTATATATATTTAAAGTTTATACATTTTTATCTTTACTACAATATAAAGAATCTCCTTCAACATCTTAATATCTTAAATTTTAAGTAATTGAAATTACTAATCTACCCCTATTATACCTTTCACAAAATTTATCATTTAAAACAATTTACAATTAGTGAAATTTCCTTAATTATAACAATAACTAATAAATAATAATAACTATCTTTATCTTTATCTTTATTAATATATAAAATATTTTCACTTTTTATTAAAATTTTAAATTTTTAAATAAAGTATAATTAGTAATATATCCCTTAATGAATATAACATATAAACTAATCTTAATTTTCTTTAATTAATTCGATTACTAATTTTATAAAAAAAATATGCACCCATATGAAATAAAGAAAATTCAAATTAATTGATATAAAATTTGTATTCATATAACCATTATTTTTTTAACTTTAAACGTTATTTGATGGAATAAATTTTCAAATATATGATTTATAATCTAAATTTTATAAAGTTAGTTGACAGTTTTGTGGTTCGTGTTGCTTTATAATTCTAGGAAGATGGTTATCATCAAAAGTTGATATATTCTTCTATTGGTCACCGATAAGTCTTGATACCAATAAGCTGAGTAGTATTACATTTGATACTTCTAAGGTTAATAAACCTTCTTACCATATTGATTATCCGTCATTACAACATTCGAAAGTATGTGTTACCATATTGGATTCATGAAAACAGACTGAATTTGAATGTCTTGAATGAAAATATTTTTTTCTGGTTGAAAACAAGAACGATAAACGATTAGAAAGCGTAGTGAGCTTAATCTTCAAATGAGTCGAATTACCCCAATGAGTTGAATGATCCGAACGGAAAATATTCTGCGAGGGTGTTTGTTTCACGAAATTTATAAGAAATGAGTGAATATGAATTGAATTCCTTTTCCATAAGATGTTTGTTTGAAGTTTATGACGGAATTTAAATCCGTTGGAATCTAAATTTTTCTTTACTTTCAAATTTGAGATTCCTTAGGGTAGTGGAGAAGAATTGAAAAAATCGATCATATGACATAATAATTATTATCGCTGAATGGTCGAACCATAAATTGTTACCACAACATTCTTTTTATATTGTCCGAATGGCCGAACTTTAAACTATTAAACTCTACATATATATAACGAGACAAATGATAAATTATCATAAATCATTACCCCAATATAAATTATTGAATATGATTTTTTTCATCCACTACATCGTGCGGGTACCATACTAGTTAGAAGAAAAGGTGAAACATAAGTTTAGTTAAGCGTGAGTATTTCACTATTTTGGGAGTAAGTATTTGACTTTTAACCATTGTTGTTGTCGGTGGAAGACAAAGATACGGCCCACCGGACCTCTTCCTTATTTAGAGGGAAGACCCCAAAGCAAATACATAATTCCCCCCACCGACGCCCTTAATCTAATTCCCTCCAACTTCTATTTTAAACTTTTAAATTTTTAGGATGGTCTGAAAACATGTGCGATCATACAAGACCTGTTTTTTATTCATACATATATATGTATGAGATCAACAACAAGTCAATACCCGATATTTAACGATAGGAGGGTTTTTATTAAAAGTATATAAAATTGTTTTATGTAAAAAAAAAAAACTTTAAGGGGGGCATTTTTATAGCTAACAATGACGATTTCTTAAAATGTTTCTTAACAACGCAAAATTAATAAAACTAGTTCAAAAACATTATACTTTTCAATAGCAAGAAGATTTAACTAATATATAGTTGAAGCTACTTTTTCTTAATCACTGTTAATGATGTTTTAGTGACAAAGACAATAACCGATGATTAAGGTATCATACCATGTTTAATCGGTGGTTTAGGTCGTAATCACATAATGTCTTTTTCGATCCCCCGGAATAATTTCTGGCCCCACATATATAGCAATATAATACTAGCGATGGAGTCAGAAAGGCAAACAGAAAAGGTCGTTTATACTACTTTTCGGTTAATAGATGTTTAAAATTTTAATATAAATCATAACTTTAAACGGTTTAAGCCGTCTAATAAAATTATAGTCAAATTATATAGTTTGTTTCTTTTCTAATTTTTTGGCTCAAGTATTAGCTTTTATATTGGTGTTTGAAGTTTTATATTAGAAATGTGACATCATTTGTGTTAGGTCATTTCTGTTTTTTAATTAACTTTAAACATGAGACTATTAACTAAAAAAACTCATAAAATAAACTATGAAAATAACAAATATGTCAATACAAAAAGAAAATGTCACTTTCCACTTCTTATATGGTCCCTTTTTATTGAATTTTTTTTTACCAAAGTATCATTAAATCTTTCTGTTAGTGATTTAATCTTTATTAAAATCTAAATCTTCCTAAATTTCTTTGAAATGTAGGACTTTTGAATCTATGAATATGACTTGTATGTTGTCTCATGTTCAACCTTATCGAAAAACACTAACTCATAACGAATCTTAATATATTATTAATAAACATGTCTTTTAATAAAAATCGATACAAGTATTTAACTAAAAGCCTACATTACCGTTTAAATAACCTTTAAGAGGGAATTGTTTCAAAGAGGCTTTGTTTTAAGAAGAAAATTAATTGCCATTTTAAAAGAAAATCATTATTTGGTTCTAATAATAATAAATAAAAGCTATATGACATAATTGAGTTGAGTTTCAGGGAAAATAATGTTATAGTTTATTAAAACAAATAATATATGCAAAGTAGTAAGTAAGTTATGGGAAATAAACATGATAAAAATAAGCAATAATTCTTTAAAAAGGACATTTTATTTATTTATTTATTTATATGAGGTAAAGTTTCATTGTAGCAAAAATATAAAAGATTCAAAGTTGAAATAAAAGGACATTGACTAGTGGAATATAACTAAGACCACCACTTTGGCTCATGAATTCATAATAAAATTTTAATAATTACATTTTGATCAGAGCGTATTGTAGACGCCTCAGATTATTACACCAGTCTATTGACTAAACTCGTTATGTATTGTTTTTTATATAATTAATTTAATAAGAAGATATTTACCATTTTATACTAATACTGATAACTATAATAAATTTTAGAGAATGTGTTTAGAATTTTTGGATATGCATAGAAAAGGTTATTTTTTTAATTTTAAAAGTGAACTTTTAAATCAGAGTGATTTGTATTAAATAATTTTACCTTAGCATGGTTGTTGATTAGTTCTAACAAAATATTACAAATATTAAACAAACTCATTTTGTTCAGCGAGACTGGTAGTCATAAAAAGTTATAACCGGTTCTTTGGAATGTTTTGTTTTCCGAACATACAACCACTCGACCATCGTTAAATTGTTGTTGTTTTTATCGAATGTAGCAACATATTTTTTTAACCTTTTTACCTATACAAGTAGCACATATTTTAATTTGTTTGTAAATGATAACTACAATTGATAACAAAACAATAAAAACATTGTTATTACTCATATTCTTGTTTATAGTACATACAAATGATAATATAGATGATTAGTCTTTCTATTTCTAGTAGTTCAAACCCCACATCGTACAATTTAGGGTAAGTCCTTATACGCCTACCTAAGTTGGTTTATAAGTAAAATTTTTCTTTTACATATATCGTCACGTTTACTAATATAGACTAAGTTGTTTCATGAGTAAAACAATATGCGAATATAGTAAGGTTTACTAATATAAAGGACTTTCTGAGCAGTTGTTTAAGTCAGTCTGAAACAAAACTTATCATTCTTTTTTAATGAATCCCCGAAATAGGGAGTTTAAATTCATCAGTGGTCGTCGTTTCAAATAATTATAGGAGTTAATTACATAAATCGTCCCTATGGTTTAATCCAAATTACGGGTTTCGGCCTTAAGTTTAAAATGTTGCATAAATCGTCCATTTCTTGAAACTAATTACGGTTTTCGTCCCTAATTTCTAACGGACATCCATTTTATGGACGAAATGTGAAATTAGTTAGTGATAATTTTAACAAAAAATATTAACACACATCCATTTTAGGGACGAAAAGGGTAATTATTTTCTAAAAGTGGACGAATTATGTAACGTTTTAAACTTAGGGACAAAATCCATAATTTGGAGTAAACTATATGCAAAGTGACAAAACACGAGAAAAACATGTATTGAAAATCAACACGTGTTTATTCCCTTTGCTTTTAATACCTTTGGTTTTCTTGCACCGGAGGCGGTAGAGCTACTCAGTCGGGTTCAACGGGTTATGCATAGCAATGTTATGATACCTAGATCAACAAATGTAGTTTTTAAACGTATTGACCTTGCAATCCAAAAAGGGTTAGCGACACAACTTGTTGCCTATTTTCCTTTTGTCACTTTGTAAATTCTTTCGCAATCCAATATTAATTTTAAACAAGAAGTAAAAATTTGAAAAAGAAAACAATCACATTAATTTAAACCAACTTCTATGTATCTTATGAAACTTTATGATCTTTTTGCCACTTTATAAAATGAACACCACTACACACAATGCTTTTGTATTCTCTTACACCACCTTCTTCACTCCTAAATTCTCTTTAGGAGTGAAAACTTTACTCTAAATCATAATTCAAATTTATCACTCATTTTGAAAATTTAAACAAAACATAAAAAATAACTCGAAAACTCGAAAACCCGAAAAATGAGAAAAACAACATTATCATTTTCCTACATTTGTTGTTTCTTTCTATCCTTATTCTCAATTGTATCATCTTCAAACTCTTTGGTATCCCATAACTACAAAGATGCACTTACTAAATCTTTGTTGTATTTCGAAGCTCAACGGTCCGGTCGGCTTCCGTATAACCAACGTGTCACGTGGCGAGACAATTCCGGTCTCACCGATGGTCTTGAACAAGGAGTATGTCATCTTTAATTCAAAATGTTGGTCTGTATAAATTATGTGTTTTTACATTTATGCCCTTAATGTATCTTGTGTGTCATTTTTGTGAATTAGTCTAAAGGGTAAAAATGTCCAAAAATATTTGTCGTTTAAATTATAGTGGGTGTCTAGTTTAGATTTTAGGGGTGTTTTTTTTTTTTTTTTATATAAGGAGATTATTGCTTATTAACATTTTGGTTTATGATTCATAACCTTGGATTTTTCGGTTTATATAACTGTTTATACACTTATTACTGTTTATTATCACGTAATAAACAGTAATAAGCTCATAATTAGTTATATAAGCCGGAATATATAAGCCGAAAAATTTGAGCTTAACATAAGCCAAAATGGTAATAAGACATAAACCCGTTTATATAAGCCCAAACAAACACCTCTTACCTTATTTTAGAAAAAGCGTTTTCAACCATAGTCCTTAAAATTATTTTATATTGATGATCCAAATAATACACGAAGAATGTTTAGTATTGAACGACTCCTTAAATCTTATATCAAATACGGCCTTAAAAGTTGTGGGTATCAAAACTTTTGCTGTTACAAAACATGTTTTTTCGCTTATTTTTTGACTTCTTGAAGCTTATTATGACTTATAATCTCAAGAATAAGCTTATTTGTTGGACTTATTTTTCATACGCCATTTTTTCTATTTCCCCTTTTTATGGTTAACTTTTTAGTTTTAAATTATATAATCTCATAAACCATAAAATAAGACCAAAAACATGACTATAAAACGTAAGTCAAAACAAATAAGCTCCTTACTTTGAAAAAAGAAAAGAAAAAAAAAGGCTAAAATAAAAACGAAGTAAGTTGTGCTATTTTTGTTGATTTTTTCTTTGTTAATAGGTCGATTTAGTAGGAGGATATTACGACGCAGGAGACCACGTAAAATTTGGTTTACCAATGGCATTTACCGTCACGATGTTATCGTGGAGTATAATCGAATACGGTGAGTACATTGCCGATGCTGGAGAGTTAGAACACGCCTTAGAAGCAATTAAATGGGGAACTGATTATTTCATTAAAGCTCACACTAGTCCGAACGTGTTATGGGCCGAGGTAACTAGCAATAACAATAACAATAACAATAACAATAAAGATAACAATGTTAGTACAAGTATAAGTAATATATGATTTAATTGTGTAATTTTATTTATGACATTATGTTAAGTTGTTGAAATATTGATAATGTGACAGGTGGGTGACGGTGACACTGATCACTATTGTTGGCAACGGCCCGAGGATATGACAACGTCTAGACAGGCGTATAAGATTGATGAGAATAATCCCGGTTCTGATCTTGCTGGAGAAACCGCGGCAGCTATGGCCGCGGCTTCTATTGTGTTTAGGAAAACGAACCCACATTACTCCCATTTGTTATTGCATCATGCTCAACAGGTATTTTGTCACATAATTTTATAAAAGTGAGGATTTGTACATTGCATTTTTGAATATTTAAACCACCAAAATTTCAATATGACGATTTATTCCTTATATGAACATTTCGGGTAAACGGGTAGGAAATAATGATTTAATTTGGCGAATTCTTGTAGCTATTCGAGTTTGGGGATAAACACAGAGGTAAATACGACGAAAACATAGGAGTGGTAAAGAATTACTACACATCAGTGAGTGGGTACAACGACGAGCTTTTATGGGCCGCAATGTGGTTGTACAAAGCCACTAACAACGATTATTACTTGACATATGTGGTCGAAAATGCTAAGTTATTTGGTGGCATTGGTTGGTCTATAACCGAATTCAGTTGGGATGTTAAATTTGCGGGTATTCAAGTTCTTGCAGCACAGGTATGACTATAACATGATACTGATTGTCCTTTATTATTGATTTCGATTCGATATTGATTTTGAGTTGATGTTATATTAGTCTCACCAAAATTAGCATGTTTTTAGTGGTCACATTGTCACAACAAGGGTCAATTCGTGTTTCGAATCACACATAAGACATTTAAACATACATAAAAATAATAAAAGTAGATTTAAAAAATAAATTTAATGCCATAAAATATCTTCTACAATCTACATACACATAGTATTGTTAATTTATGAAATCTTTACACTAAGTCTATGTTTGACACGAGTTTAAATGAAACTTAAACGAGGTTTATTTGGGTTTGAGTTTCTTTTATAAATAAGTCTTGTTTTGCTGGAGGTTATTTGTGGGGCTTATTTAAAAAAAGAAGCTCCAGGAAAATAAGCCATTTCAGATAGCTTAAAAAAAGTAGTTTAGACTTATATGATGGTAAATTACATAAATATCCCTCATAAAATTTGTCTTATTATATAATTATATACTTTTTATTATTTTACATTTTTAAACTTTAATTTCAGCTACTTTCCAAACACATTTGCAAAAAATAAAAGTTCTAATTTTCAGATTTAAATATAAATTCAAATTTTCAGCTTCAGCTAAAATGGTATCCGCTCCAACTAAAAACGTACCCTACTCTAATATAAGCATGTCTTTTGTTTTATGACTTTATTTACATCTAAGATTTCATTAAAGTCAAAAGGTGAAAAGCATAGTTTAAAATAGTTACTTCAGAATAAGATTCTTTACTTTGTCACAATTTAGGACTCAATTTTGATGAGATGTGATGTGATATGATGGGATGATACAACCAAGGCCCATGGGGTTTTGTGAGGTTACTTTTATTTCAAACATATTATTTCACTCATAAACATGGAATACACCCTCTCATTTAAAAAGATATAGAATTTCAATTTATTAAAGAGCAAACAACCAAACAACCAAAATAATAATCTATCATTTACATTTTACAAAAAGTAATCATCTAATTCGTGACGGATTTTTCGTGACATTTTGTTCGTGGCGAAAGTACGCATATTTTAATCATACCAATAAAAATTCGACACGTTGTCGCGACACTATTCATTTCTCGCGTCAATATGCATTTTCGCGACGATGTGTCTGATTTTTATTGTTCTGATTTTGTTTTATATACTTCTCGCGACGATAAAGTATCGCGATAAATTCGTCGCGAATCAGGTGATTATTTTTGTAAAGTGTATATGATTATTCTGATGATTAATTCTTAAGTTTGATGGATTAACAATGGTAAATATATTTCAAATTTTATTTACCTAAAATGATGATTTTGTAAAGAGGGTGTCTCATTTATAAGGAGGTAAAAATAGTACAAATATGTAGGGTTCATAAATTAAAGCACAAGTGCACATGGGAATTATGTTTTTGTCTATGACAAATGTCAAAGAAATGTGGTAGATGGTGGCTAAGTGTCTAGCTTCACCTATTTATGTTCCTCTTTACCTATTCGTAGTTTAAACTCTACAAACATCTTTTCGGGGTGTATCTTTTGATTTATTTAATGTGTTTATTAGCTTATGTAAATTTTGATAAGTTTATAAGTCTAATTTTTTCGGCTTATGAGCTTATCAAGTTGAACTTATTAGTTTAAATGAACCATAAACTCAACTTGATAAGCTAATAAGCCAGAAAAATTGAGCTTATGAGATTATCAAAATTACATAAGGTTATAAGCCCGTTATATAAGCCGAAACAAACACCCCCTTAATAACGAGTTAAAATAAGTTTATAATTGATGTCAAGTAAAATGGTTAAAATAAGATTATTTGATCTATAAACACGAATTTATCTTCTTCTTTATAAACATTTAAATAAATTTGAGATGCTTTTTCAATCAGTTTGATCTCCTTGACGTATTTTCTTTTGAACTAGTTTTTTATTCTCGAAATTGATCATTTTGTATTAATAAGTTAAAATTAACAAATTGTATAAAGTCTCGTCAAAATGTAAGAGACCTAAGGTTCGATTTTTTTATTGAAAGTCTTTTAATGCAAAAATCGTTTTTATTTTACCAATTAGTAACTATTACTTTAGGTTATTAATTTTTATTATTTTTTTAATATTAAAACATAACATCTCATTATAGTTTTAGTGACAATGGTCAACTCTCATTTCTATAAAGTTAAATGAGTTTGTTTGACCTTCATATTAACTTTAACTTGAATAATGATATAATCTAAATTAAAGTGGTGGGTTTACAAATTTAAATCATGATTAACCAATATTCATATCAAACTGATTAAAAACGTTATAATTATTTTGATTTAATTGAAAGTGGACCCTTAATGAACAAACCCATATGATATGTAGTCTATTGGTCTTTGTAGAAATGATTACTCACTTTTATTGTAAAGGGGGATGTTATGACTCTTTTTCAAAAGAATTATTTTGGAAATATTTTCCGACGTTTTGAACATGTTCTGTTTGTGTAGCTACTTGCCGACGAAAGCCACAAGAAGTACAAGGACATACTAGAACAATACCAATCAAAAGCGGATTACTACATTTGTTCATGTCTAAACAAAAACAACGGTACTAAGAACAATGTCAACATTACCCCTGGCGGGCTCATATACATTCGGCAATGGAACAACATGCAATACGCTTCTTCGGGGTCTTTTTTAACAATGGTCTACTCGGATTTACTTCAAAAGTCGAAAAGAAAAACCCTAAAATGTTATGGGGGAGATGTAACACCTCAAGAGCTACATCAATTTTCAAAATCTCAAGTGGATTATATATTGGGCTCTAACCCAATGAACATGAGCTATCTAGTTGGATTTGGGCCAAAGTTTCCTACTAGAGTCCACCATAGGGGTGCATCAATTGTGTCTTATAGAGAGAACAAAGGGTTCATTGGGTGCACTCAAGGTTATGACAATTGGTATGGGTCTAGAAACCCAAACCCAAACATTGTGGTTGGGGCACTCGTCGGGGGTCCCAACCATAACGACGAGTTTCATGATAAAAGAGGAAACTACATGCAAACAGAAGCATGTACGTATAACACAGCACCACTTGTCGGAATTTTTGCAAAATTTAATTATTTAGAGAATATGTTTTTACATGCATCGTATTAATCAAAAGGTTATACGAGATGTATAGTATATACGTATCTTTTTTTCTTTATCGAATGTGAGTTTTTAGTGGCTTAAAGTTGATTGTGAAGCCCAAAATTCTGTTTTCTTGATACAAAACTTGTATGTATTATATTGTAATCAATTATTATAATTATCTTTTCAATGTTTAGGGTTATTTTACGGTTCCAATTTTATATTTTTATTCATTAATTTAATATAATGTCTAAAAATAACATTGTATGCTAAAAATTGCAAAATAATGGAAAAAAAATAAGAAAGGCCACGTAAGTGCCTAACTTGTTGCAATTTAGCTATCGTAAATTTTATTTTTAAACCAACCACTTTCTTTTCGAAAGAAGTACAAATGCACATTTGAAAAAGCGATAGTTAGGAAGAAGTGGTAGGTAACGAGCATAGAAAAATAGAAAGTTTTTATCGTACGTGAGCAAAGTCCAATACCGAAGATGGCAAGTAACACTAATCAATAAAGCTCGGTTTACAAATGTCATCTTCAGGACATTAAAAAGTTTGTCACCTCCGGTTTACTTATAAGTAGGCAAATTGAGGAGCCGAGATTCTAACCTTTCGACAGTCAACCCCATTTCTTAAAAGACAAGTTTGCTTCTTTCGTGTTTATAAACTAGATTATTAACTTATGTGACACGGAGATTTCAAAAAATAATGAAATTTTCTTTACATACAATGATGATATGAAAGCCTGTACATGCCGCTTTAAAGTAATAGTTAGAAATAATAATATCATTAATTAATAATAATAATAACAACAATAATAATAATAATAATTATTATTATTATTATTATTATTATTAAAAAGTTAGAAGGGAGTTGAGATACTATTATTATTATTACATTGAAAAGATTTATAAAAAGTTAGAAGGAAATTGAGATACTATTTGGATATTATTATTATTATTATTTTATTATTGTTATTATTTTATTATTATTATTATTATTATTATTATTATTATTATTATTATTTTTAAGTGAGGAATAATACAATGACACATGTTACTCCACTCGTTGCTCAATCAAATTTAATTATAAAATGGATTTTCTTTTTTTCTTTTATTTACTTTCATATTATTGATATTATTTTTGTCGTTATAACACGTAATTGCTATTTTATTATATTTTGTTAATTATTTACACCTTTAATATCAACTCAACCCAACTTTTTTTCTTTTTTTTTCAAAATACACTTTTAAGAGTTATTTTCAAATGTCCAAATCAAATCAATCACTAATGAAACATATTAGAATTGATAATAAATAAAATTATATAAAAAAAAAAATAGTATAAGCTAGGTCGGCATGTAGCAAAAGAAAATCACGTGTTAGTGCGCACCAATATTTTGTTAAGATATGAAATAATAAGCAAGATATTTCATAAGCTTGGAATATCAAAATAAAAAATATATATATAGATAATCATAATATTATTGTCGACACTATTAGAATGATAAAAATCCCTTGATTATTGTATATTATTGATTATTGATCCTTATTTATAAGGTATATAAACTCTAAATCTAATTTATTCTTATTTAGAGTTTGTTGTATATCGTTTTTAGGGTTTCTGAGATGGAGGTTGACCACACAAGGAAATCAGGAACCGTGAAGTGGTTCAATAATGCCAAGGGGTTTCTATTATACTTTAGACCCTATTACTTCTTACAAGATTTAAAGTAATTAAAAAAACTTTAAGTAATTACATAAACTTAAAGTGGAAAAATATAATGAAACAATTTCATCCTTTCAAGAGAAAAAAATTGACATTATTAAGAGAAAAGGTTAAGACCATATTCTAAAAGTTGCGACTAGAAGATAAAATATTTCGCATGTAAACATCAATTGATTCAACGATGACTTGAGGAGTTAAATTATATGATAAAGTGGTCAAACGACATGGGACGATTAGTAATTAAACCCTTGACTTCCGCCCTATGGTACTTAGTCTTGGATGATCAATTTTTTTGCAAAGATTCGGTATTTTATGTATCTCACAAGACTTTTCACCCTCTTTTTGTTATTTTTTAGTTCAAGCATCTTCAAAACTTTCAAAAGTATCATTGAAAAATGTCTTACCATTACTCATGAAAGCGATAAGATTAGAGTAGATGGTTAAATGATCTTCGAATCCTTACGGGATTTAAGTAATTTAAAGAACTTAATATAAAAATTTATAATGAAACATTCCCTACACTAACAGTAAACTCTGATGAATAGTGTATCAGGTAGCTACGCTGCTGCTAGTAGCATATCTGCCAACTTAATTTTATTTTATTTTTTTATTTAGTTTTTTCTGGTTTCCTGCTATTTTTTAAGTTACGTTATTTCTTTTTGTTTCGTACTATTTTATTACGCTACACTATTTAATAAATTAATTTATGTCTTGATTTCGATTTAGTGTTATTTTTAGTTTTATATTTTCATTGTTGAGTTACGGTTTTTAACTTTTTAAAATTTTAGGTAGTTACTTTTGTTTTTAGGCTATCGATTAAAATGTAGATTTTTAAACCTATTGCCATGCGCGGGTAAAAGAACTCGTTTACAATATTTTGGAACAAAATGTCGTCATAAAAAGGAAAAAAAATTAAGACTGCAAACCAAGAGTCGTGACTATCCGATCTCTTTCTAACGGATAAATATACTTAGTCTTGGATGTAAAATTTTCGTAAAGATTTAGTTTTCCGGTCGGACATATCTCACAAGAATTTTATTGACATTTTGGTCCTTATACTTGAGTTCAATTTGATTGAATGACAGTCTAATCATCTTCAAAATTTCTAAAAGTATCATAGAGAAGTGTCACGGGGCTAGATTTCTCGGCCCGTGTGGCACTTGAATCACTGATTTATGGCGACTAAGTAAGTTGGAAAAGACTTGGAATGTCTTACGAGAACACTTGCTAGGAGGAATGTAAAGGCTTTATGTATATTGATTCTAGGAAAACAAGGTGATTACAAATGAGGACATGTTACACATATATATAGCCTTCTAAGGATAGTTCTAGATCTGGATATCTAACCTAAAATAATCTAGATGCTAGATATTACTACAAATATCGAATGATCTAGTGCTAGATTTTACATAAGATTAATCTAGAAATACCTAATTTAGAAATATCCATAATATCTATGCAATTTCTAGAACCCTCCATGTGTTACCCTAGAGTTCTCCCGAGAATTCTAGAAGTTTCCTGGTATCGAAGAAATCGTTCGGGGCAGAATGTGCGCCTCGTAACACCCTCACCCACTTGATTTCGTGACGTCCTCGTCACGGAGGTGTTATTCTTTCTCTTCTGCATCGAGGGGTTAAAGCGTCTTCCTATGTATCCTCCCCTTAATCTAGTCACTAGAGAACGTGTTGAGGGAATCAGGAAGGCTTGAGCTTGACGAAGGAATTCTAACCCTAAAACAACTTTGAAGTCATCCATTTTCGTGACTGTGAATTTGAGGTTATCTAGCCAGCCTTTGATGCATGATTTAGCCTTTGTCGTCCCTATATTGTTGTTTGCTTCATAGTTTACGACTTTGATTGTCCCGTGCCTTCGTCGATACCAGATGTCCAACCTTTTTGCTTCTCGGACATCTATGAAGTTGTGGGAGGCTCCTGTGTCGATCAACTCCTCGGTCTTTTTATTGTTAATTTTCATGTTAAAGAACAATAGTCCGTTGACATTTGGCTCGTTGTTCGGAGCAGATTTCACTAAGGCTCCGAGATGCCTTATCGTGCCAATATGGGTTTTAGGTTCTTCATTAGTTTTTTTCTCTTTCCTCGACTATAGCGTTTATAGCTTTTCGAGTCGGGAAATCGCTCGTCTAATGAGCTGCATTACATATGAAACATGGCAAGGAAGGTTTGGGTTTACCTCTTCTAGGTGAAGGATTTCGTTTCGGAGGGGGTTTTCGATGTCTCTTGTTAGCGGGTCTAGGGTATTCTTCCTCTTCTTCCCAACTAATCCCAAACATGTTCTCTCGTAACTTTGGAGAGAGGCCGACAAGTGACTCGGCGGCTGCTATGGCATCATCGAGACAACGCACATTGCGTCGGTCTAGTTCGACTTGGGGCCATTCCTGAAGCCCGTCTTTAAAATAAAATAAGGCATCTCGTTCGGAAAAATCTTCGATTTCCAACATAATCGTAGTAAATTCCTTAATATAGTCGGAGATCGTACCTTTTTGGTGTAACTGTCTTAGTTTTGCTTTTGCCTCGGTGTCGGAATTGTGTGGAACAAAGTGCTTCCGCAATTCAGCCTTGAAGTCGTCCCACTTCTCGATCACACAAGTTCCTTTCTCTCTTTCTGAGTACTTTCACTTTCACCAAAGTTGGGCTGCTTCTTGGAGAAAAGTGGGTGCATGGCTTATCTTTGCCATATCGTCTATCACACACATGACATCAAAGTAATTTTCGAGTTCGAAAAGGAAGTTGAGGGTAGCGTTTCGAGTACCATTAAATGTATCGGGATTTGGTACTTTTATATTGGGCCACATTGTACCGCTGCTGGCTCCGCTACTGTTGGAAACTTGGAATTATTGGCCGTCAATAATATTTTCATTCCCGCTTCAACGTCTCCATCTCTTCGCGTATGGCTTTTATCTCCTCTCCAAGCAAGGCCAGCCGACGGCCAAGCAAAGCAAGGTCGACCGGCGGCCATCAAAGCCTAGCCGACGACCAAGCGTGATACAACCGGCAGCGAGAGTCCAGCCTGGTTGGATGTCGTAACTCTTTAAGCGAGCGTGGCCCGACATCCAACATCCAAACCTTTAGTTCAAATCATTTGTAACGTCTGCAATAACTGCGACATTATACTTGAATAATGTTGTGAATGTTAGGCCATAATTAACCTAATCGATGGTGGCTTGAATAGATGTTGGGATGCATGGGAGTATAAATACCCAAGCTATGGTCATCTTCACCAACAAGATTTTCTCATCACACACACGCACGCTTGACGTATCATACTCCCACGCTTCTACGCCTCTACACATACAGTTACACACCTATTCTCTCATCTTGTTCATACAACTTACAGTCAAGAACACTCCATACCATCAACCTCAACCTTGATCACCTTAGGCTCGCTAAGAGCTTGTTAGATTTGCACTACCTTGGCAGGAGATCCAAGGTTGGAATCACCCAAACATCACCCTTTCTTTGTTTGACGATCTTTTGATCAAACAACATTGATTATAATGCTAGAAAATGAAAAGTAGATTGTATATTATCGACTTTTAACCTCTAAGAAACTTAGAAGAGAAAACTATATAATAAAACATTTTTATTTTCTCAGAACAAAACAACATAAGCGAAAAGATTATAACTCAACCTAAAAGTTGGACTGCTAAAGCTCTACTGAAAAAGATAAAAACACACACATATATATATATATATATATATATATATATATATATATATATATATATATATATATATATATATATATATATATATATATATATATATATATATATATATATATATATATATAGAGAGAGAGAGAGAAAGAGGATCAAGTGAGAAAATGGATTTTCGATAAGAAGGTGAGAAAAGAAATTGATTCAACATATTTTTTATTTTGATTCATTATTTTATACTTTCAAAAATATTATTTTTATGTAGTTATGATTCAATATATCCATAAAAATAGTGATTATATTACGAATTTTAACTTCGATTCACAATTTCTGTAAAAAAAAAGTTTGAAAACTTTGAATCAAAATGAAAATCTATTGAATCAATATCCTTTCTCCCGTTTATCACAGAAAATGCATTTCTTACCGAATCTAGACTTGTGGTTTCGGATTCGATAAGAAATCAATTTTTGAAGAGAAGGATGAGAAATGATCTTATTAATCAATGGTCCATATTCAAATGGTAATTTTGTAAACAGTGACAAATTAAAAAGCATGAGTTTAAATCATTAAGGGTAAAGTTGTACATTCCCTATAACTTATTTTTAACGGTTTATTGTATTTTTGTTGTTGTTTTATAACATGAATTTTATGTTTGTTAGTTTATTATTATATTGGTGATGTTTGAATCGCATTTTTTTTTTTTTTTTTTTTTTTTTTTTTTTTGAAACGGTAAATGATTTTATATCGGAGCCTACTCGTAATATTTCAACGAGTACCCCAGGTTCGAGCTCCGCAGAGCGGGCAAACCCAGCCCCTACCGGGAATTTCCATGGAAAAATTCGCCATTTGTGCCATAAGAGGTGTGAGTTAAATTACGTTTTTATTTTGCGACGACCACAAGGGTCGAACCCACGACCTCAGCCCACATGGGTATAAAACCACAGTTATAAATAATAAATATTTCAGTTGCTTTATAAATATTTTGTGAACCACAGTTATAAAACAATGAATCAATATTGTATTTTGAATCATATTTATAAAACAATGAATCAAAGCTTTATAAATATTTATGAATCACACTAATAAAACTACGAATCACATCCTCATTTTATATATATATAAAAGTCTTGAATGGTTAAATTCTTGCAAAGATTCAGTTGGGTCGAATATATATCACAAGTCTTTTCGCAACGTTTTTGTTGTTTATATTCGAGTTCAACTTGGTTGCATGATGGTCTAAGCATCTTCAAACTTTTCAAAAGTGTCGTAGAGAATGATGCCTTATCATTACTCGTGGCAACGATATGACTAGTTTTTACGATCTCTTTATTTATTATGATCAAAAGTTCAAAATTCGAATTCGAATAAGCTTTTGATACCATCTTTTTCATATAAAGAATAAGTATTTATGTTGTTTAAATCAATAGGTTAACATACTAACCCGACAAAATATCACCACATAGACGTAAATTTAAAGGTCAATACATATTAGAAGTTTATATGAAACATAACCCAAAATCGTAAAAAGAATCCATTTATTCAAGTATAGTATAACGCGTATGCCTTATAAGGTATTAGGGTGGTACCCGCGCAATGCAGCGACGACCAGAAACGGAGCCAATTATTTTTTATTAGTCAAATTATTAAGAAAAAAAAATGTTGTTGTTGTGAAAGAACGTATGATGTCTTCGATAGGATTCTTATCATCATATCAAGTGTTTATTTATTTCTATTTCATACGACTAATGCTAATTTGTGATGATTTATAGAGACAAAGACTAACAAAAAAAGTTATATTCTTTTTCATAAATTACTTTTATTATCAAAATTTTCGAGGGGAAATTTAGATCCCCACGGCGGATACGAAAAAAAATTATATTTCAAATCACGGCAGAGATATATGTCAACAGAAAATAAATATGAAAATTGATATAAAACATTATACAATATTCAAAATATAATCATAATGTAAAACTGAATCTTGTGAATGACGTATATTGTTCTATATTTCACATTTTATTACCACTCGGAATTTAAAATTTCATGAAATATATGGATCTCGAGAAAGACATACATTGTTATGTTCTTTATCTCTTTCATCGACTTTATTTCTCCTGATTACAAGATTATTATTTTTTTCTTTCTTTGCAAATTTTAATGGATAAAACCTCATAGCTTTAAATCATAATTAACAATTATTGTTTCATTTTCATTTGATATTAACTCACCAAGTTGAAATTAGAAAGAAAATGTATATGATATATAACGTAAAATGTTTAAAAATCATATGTCTATCAAATAATAAGTAGAACTAATCACCAAATAATTGTTATTATTTCTTTCTCGGTTCATTATGACATCAAACCCCAATAATATCAATGTTGCTTCATGAAATTATCTAGATGGAGACATGAAAAAAATATATATGAAGCGAATTTGTAAACTTTCAAAGATTAATAAATTTTAGTGTAGTTTCGAAGTTTACCTCAATACTAATATAGTTGTAGTAGTTAAAAAAAAAAAAGACTACTCATGTTGCTTCGTTTACATAACTACTCACTTAAGATTTCAACATCCAAACTTAAATTTCTTATATATGATTCATCTTCTAAAACAATCTTTATTCTAGCGATGAGATGTACCATGAACCACATAATCACGAACATGAAAATATCATAAATCCTAATTATGATAGTGAAATTAAATTTCACTTTTTTCGTAGTTTATTTTCCTAAACCAACTTAAATGAATACATGATCACGAACACTTAAAAAGTTGAAATGAGTCATGACAAATAATAGCATGAATATAATATGAAGGGGTTATTTGTTTTATAATATACACTTATTTTTATTTTTGTCTTGTTGGAATCATTATACTCTATTTGTCCCCGATGAGTATCTAAAAGTTTATACTTTTGTCACTTGGGTCATTGTGTAACCGACTCACCTCCACTTACATGTAACGAATCCAACGAGAAATTTAAGTAATAAATCTTTTTATGTCTAAAATATACAAGTACTTTTATTTTTGTCATTTGGGGGCCACTGACTCTTTATTTATTTCCATTCAGTATCTAAGAGTTTAAGTTTTTGTCCCACCTAGGACATTGTGTAACCATTGTAGTTTTAACTTAGTGGGAAGTTAACCGAATGGAGAAGGTAAGTCGGTTACTCAATGACTCAAATTGGTCAAAAATTTAAACTTTTAGATAGTCAATTGGACAAATAGAATACAATAGTCCGGAAGGGGCAAAAATGAAAGTAATGTATTTTTAAGACAAAAAGCTTTAATATAAACTCATGAAATCTAAATATGCTGCGACTTTATAAAAGAAAATCCATCGTTATTGAGAATTTAATAAGAAAAAAAACATTATTAAAATATTAACAAACACAAAAAAAAATATAGGGTTATATGCACGATAAGTAAGTACTAATAATCTACAAATATATTACAAAAGTGTTTAAAAAAAATTATATAGTAATTCTTTTATTGTTTATTTAAATTATGTATTTATATTAATGGTGTCACGCACAAACATTCATCATTTTGTAAACATTAAAAAAATATTTGAAAAAAAAGTTATTGTGTGTGTGTACGTTTAAGAGAAAGAATTCAAAATTAATTTAGATTTAGAATTTATTGAACAATGTGTATATTTAATTTAATTAAAATTTCAACATAAATAAAAAGTGTCAAAATTTTATAATATAGTATAAATAACTTGTAACTTTAAGCTTCATAGTGCAATAACAATTAACCAAGACAAGATTGGATCGATTCCAATATGATTACGACAAGATATCAACCACGAGATGAGTACGACCAAATAACCAAGGCAAGAGAAGATCAACCACATGATAACTACGACAAGATGTATATAGCAAAAGTAAAGGATAATCAATCGACAACGAAATGACAACTTGTTTTGTACCCGTCTAATCACCATACATACATCGTTATAAATCACGTCATATATTTACATAAATCATAAGCGTAATATTTAAGTATCCATACACAAGCTAAACACACTAAATATCAACTTATAAATAGGGTAATAGTCGATAAAAGATAAAAGATGGATATATTTACACCATTAAAATTACTGCATACACCATTAAACTCGTTATGTGTACATATATCAAGTGATTCAAAATTCATTTCCCACCAACATAACCGAATATGATAATTACATTCGCTAGTTCTTGTTTGTAAATGTTCTTAGAAGTCAGTTAACGGTTAGTTTTGAACGTGGAACCAAGATAAATCTTCTTTTTCAAACTTGAAACGAACACGAATTTAGGTTTTTAAATCAATTAGTATTCGATTAATGCTTGAGTTTGGGACATAACCGCTTTATATCGATAAATATTCACTCCTCGTTACTATGAGGCATAGATTTAAACCATATGAAATGCATGTTTATAAAACCTTCAACATTGTTTCTGCAGCCTCATGGTCCAAAGGTACAGAAAAAACTAAGGCATGAATAAAGCCAAACATACCATAATGTATTATCACAATCCTGGAATAATACATGGTCCATTCATTTATAGGATAGAATATGACCACTCGGATAATACTATTCCTCCGGCGTCTATCAAAAATGACTGTTAACCGGCTTATTTAATGCCCATAAATTGATACAACATTCGCGTTAACATTTCTTATTAAAGTGGTTAAAAGTTCATAATTACAATACTGTAGAAATGTTTTCAAATCAACCCAACCCAACGCGTTTTGAGTTTGACCTAATACTAAGACCAACTAACCAATTTGTCATGTTATGTAGCCTAACTGAGCCACTCATCTATAATCAACATTGCAACTAATACGAGTATTCAAATCTCGCATTCAAAACACATTGTTTTCGCGATTAAAATCATAACAAAATGTCAAAAATAATAGAGGTGCAAAGTATACTCTTGTTGGCTAGTCCTATTCATAGAGATTGGATCCAATTTTGCTATATATAACAAAGGTCCAACAATGTCCTATCTGTCATTAGGTGTAACATGTATCACCACATGAAAAAAATACTTAATCATAAACCACAAGAAACAGTACAAACTAACAATCAATCCAAACGATTTTCGGAAAAAAAAACACCACCACTTACTTCGGGTAAGGTCCGCGTCAGCAAACCCGTGTAGACTATGTGTTAATAGAAGTTGTTAAAACGATAAATACCCAAGAAAGTAAACACATTTTGTGATAATTATGTGTTGATTTTATAGAAATTTAGAGAACTTCAAACAGGATTCTCTACCTGAGAACCTACTTAAGTGGGTAGACCCGAAGATTTGGGAGAGAAACTTTTGTTATAAAAATCTTATCGAATATCCTACTTTTCCCCTACCTTGCACTTCTACTTTCGTTCCTACAAACCTCCTATATATCAACCAAATTCTTAGTAAATATCATTAACATTTTGCCTCTCTCTCTCGAAACACATACAAAAAAACAATCCGAAAATGGTAAGTGTTCGCTTCAACGACTTTCTTTAATCATTAAATGTTGATATATCATGTTCATATCGTTCATGTTTTCATATCCTAAACTTTTTTACCAGGTTTTAGCTATGTCAAAAGGTGACAAAGATGATGCGGTTTCTGTGGATTATAAAGGAAATCCAGTTGATAACTCTAAGACCGGAGGCTGGCTTGCAGCCGGGCTCATTTTAGGTACTTATAGAGTGATACGCTTAAAAAAAATCTATTGGAACGTTTCATTCAAAATATGTACTTAAAATTCCTCCTCCTGTATTTTATTGTAGGGACTGAGCTCTCGGAAAGAATATGTGTAATGGGAATATCGATGAATTTGGTGACATATCTCGTTGGAGATTTGCATCTTTCTTCATCAAAATCTGCAAACACGGTGACAAATTTCATGGGAGCTCTCAACATTTTAGCTCTTTTTGGAGGATTCTTGGCGGATGCTAAACTTGGTCGTTACTTAACCATTGCAACCTTTGCATCTATTTGCGCAGTGGTAAGCATCGCACTCAAATCTTTTATTATTATTTAGAGCACAAGGGTTAAGTAATCTGTTCTTTCTGTCTTTTTGTCTGTTTAAGTTTTTAATTAGACCCGTTTGAAATAAATGGGTTGAAATTGTCACCGTACGTATGAAACTGATTTTCCGTCAACTTAAGATACAACGATTTTTAAAACATTTAAATATCAAAGGGAAAGAAACAATTATTAGTAAAAGTACTTTGCCTAGATTTAGGTAGAATTTGGAGCTTTAACATTTCATCCTGTTCTCACAATAATCAGCAATTTAAGGCAATTAGGTTATATCTTTATTAGTATCCTAAAGTTTTATTATTGACGAAACAGGGTGTGATACTATTAACACTCGCAACATCGCTCTCAAGCATGAAGCCACCTCATTGTGAAAACCCTCGAAAACAAACCTGCATAGAAGCTAGCGGAAGTCAACTAGCAATGCTTTATGTCGCACTTTACACGATAGCATTAGGTGGTGGTGGAATAAAGTCAAACGTTTCAGGATTCGGGTCAGACCAATTTGATATTTCAGACCCGAAGGAGGAAAAAGCAATGGTTTACTTTTTTAACCGGTTTTACTTCTGTGTAAGTCTTGGGTCACTTTTTGCGGTGACTGTTTTGGTGTATATACAAGATAATGTTGGTAGAGGATGGGGGTATGGGATATCTGCGGGGACTATGATTATAGCCGTTATTGTGTTGATTTGTGGAACAACGTTGTATCGGTATAAGAAACCTCAAGGAAGTCCATTAACGGTTATTTGGAGAGTGGTGTTTTTGGCTATAAAGAACAGAAGTTTGCCTTACCCTGCAAACCCGGGGTTTTTGAATGATTATAGTAATTCAAAGGTTCCGCATACGACTAAGTTCAGGTATATAATGCTTCCTAACTATATTACTTTTTCTCTAGTATGTATCCCATCTATGTAAACAAATACTAAGGATGTTGTTTATGTTTAGGGCTCTTGACAAGGCGGCAATACTAGACGATTACGCATCTTCAGAGGCAAACCGAACCAATTCATGGATAGTTTCAACCGTAACACAAGTTGAAGAAGTCAAACTCGTCATTGGTCTCATCCCAATATGGTCAACATGTATCCTATTTTGGACAGTATACTCTCAAATGAACACATTCACTATCGAACAAGCCACTCTCATGAACCGTAAAGTAGCTGGATTTACCGTTCCTGCAGGCTCCTTCTCGGTCTTCCTTTTTATATCAATCCTCGTTTTCACATCTCTAAACGAACGGGTCGTTGTTCGTTTAGCCCGAAAGATAACCCGCGACCCAAAAGGTCTAAGAAGTTTACAAAGAGTTGGAATTGGGCTTGTCCTTTCGGTCTTTGGAATGATGGCCTCCGCAATTGTTGAGAAAAGAAGACGAGAAATGCATAGAAATGAAAAGATCGAAATATCCGCCTTTTGGCTTGTTCCCCAGTTTTTCCTCGTAGGAGCCGGTGAAGCGTTTGCTTACGTGGGCCAACTTGAGTTTTTCATCCGAGAAGCACCCGAAAGAATGAAATCCATGAGTACCGGTTTATTTTTAAGTACTTTAGCTATGGGTTATTTCATGAGCAGTGTGTTAGTATCATTAACCGATATGGCAACCAACGGAACTTGGCTTACAAACAATTTAAACAGGGGGAAATTGGAAAATTTCTATTGGTTACTTGCGATTCTTGCAGCGATAAACTTCTTAGGGTTTTTAGTTTTGGCATCAAGACACGTTTATAAAGTGCAAAACTATAACGGACCAAGTGACGGTAATGGTTATGAGAACGAAAAAGAGATAGAAAACTGGAATATCGAAAAGGCTGATGATATTGAAGTGAAGAAGGCAACTAATGGTGGTAAAGAAGAAGCTTAGTGTATGTTATTTAGATACATTTATGTATTTTCGTCTTAGATGTTTGATGTTATTTTTCGAGTAGTTTGTTTATGCCTTTGTTAAAACAAAAGCATATGTAAAATATTAATACATTCTTCCTTTGTATGTTTTATTCCTTCCAAAAGTTCTGCAAATGCAGTACTCATATATCAAAACGGATATTATTTAGTCAACGTATTTGAATATATAAGGTAACGTTAAACCTAGTAAGAATTCGGACATTTCCCCAAACTAAACGAACCAACTGATTGTATTACGCTTTTTGTTAGTTTGTCGATCTTTAAATGTTTTGTTAGGTTTAGCTGTACTTATGCATATCTATAGCATCAGTCACTTATCGCAAATTTCACCAACTTTATACTTGGCTCAATTTGTTACGTTCTAGAAAGTAAGTTAAGGATTTCTAGGAATTGCTATTTCATGATCACAAAAATGTAAATGTGAAAGCCTTTATGAATATGCAGATAAACACGAAGTATTTCACTTCTGGACTAGCATGATTAAGTACTGAAATAAGGACTCGTGCCCTGCTAAATATGTCTATGCTAGAACATTACAAATCTAAGCGGTTTTCCTTCATATTATGCATACCTCTACTAAATTGGATGATCTGCAAACCTCATCAACTATGGAATATTAGTGCTTTATCAGAAGAGGAACCTGGACCGCCCTTCAACGTCAGCACAAAATTGGCCCCGAATAACCAAAAGAAGTCCTAATTGATTGATCAAAACACCAGAAGATAAGAATAAACAAAAAGGTGAAACAAATAACTATATGATATCGTTTCACACTAGAAAATTAAATTTAACATTCACCAAGATAAAGTCTAGAAATTACAGTTTTGTTCTATCAATGATCGCAGAGTAGGAAATTAATGATATCACTAGTAGCTTGTAATTGGTATTGTTGTTAGGAGTTTTTGAATAAAATATCAACGCATTTTACTTTTGGCCCATTGTAGTCGTTGTACCTTTTTTGTACATTTGAGTCATGAAAGATGGTTTCTTGTCCCGTTGGGATCATAAACTCATCATTAGGGAGTGTTTATGATGATCCAAACAAGAGTAAAACCATCTTCTAATGAGTTGGATGTAACAAAAATAAGAACGATGCCTAAAACCTAACAAATGTGAAAGTACTTTACTATTGAAGCTGAGCGTTCCACTTATTTCACATAATTATAACGATAAATATGCTGGCATACATCTCCAATAACTCGTCCATTTCCCGAATTGTTACGAGAATATGTAAAATACAAACTCTCTGTTAGTTGTAATAAAAACGTCTAATCACGAGACAAAGGCACTTACACACAAAAATAAAACTAGGCAGTCTGTCGAGACGAATCCTTTGGAGGAGGAGGAATGTGGCTCACAACCAAAGGTGGACGAATGGCGCGATGTGTTGCTTCCTTTTCTTTACGTGCCTTGAACATTTCTTCAGTTTCAATTACAACCAATCTTTTGACCTGCGTTAAACATTAGATATATTAAACAACTAAAATAAATCTAAAGCAAACACTGAAACGCAAATGCAAAGTTTAAGAACCTGATTAAGCATTCCTCTAACAGTAGGAGTATTCCATCGCATAACAGTTCGATGGCATTTTCCTAAAAGTAATGCTTCCAAAGTGCGTCTGTGAAGTTTTCTGGTTCCTGGAATTCCTCTCACAAGAGTTATGTATATGTTGGGACTCCATGCTATTGGGACACACGCTTTGTACGCTTTGTAAGCATTCATTATTCTGCCCTGCATCAGATTCAGCGTTGTTAATTGCGACTTAACTCTCTTAAGAAGTCAAACTTAAACCAAATTACAATATGATTGCTAGCTACAAAATTTAAAAGGGCGGGTAATTATATTCTAATTTGATTATCTCGTTAAGTGGTGAGTACATTAATCTGTTAAATGATACATTTCATAACGATCCAAACAAACTGAATTTATACGCTACAGTTTACAGACACAAATTACTGAAACAGATATTATCACAAACAGGATGTGTGCACAATATAATAATAACGACATCAGAACACGATAAATGACTCAGTTTAAGCCGACAAAATATTTGGAGTCAACGGAGTTCTTCCAATGGCATATTTGAAAATTGGATAAACTCTACCAAAGATGAGAGGTCTAAGGTTCGTTTCTCACCGACACATAAAAAACTTAACAAGGACCTGGGCCCGGGTTCGAAACTCAATAGGTAAATACCGAATCGTTAGCATCAACTTTGTATAGGGGCCAAAAAGACTCGCTCTACTCGGGTAACCTAAACATGGATCCTTCTCCGTTTAACGGTTTAAGTTTAAACATGAATTATAAAATTAAACATTTTCACAATCAGTTGGTATGCAAAATGAAATAAATAAAATTACTAATAAAACCCAATTATGAAATGATTAAATCCAAATATTAATAAGAAATGATAAAAAAGAAATTAAACGAATAATAAAAACCTGAGTATGGCGAAGTGATATATGAGATTGAGTGAGACGCCGCCGATCGGAGTATTTGTCGTGGTTAGGGCAAATACTCCGATCGGAGTATGGTGAATTTCACCATAACTTTGCCCTAACCACGACAAATACTCCGATCGGCGGCGTCTCACTCAATCTCATATATCACTTCGCCATACTCAGGTTTTTATTCTTCGTTTAATTTCTTTTTTATCATTTCTTATTAATATTTGAATTTAATCATTTCATAATTAGGTTTTATTAGTAATTTTATTTATTTCATTTTGCATACCAACTGTTTGTGAAAATGTTTCATTTGATAATTCATGTTTAAACTTAAACCGTTAAACGCAGAAGGATCCATGTTTAGGTTGCTCTACTAGTAGTAGAGCGAGTCTTTTTGGCCATCCCAAAACTTAACAAGGACCTGGGCCCGGGCTGTTTAGGGGCTGAATTGAGTGTAGCACTTTCCCGCTATCAATTTTGGCTAAGGAATGAACATAAGCTCGAATATACCGAATCGTTAGCATCAACTTTGTATGAATTTCAAAGGGGATTATTATAAACCGAAATTTACCTTGAATGAATTCACTGATTCGTTAATAGAACGAAGAGAACCCGCTGATTTATGTTGTAAAAATCGGTCACAATGAAGCAAGATATTAACAAAACGATTTCATGAAATCCATAATAAGATTTTCGGCCATAATCAAGACAATTACAATGGAACTCGATTACCTTAATCTAATCCACCAAAACAAAAGCAAAAGATCCGAAATTTCATTACCTTGTTGAAGACCAGTTTCGATTCCTTGATGGCTGATGAAAACGATGAAGAGGGTGGAGGGAGGCAGTCGGCCGAAAGTTTGCAAGGGGGGCGATTAGGGTTTTCCAAAGTGACGGGAAATATGGTGAGGAAAGAGTTTGGTCAGTGTTAATTGTTAATGTGTTTTGGTCTAGTAAAATGTTAAGACTAGGTTAAAACCCGATCTTATAGCCAATTAAAATCACAATCTATTTTTAACTCGTTGAAGGAGAATTAGAAAATGAATGTCTAATGAGACGTAGAAAGTAAGGTGATATATGTAAACTAAAACGAGCGATAAATAAGAGTTTAACATAAGTCTATAATTAAAGGTTCTTAAAAGAGATATAATCTTAAATATACCCAAGTCCATTATTAGTACGAAAACATAAATTTCCCGCTAAATCATCTAAGAGCTCTTCCAATGAGGTTAACTATTGCACCTAACTAAAACGGTAACATCATATAACGAGATATACACACAAAGCATAGCAAACATCATACATAAAGAAAAGTAAAGTTTAATTTTCATAACAAATTTTTTGTAAGCACGATAAGAGCATATGGCATTCTAGACTAACATGAGTCGGAAAAATGACGGATGTCACACTTCTGTACAGCCTCTAAAATGTAACACGTTCCTGAGCATATATGCGCATATTTTTATATATAACTAGATTATTGTCCAGCGATAGCGTGGATAAAGATAAAAATTGAATCGTAAATTTTATTTTTATGTAGACATTAAGTATTATGAGAACACAATTTTACACGTATAATAACATATATATTTTTACGTTTACACATGTTTATAGTTATAATAACATATACACATTTACGTTTATACATATGTTTTGATACTTTGTATTAGAAGATTTAAGAATAACAATAAAGTAAATTATAATTCAAATTGAGCGATTTATAAGTAAATTAGAATTATTTTTATTTATTTAAGTGTAGATGGAATGAAATAGAAAATGTAATTATGTATTGTTAGAGGGTATAAAATGAAAATAATATTTGATGACATTATCAATCTGATCTAACGGCTGAAATCAAAGAAGTTAATCAATCCAAAGGACCTTATGTGGCATTTAACGCCTCTCTTTTATTATATATTAAAGATTCGATAAAAATGTGACACAAAAACCTTTTACGAATTTAGTGATTATTTTTAAAATTTTATTAGAGCGTGTTTGATATCTAAAAGTGTTTTGGTGATTTTATTTTCTCCAACACTTAATTTTTTGAGAGAATGTCACAAATCGTCCTTGTGGTTAGGCTGTTTTTCAGGTATCGTCCTTTTCGAGAAAAGTTAGCACAGATTATCCTTTTGTTTTTTAAATTTATCGTCTGTGATCCTTCCGTCCAAAACCGTTTAAATTAAGCCGTTAAGTGGCCACATGTGCATGTCACATGAGGGTAAATAAGTCTTTTTATGTGTTATCTCCCCCACGTGACCAGTGTTTGACTTAAATTCAAATTACCCTTCTTTTTCGTACCCTAGATATTTCAATCGACCAAAATTAAACCTGTTGCAGTCAGTGGAGGGGCATACTCTGTATCTTCACCTTTTATCCGGTCATAAATTGCAAATGAGTTTCAATAAAAAGTTATACCTGTTGCAGTCAGTGGAGGGGTTGATCTTGTAGGGCAGGTTGACACCACACTTTCCCGGGAGACTAGCAGCATAATTCCCACTGACACCACGGTAAGACGACGTAGCACTCTTCAAACAGTTACATATGGCCTTCCTGTCACCGGTGGTTCTTGCTTGGTTCCTAAGACCTCTAACCCCATTACAACAAACCGGTGGCGGAGCTCCACCATTCCTAAAGTTTAATTTTAGACACATGGAGGAAGGCATACTCTGTTTGAAGAAGAGGGGTAATTTGAATTTAAGTCAAACAATGGTCACGTGGGGGAGATAACACATAAAAAGACTTATTTACCCTCATGTGACATGCACGTGTGGCCACTTAACGGCTTATTTTAAACGGTTTTGGACGGAAGGATCACAGACGATAAATTTAAAAAACAAAAGGATAATCTGTGCTAACTTTTCTCGAAAAGGACGATACCTGAAAAACAGCCTAACCACAAGGACAATTTGTGACATTCTCTCTTTTTGATCCTAAATTAATTTTTACAATAATCTGAATCGAACCGAGCCGAGCCGAGCCGGGCCATATACATAAATCAAAGCCTGTAAAATAGTTAAACAAAGCAAATAAACAAACTAAACAAACTCCCTTACGCAAGAAACCCAATGGATGAGCAACAACAAATTCCGGCAACCACCAACATCTCCGGCGACCACTCCGATCTAATCACGGCATTCTCCGACATCACTTCCGCCACCAAAGAAGAAGCCACCTTCTTCCTCGAATCACACAACTTCGATCTCGATTCCGCCGTTTCCACTTTCTTCGAAACCACCACAACCGACCACCCACCTAACCCTAACCCTAACGAAACGAATTCACAAGAAGACTCTTATTCTTCACCGTCTAGGTCACGATCAGCTTCTCCTCCGCCTTCGTTAGGGTTACAACAACAGCAAGGTGAGAGTGTTGCACCTGTTCCGTATAATTTACGATCGAGGAATGCGAGTAATCGGAATACCGGTGAGAAGAAGGCGAGTGGAAGTAGAGCGAGTGGACGGATTCGGACTTTTGCTGATTTGAATAAGAATGGTGAGGATTCGGAGAGTGATTCGGATGAGACTCAGGAGTATTATACTGGCGGTGCGAAAAGGTATGATTATGTAATGTAGTTTAATTAGTGTGATTGCAATTAATTTTGAGTTTTAATTGTTTATGATCATGTAGATTTTTGTTAATTAGGTTCCGGTTATGATTTAGTTGATTAGGAGATTAATGTAAGTAATGTCATTGTTATTGATTTGATAAGGTGAATTTGTATTCTAATTTACGGAATGATTTAGTTTGAAGATGATAGTTTATGATCATGTAGATAATGTTATGGTTTAATTGATTGTTATTGATTTAATTGTTCGATTTTGTATTTTAATCTGCAGAATTGAATTGATTATGATCATGTAGATTCCGTTATGGTTTTAATTGATTAGGAACATACTATTAGTTATCTGATAGTTATTGATATAATTATAAACTGAAGATTATAGTTTACGGAATGATTTAGTTTGGAGATGATAGTTTATGATCATGTAGATTCCGTTATAGTTTAATTTATTAGGAAAATAGTATTAGTAATGTGATTGTTATTGATTTCGTATTTTAGTTTACGGAATGATTTAGTTTGAAGATGATAGTTTATGATCATGTAGATTCCGTTGTAGTTTAATTGATTAGGAAAATAATATTAGTAATGTGATTGTTATTGATTTAGTTGTTTGGAACTGTATTATAATTTACCGAATTATTTATTTTAAAGATGATATTATATGATTATGTAGATTCGGTTATGGTTTGATTGATTAGAAAGTTAGTGTAAGTAACGTGGTTGCTGTTATTGATTTAGTTGTTTGATTACGTAATTTAGTCTACGGAATGATTTAGTCTAAAGATGATAGTTTATGATAATGTAGATTCCGTTCTGGTTTAATTGATTAGGAAGATACTATTAGTAATGTGATTGTTATTGATATACCTAGACTGGTTATACTTTATGATCTTGATGTTCGATGTGGTTCTTGATTCTTGAAGGCTTGAATCTTCTTGAGATTGATAGAATTGTTTTTAGACGAGTTGAGTTGGAATGAAGTAAGGTATATTCTTTTATTCGATTTAGAAAAATATTAGTAATGAAAAAGCAGGGTACATAGGGTAGTAGGATACTGATGAAGGAAGTTATATGATTTCTAACAGTCGATTGCACTTGATACTGGTCTTGTAGATACTTTCTAGGGTTCTTTTACTAGTGGTGTTTCTATTGCCTTTAAAAATCAGTTGTTGTGAAGGATTAATCATAAAGAGATCAATAAGAATGAATAAAAAATTGAGATTTTCGTCATGATATTTGGCTAATGTGCTCTATAGTATGTTTATTATCTTGTTAATGTTGTTAGAAGTTGGTTTTATTTGAGTTTGTATGCTAATTAAACAAGATACAGTAAAAGTTTGTCTTCGTATTTTACAAAATATTATGCTTCTCTAAATGCACACAATATTGTTTTGTATTAGAATCTGTCTAGGATTTAGGATCGCGTTGATAGTTTAGCTATTTATATTTAACTGCAACAGATGTTAATTGTGCTATAAGACAAGTCACAATCAATAAACGATTATAACAGTGTAAACATAGTGTCGTAATCTGACATTTGTTAATGATTGCAGTGGACAGATGGTCCAAGATCCAACGAAGGTGAATGATGTGGAATCACTGTTTGATCAAGTTAGACAAGCAGCAGAAGCTCAAGCTCAAGCTAAAGAGGCATCTCTTGAACAACTCCAACCATCGTCAAGCTCACGAAGCTTTGTTGGAAGAGGAAGACTACTATCTGGAGAAACAACATCAGAGGCTCCTCAACAGCAGTCTGCACCTGTTGCTCAAACACACAACCTTACTTTCTGGGCCAATGGTTTTACAGTAAATGACGGTCCTTTGAGGAGGCTCGATGATCCTGAAAATGCAGCTTTCCTGGAGGTACTTTAGCTTTTTCACGTTTGGCACAAATGAAATATTCATATTGTTCTTATTAAACTATCCGAATGTTCAACGAGTCTTTTAATTAAATAGGGTTTTGACAGCATAAGCGTTAATCATTCAAATGTTATAGTAACCAACTTATAAAGTTCCGTTTATTTTTGGTCGAAAAGTAGTAAAGTTCTTATTTTTTCTATTTTAAAGCAGGTAAACAACTTTTAAATAGTTCGTTTAGTAAACTGTTTCTGTTTAAAATAATGACACATGTCAGCTAATGTGTAAGTTTTGACCATGTTGAAAATCGGCTATCTTAGCTTATCACATTATTTGGAATTTATTGTTAATATTTGATGCTTTTTTCTGGCCTAAAATGAGTTGGTTACATTAATGTGCCTTGGAAATAAAAAATCGATCCCCTTTACGTGTACTACAACCGAGCATTTGTTCACCTTGTTAATAAACGACAAAGATCCTGATCTCGAATTATTGATTACTTTAACATATTTGGTGTTGCAGAGCATTAGGATTTCTGAGTGTCCAGAAGAACTTAGGCCTGCTAACGGAGGTGCCTCTGTTCATGTTAATCTTGTTAGGAAGTTTGAGGATTGCCCCGTAAGTATTGTTAGCTTTTTGTACCTCTAATTTTTGTTATAATACTATATATTTTAGTATACTTTGGGGCAACGGATTAAAACTGGTAATCTACCTATTCGGGATGACCCGAACCACTTATTGTACCCAATTTTCTATAAACGATTAGCGTGTCGAATAAAATCACAAAAATATATATTTCAGTAATAACCTGTTTTTCAGTAAAATGATGTAGGAGGTTAGATATGACACTTTGGGATACTTCTAACCTGATATTTTTCTACGGAAGTTGATCAACTAGCCTAGACCCACATGAGCATATAGCCCCCGTTTTTTTTCTTAATGAAATAACCCTCTATTCCACAAATGAAAATGTGCTCCCCTTCATTCCGCAAAATAACTAAAAAGTACAGTTGTCCTAAAAAATTACATTTTTTCACAAGCATTTGCTTTTTGCAGAATGTATTGTTTGACAAACCCGTTTGCGAATTGAGGGTTATTTAAATTCTTGGTATAAACCAAAAACGTTGGGCCATATATATAAGTTATAACAAACACGTTAAATTAAACATAACTTGGTGAATCGGTTGAAATAACCAACTATACTCACTGTTACACCATGCATTATACACATATATGCAGGTCCAGAAACACCGCCCTCCCCCCTTCGCAGGGGTGGGCAGAACCCTAGGCACCACCACCACTTCAGACGCTACCACTGCCGCTGCCACCACCACCACCACCCCCACCTCCTCAGCCCCTGCAACAACTGCTGCCCCAACACCTTTTGTTGGACTAGTTGTAGAAGACACATTACCCTCCACCTCTATTCAGTTGCGTTTGGCTGATGGCACCCGTATGGTTTCGCGTTTCAATTTCCACCACACTGTAAACAACATCCGCTCTTTTATTGATGCATCAAGACCCGGTGGTCCCAGGGCATATCAGCTTTTAACCATGGGGTTCCCTCCAAAACAGCTCAACGATTTGAACCAGACAATTGAAGAGGCTGGGTTAGCCAATTCGGTTGTGATCCAGAAACTCTAATATGTTCAGAAAAACTGTACTTTTGATCTTTACTTTTGGTTCTATTGACTCTTGTTATTGGATATTTGGATGATGATTTTCATATATTTTAGGGTGATATGTGATTTTGAGATGGTAATAATGCTTTTAAGTTCTTAGTTACATAACGATACTCACTTCGTCCCAATATAAGTTTTTCATGTTATTATTTATGGTTTTGGTTTATTCCAAAACACACTTTTATTTTTATTTTTTAACCAATCAAAATTGTTTTTAACGAGATTTTATTTGCCCGCTTCACGGCGAAAACAACCGTTAAAAGCTAAACGGAACGGAAATGAAATAACCGAACGAAATATAATAATCAAATTCTAATTAAAAAATTCTAGGAGTTAAAACACAAATAATAAAAGTTGAGGATCAAAAAAAAAAATATTATTGATATATTGCAATAACGGGACATTCTAATTAAAAAAAGGGTTATTGTCAGAAAAGTAACCTTAAGTTTTCAAAAATAATCAATTAAGTCACCCAACGTTTTTAGTTTTTACTAAAGTCATTCAAGTTTACTTGTTTTATTCAAAGCTATGTAATTAACCCCTAAATTTGTTAGTGTCGTTATCTTTTTTGTTGGTGTGGATTTTTATCCACTTTTTTTTTTTTAGTTTTCACCCAACCATCCACATAATTCAACGGATTTTTATCAAGTGACCACCATTGTTCAACGTTAAAGTAACCAAGTTTGACTTAGATGTTGATAATCGATTCTTGAACAATTATCGACTTTTTAGGATAATCGGTTATCGTGTCTTTTAATTGAATTTTAGGGTTTGTGTTAAAATGGGTTTGTGTTATGGGTTTGCCTATAACAAAGTTTTTTTAAAATGAAAATCCACACTAGCAAAAGAGATAACGACACTAACGAATTTAGGGGTTAATTACATAGTTTTGAATAAACAAATAAACTTGAATGACTTTAGTAACTACTAAAAAAGTTGGATGACTTAATTGATCATTTTTGAAAACTTAAGGTTACTTTTCTGACAATAACCCTTAAAAAAAATTCATATCTTTTAGGGGGTGATATGTGATTTTGAGATGGTAATAATGCTTTTAAGTTCTTAGTTACATAATGATATTCCCTTCGTTCCAATATAAGTTTTTCACGTGTTTTGGTTTATTCCAAAATACATTTTTATTTCTATTCTTTAACCAATCAAAATTGTTTTTAACGAGATTTTATTAGCCCGCGCTTTACTGCGGAAACAATCGTTAAAACCTAAACGGAACGGAAATTTAATAACGGAACGAAATATAATAATTAAATTCTAATTAAAAAAATTCTAGGAGTTAAAACAAAAGTAATAAAAGTTGAGGGTCAAAAACAAAAATATTATTAATATATATTTAACAAAACATAAATTCAATAACGGATCGGGGCAGAATAACATGATACCATTCATTAGCAAACCTATTTTTGAATTGATAGATGAATGGATAGAAGTGACTTTTGATTTGTCAAAAATATAAGAATGCATAAAGTGGTAACCACGATTAAGGATGGCATTTCAGTAAACACGTAATCATGATTGTGGAATTCTCGCGGTGTAACAAACGTGGTTGTGGGTGGCTGTCGGTTCCATATTTCTTTATTTTTATTTTAAAAACATCATATTAAATTAAAAAACGTTCTATTGAATTAAACACTAATACAAATAATTAAAATAAAAACTAGTACATATAATTTAAATAAAAACATAATTAAAAACTAAAACAATACAATACATATCATTAAATTATCTCATAGAAAAATGTGGGACCGACAACCATCCACAACCATATTTATTATACCACGAAAATTCCACAACCATGATTATGTGATGTTTTTGCTGATCCATAATCGTGGTTACCACTTTGTATGTTCTTATATTTTTGACAAATCAAAAGTTACTTCTACCCATTATATTAAATTAAAAAACGTTATATTAAATTAAAAACTAATATAAATAATTAAAATAAAAACTAGTACATATAATTTAAATAAAAGCAATACAAATAATTAAAAACTAAAACAATACATATCATTCAATCATCCCATGTTTCTCCTAAATGCACTTTTTTCGTTCTTGAACCACTCCGCTTCTTTTTCCGACATCTCCGCTGTACTCGTTTGAAGAAACACCATATCATCTTTTCTTGCACTTACATAAGACGCTTCTTGTTGTTCGAGAGACATTTTTTGTTGTTCGAGAGCCGGTTTTTCTAGTTCGAGGGTCGCTTGTTTTGTGTTTTAAGTGTTTCTTTTTTAGTTTTGGCGACTGTTTTTTTTGTTTTGGTTAGTTTCTTGAATTGTTCAAGAATTGATCCAAAACGTCGACGATTCTGATTATGAGTTTTCGTGACGCGGATGATAATTATTTTCTTTTATTTCCCCGTGTTTTTCCGAGTGGTCGTGCGTTTTCATCATCAACAAAAATATCGTCGAATATATCAACGTCATTAAGGTTGATCGTGGTCACTGGAGTTTCAATCTTCGCAAAACTACGCCATTTTGATTTATCCTTCCAAATAATCCATGCTTTCTGATATTTAAACGCCCCAACTTCCATTCTATACATTTTTTCCGCCGCCTCCTTTACCGACGCATCATCGTTCCTGCTTGTCCGAATACGTTCCGCTTTCGCGTAGTGTCCAGTAAATGCTTTTACTTGGGAACTCATCGCCGTAAACTTGTTGTTTAGTTGATCTTTATTTCATTCGGTAAAACCCGCAAAATAGTCTGTTTGTTGTACTCCGCCACGATTTTTTTTCCAAAATTGCGGACCCGGTTGATTATTCACGATGTCGCTATCTTCGGAAACATGTATCCGTATATGCGACAATAATTCTTCGTCGTCGGTGTTCCATTGCACTTTTTTGCATACTTTTTTTCTTTTTTGGGTTTGACGTTTCGGCTTGTTGCGTTTCTTGAACGACTTATTGTGTTTCTTGAACAATTTTGTCTTATTGTTGTGCTTGAACAAGAGTTGTTGTTGCATATGAAATTGAATCAACGGATCGGTAGTGACGATTTGTTGTTGTTGTTGTGACAAATAGAAGTTATTAGTATGTGTTGTTGGTGTTGTTGTGAAAAATTTGGTATTTGGGTTGGTAAAATCAGGTTTGGTTAATTGGCGAAGTTTGCGAATCCGAAAAGTGGAATGTTTTGTGATTATGGTATCGAAGGTGTTTGTTGAGATTTCGTTCGAAAATGATTTAGACATTTTTGCGGTTTGGAGGTAATATAGATTTCTTATAAAAAGATTGAGTGAGATTGAGAAATTATGTGGTTTTTAGATAAATTGTATGTTGTATTTATACTTAAAATGTGCAAAAAAAATAAAAATCCAATAGTAACGGTATTACTTTTAAGTTTTTTTAAGTTTTACTTTTTTATTTTTTTTATTTTTTTAATAATATGACCGTCATGGAGAAAAAAGAAAAAACCAAAAACCAAAAACGACTCGTTAGAAAAAACACGACCACCACAACGAGGACCGACATAGTGGTGACGAGCTGTTTGGCTCGTTGTCGAGCCACAACGAGCGGGATAACACCTCCCCTCCGGGTGCTCTAATAATAGTATTTTAATATAAACTTTATTATATTTATATATTTTTTGATGGAATATATTAGAGCTCATTTTAACATTTTTACTTTTTTCAATAATGAGATTAAATTAGTTAGACTTCAAAAAAATAGATATGTTTAAAATTTCATTTTACATTGTATTTAAGATTACACCTAAAAGAAAATAAAAGTTGAAATGTAATATATAAGATTACACCTAAAAGAAAATAGAAGTTGAAATGTAATATATTAAAGGGCAAAATATTTAAAAAGGTAAAATAAAATGCAAATTTTAACAATTGAAGGTACGTAAAAAAAAATTAAAAATCATAAAGGATTATAAAATTTAATTTGTAAAAAAGAAATATAAAATCTAATTTGTTTTAATGGAGGATTTTCTGAAATTGTTGCACATTAAAATGAAATTTCAAGCCTAAGTTTTGAGATATGATTAAAACTTAATTTAGAGATATGATTTTTCTCTGATTCATCGTGACTTTTAGAAGGAAAAAAAAAAACAATGTTTTACATGTTGAAATAAAAAATAAAAACTTGACTTCGCAAATAATCTTTTATTATGCAAAGTTAATTTTCTAATAGTATTGTTTCCAATTTTTTTACATACTTTTAAATGTCAAAGTGTATATTTTGTATTACATTTTTTTTAACATTTCCTCTGTATTAAATGATAACTATTACTGTCATTATATTAAATGATTTACTATATCCTTGTAACTTATCAATCTGAAGATTGTGGGTTCAATCTATGTTTAGACGTGTGAGTAATCGTATTTCTAAATTAAAAAATAATTATTTAACAATTAATAGTAGTAGATATAATATAGAAATATTATTATTATTAGTTGAAAAGTCATTAATCTCAAATATTTAACTTAGAAAACATTAACACCTAAAGTTCATATTATTCATTTATATTATACTTGGTCAATTTTGTTAAACTATTCTTTAGTTGTTTACCATTTTCAAGAATATAAGAAGTATTATTTATTATTTATCAAGAGTAGATTATGTAGGTTATGGGTTAGGATCATCTCTAGGAATATTCAACTAATCAAAGTCAATGTTTGGTATGGTTTAAACGGGGCTTAATGAGGTTTATTTGACACTTGAGTTTTTTTTTTATAAATAAGTCTGGTTTGATTGGAGTTTATTTGTAGAGTTTATTTAAAAAATAAGTTTCTAAAATAAAAATTACTTCAATTAGTTTAAAAAAAAATAGTTTGTGCTTATATGATTTTAAATTACATAAATACCCCTCATAAATTTTGTTTTTGTAGACTATTATATTTTTTATTCATTTTAGATTTTTAATCTCTAACTTCAGATATTTTTCAAACTTATTTACGAAAAATAAAAGCTGAAGCTTTAATCTCTGAATATAAGCCCAAATTTTAAGCTTCAACTACAAACTAGTTTTATCGGACATACCTAAAATGATTTAAGCATTATAAATGGTTCATAATTAGCTAAATTAAGTGATATCTATATTAATTCTCTTTATAACTTTTAACTTGATAGAATTTTAGAGGATCTCAACTGAAAAATTATTCGTTTGATTTGTATACCATATTACATGTCATTCCCAAATTTTAAAAATTACACCATTAAATCAATTGAGTATGATAAGTGTTCTCTTCATTCATAATTTTTAATAGACATCTATTTTAATGACGAAAAATATAATTAGTTTTTCTTAAAAAATGGATGATGTAATTTAAAAGTTTAGAGAAGAAATATGTAATTTGTAATAAACCATATGAAAAATTTATACATCTTATTCAACTTTGAAAAGATACAATTTCCTCTCTTTAGTGTAATATATTATAGAGTTAATTACATAAATTGTCCCTATGGTTTATCTCAAATTACGGATTTCGTCCATAAGTTTAAAACGTTGCATAAATCGTCCAGCTTTGGAAACTAATTACGCTTTTCGTCCCTAATTTCTAACGGACATCCATTTTAGGGACGAAATGTGTAAATAGTTAGCGATGATTTTAACGGAAAATTTTAACGGACATCCATTTTAGAGACGAAATACGTAATTAGTTTCCATAAGTGAACGATTTATGCAACGTTTTAAACTTAGGGACGAAATTCATAATTTTAGAAAAACATTAAGGACGATTTATTTAATTAACTCTATATTATATTTTATCAAAATATGCTACTTTTTATATTAAACAATAAAAAGAGTTAATTACATGGTTCGTCCCTATGGTTTGCACCATTTTCACCCGTCATCCCTATTACTTTTTTATTACACCACTGGTACCTAAGTTTGAAATTTGTTGCCTCCAGAGTCCCTAAAATGGATGTGCCGTTAAAGGTGCCGTTAAGTGACCTCACGTGTGTCACACGTGATGGGTAATTTCGTCATTTTACCTTTCTCTTTCATTAAACCCAGATTCATCCCAAAATATCCCCAAATCCTAAATTAATTTCCCCAAATTTCAATTTCTAACTTCAGATTATGAGTTTTACTTGCATAAATCGAATCAATTCATCCCAAAAAATCCCAAATCCTAAATTAATTTACCTTTTCGGATGTTTATGCTACAGAATCTGGAAGAGTGAGGGTTGCTGTTAGGCTACGACCGAAAAACGCAGAAGAGCTTTCAGATGCTGATTATGCTGAATGTGTAGAACTTCAACCTGAGGTGACTAACTTCTATAACGAATGTTGATGATAATGTCTATGCTAATCTGAATTGTTTGTAATAGTTATTCCATATGGTCCATGAATTGTGTGAATAGTATTTTGTTGAACCTTTTATGATTGCTTTCCATTATGCAGCTTAAGAGGTTGAAGTTGAAGAAAAATAATTGGAGTAATCAGGACTATTAATTTAGGATTTGGGATTTTTTGGGATGAATTGATTCGATTTATGTAAGTAAAACTCATAATCTGAAGTTAGAAATTGAAATTTGGGGAAATTAATTTAGGATTTGGGGATTTTTTGGGATGAATTTGGGTTTAATTTGTAATTGAATCTGGGTTTAATGAAAGAGAAAGGTAAAATGACGAAATTACCCATCACGTGTGACACACGTGAGGTCACTTAACGGCACCTTTAACGGCACATCCATTTTAGGGACTCTGGAGGCAACAAATTTCAAACTTAGGTACCATGGTGTAATAAAAAAGTAATAGGGATGACGGGTGAAAATGGTGCAAACCATAGGGACAAACCATGTAATTAACTCCAATAAAAATTAATGAATATATCATATTAAATGGTGGCTAAAAAGTTACGTAATCTTTTTTATGGATATATGTAATTATTATCATTATCAATAATAACATTTAACATGATTTTTAAATTAATATAAAAAACTACTTTTGTAATTTTTAATATTTATCTGAGTTCATGAATTTGAGTTATGAGACATATAAAAGTGTAAATATCTATACTACTTATATTTGTCTTAATACTGAAATTTAAATGGTAAAATTACTAAATTTAATTTATCATTAAACATATTTATATTTGATAATTATTTAAGATATCATTAATTGTTAACCCATCTTTAATTAATTACTATTTAATGATACCGGGAAACTCAGTAAATGGGTGTTAACCCGGGTCGGATAGAAAGCTCACCACTTCAAGGAATCCACCTTGAAGATACAGGGCCTAACAAGTTCACCACTCAATGGAATCCACCAACGAGATACAGAACATAAATAAAAACAAAGCTCAATGCTTAAGTTTCATTAAGAAATTATCACCAAAATTGTCTGTCTCCTATTTGGGCAGGTTACAACTTTTATAGAGTTATTTCCCCAATCTCTTTAAAGCAATAAGAGACTTATTAAATGTCATGGAAACCCTAAAGACTTATTAAACTTGCAAAGTAACTCGAAAGCCTCACAGAAACATTACACTTGACCAAATTCGGATGATTATGACCCATTGACATCCTGTAGTAAAAAGGGCATATCTTCTTCTAGGAAACTCCAATCGACTCGCCGATTTTTTTGTTTGAAACTAGACTTCCATAGCTGTCCAGCCATATAAGATATATTCCTTATCGATCTCTAGATTAGTACAGTTTATTATTTGAAGTTGGGCTAAGTTCAGAGAATTTGTTGCTTCTTGAAAATCAGCTTCTGTGTTTTTAAGGTCAATTCCCGTGTCAGGCTCCCCTACTTCAAAAGGACTCGTCCTCGAGTCTTGAATTTCAGAAGGTTGATAATAAGGAGATATATCCGATACATTGAATATGTCGGAAACTTGATAGCTAGCAGGTAAATCAATCTTATAAGCATTGTCGCCAATTCGCTTCAAGATTTTAAATGGGCCATCCGCTCTTGGTTTAAGTTTAGCATATTTTCCGGGAGGAAACCGACCCTTGCAGAAGATGTACCCAAATCATATCACCCTCATTAAACTGAACAAACTTTCGATGTTTATTAGCTTGCGTCTTGTACTTTTCATTTTGTTGCACGATCTTTGACGAATTTGATCATGGAGTTTCTTCATGAACTTAACTCTTTCCTCCGCGTCTCCGCTAAAATGATATTTTGTGTCAACGGGAGTGAGGTCAAGAGGGGTAATCGGGTTCATACCATAGACAACTTCAAAAGGAGTGTGGCTTGTGGTTTGGCTAGTTGAACGGTTATAAGCGAATTCTGCATGTGCTAGCAACAAGTCCCACTCTCTTATATTCTTCTTGATTAGGCTCCTCAACAGATTTCCCAAGGTTCTATTAACGACCTCAGTCTGACCATCTGTTTGTGGGTGGCACGTTGTACTGAATTGTAGCCTTGTACCTAATTTCCTCCAAAGCGTTCGCCAAAAGTGACTAATGAACTTTACATCACGATCTGAAGTTATTGTCCTTGGAATGCCATGAAGTTTGACAATTTCACGAAAATAAAGGTCTGCCACATGAGACGCATCCATGGTTTTGTTACAAGAAACAAAATGTGCCATCTTAGAGAACCGATCGACAACCACCATAACTGAGTCTTTGTTTCTTTGAGTACGAGGCAACCCGAGAACAAAGTCCATGCTAACATCTTCCCATGGGGAATTAGGTACGGGAAGAGGAGTATACAAACCGGAATTCTGCCCATGACTTTTAGCCTTGTGACATATGATACAACGTTCCACAAGCTTCTTAACATCTTGCCCCATCTTAGGCCAAAAGAACTTCTCTTGTACGGCCACTAGTGTTTTATCTCTCCCAAAATGTCCAGCAAGTCCTCCTTCATGTGTCTCTCGAATAATTGCTTCTCGTAACGAACATTTAGGAACACATAAACAGTTACTCTTAAAAAGAAAACCGTCTTGTCGTAGATATTCACGGACTGGACCCTTCATACAGCCCCGCCATATCGTACCAAAATCATCATCAGTGTCATACAAATCCCTTATTACTTCAAATCCAATCACCTTGACCTCCATAGATTGCAAAAGACAATGCCTTCGACTTAAAGCATCAGCAACTTTGTTCATTTTTCCAGCTTTATGCTTAAGAGAAAATGAATATGACTGGAGAAACTCCACCCATTTGGCATGACGACGATTTAGTTTCTGTTGAGTGTTTAAATATTTTAACGCCTCATGGTCTGAAAAAAGAACAAACTCATTAGGTAGTAAATAATGGCTCCAATGCTCAAGTGCTCGAACAATCGAATAAAATTCCTTATCATAAGTCGAGTATTTTCTTTTGGCTTCATTTAACTTCTCACTATAAAAGGCTACTGGTTTTCCTTCTTGGCTAAGAACACCACCTATCCCGACATTTGAAGCATCACACTCAATTTCAAATATTTTCTCAAAATCCGGAAGCACAAGAATAGGGGTTGTTGTCATCTTTTCTTTAATGGCATCAAAACTCTTTTGAGCTTCCTCCGTCCAGCGAAACACACTTCCTTTTAGACACTCGGTTATTGGTGCAACAAGAGTGCTAAAATCCTTTATAAATCTGCGATAAAACGAGACCAACCCATGAAAACTTCGTACATCATGAATGTTTTTAGGAATAGGCCAGCTACTAATTGCTTCCACCTTGTCATGATCAACTTCTATCCCTGTGGAAGTCACGACATAACCCAAAAATATAACTTTATTAGTAAAAAAATCACACTTTTTTAAGTTCGCATACAACTTGTTTTCTCGCAGAATTTGAAATACTTCTTTTAAATGTGCCTTATGCTCCTCGAACGTCTTGCTATAAACCAAGATGTCATCAAAGTAGACAACAACACTTCTCCCCAATAAAGATTTAAAAATCTGAGTCATGACACGCATAAACGTACTAGGGGCGTTAGAGAGTCCAAAAGGCATTACCATCCATTCATACAGACCGTTTTTTGTTTTAAATGCGGTCTTCCATTCATCTCCGGGTCTTATGCGAATTTGATGATACCCGCTACGTAAATCTATTTTTGAGAAAACAACTGAGCCAAATAATTGATCAAGAAGATCGTCAAGACGAGGTATAGGAAATCGATACTTTATAGTGATCCGATTGATGGCTCTACTATCTACGCACATACGCCAAGACCCGTCTTTTTTTGGTACCAACAACGCTGGAACGGCACAAGGGCTTTTACTTTCTTGTAGCAAGCCTTTATCTAAAAGCTCATCTACTTGTTTCTGAAGCTCTGTATGCTCTTTCGGATTCATACGATAAGCCGCCTTGTTAGGAAGAACCGAACCAGGAACAAGGTCAATGCAGTGTTGTATGTCTCTCATTGGCGGGAGTCCCGGTGGAATATCAATTGGAATAACATCTTCATATTCCTCAAGTATCTCTTGCACTAACGGGCCATGCTCCATAATGGTAGAATTCAACACCTCCATTACTACAAGGACATATCCTCCACGAGATTCTAAAATCTCCTTTTCAAAAAAAGTTCCTGATACAAGAGATCCTCCTTCATCATGAGTAGATGTTAGAATTTTTCCCGGTTTTAATGGAGTTAAAACAACCCGAACTTCATTTATTATAAAACAATAGGTATTTTTATATCCATCATGAGTTACTCTCCTATCATACTGCCAAGGTCGTCCCAATAACAAGTGGGTAGCGTCCATGGGAACAACATCACACCACACTTCATCTTTATAATTTTTGCCAATTGAAAATTGAATCAAACATCTTTTGTTTACCTTTATTTCGTTTCCCCTTCGAAACCACTGAATAAGGTAGGGATGAGGATGATCTTCTGTTTGTAATTGTAACTTCTCCACCATACTTGCTGCAACAACATTGGAGCAGCTCCCTCCATCAATGATAACATTGCAAACCTTCCCTAAACATGTGCAACGAGTGTGGAAGATATTTTCTCGCAACCATTTATCATCTTTAGCTTGAATAATATTCAAGCTTCGTCGAATGACTAAAGCTTCACCTTCGTCGGGATACACAATTTCTTCAATAGGAATCTTCTCATCTTCCAAATCTCTATCTTCAAGTATGTCTTCCTCAACCAATGTGACAAGTCTACGGTTTGGACAATCAACAGCTATATGCCCGTAACCTTGACACTTAAAACATTTCTTTGCACTTGTGTTTGATGAACCAGCAACTTGTTTCTCATTCTTGAATGAAGCCTTTGGTGGTGGATTTGCTATCATCTTTGATGATGATGAATTTCCTTGGTTAGTATAGGATCGAGTGAAACCTCCACGTCTTTCTTTTTGTTGCTTTTCCACTTTCACAGCCAATTTACAAACATCAGAATGAGTCCAATATGGTTGTAATTGCACCACATTACTTATCTCAGGTTTTAATCCTCCTAGATAACGAGCAATTGTTTGTTCCTCGGGCTCCACAATGTCACATTTGATCATAAGATGATCAAATTCTGACGTGTATTGTTCAACAGACTCGTTTTGTTGCCTTAGATTATGAAATTTTAAGAAAGAATCTTGCCTATAGTTTTCGGGCAAAAATCTTCTCTTTAGTTCTCTTTTCATTTTCTCCCATGTGCGAATAGCTCTTTTCCCTTCACGAACCCGCTGCCTTTTTTTATTCTCCCACCATAAACCAGCATATTTGCGAAGTTTAAACGCAACAAGCTTCACCCTTCTATCCTCAGCCACTTCCTTGAAATCAAACACTCTCTCAACTGTATGCAACCAATCAAGAAAGTCATCGGGATCCATCTTACCTTCAAACTCAGGAATATCAACTTTAAAATCCAAATCGTTCCTATACCTTCTGGGCCCGTGCTGATTATGAATTGTTCGACCTGATTCATGATCAGATGAAGAATGAAAAGGATTATAATCCTCCTCACTTTCATCTTCAGATTCATCGTGAACCTGTTCGTCTTCTGGAACGGGTTGTAAGAGTGCTAACTGTTCTTGAAGTTGTTGAACCTGCCTCCTGAGATCATCCATCTCCACATCTCTGATATCCCTTTCACGAGTAGGTTTTTTTCGAGGTGCCATGGTCTGAATCGCTGGTCTGATACCAAACTTGATACCGGGAAACTCAGTAAATGGGTGTTAACCCGGGTCGGATAGAAAGCTCACCACTTCAAGGAATCCACCTTGAAGATACAGGGCCTAACAAGTTCACCACTCAATGGAATCCACCAACGAGATACAGAACATAAATAAAAACAAAGCTCAATGCTTAAGTTTCATTAAGAAATTATCACCAAAATTGTCTGTCTCCTATTTGGGCAGGTTACAACTTTTATAGAGTTATTTCCCCAATCTCTTTAAAGCAATAAGAGACTTATTAAATGTCATGGAAACCCTAAAGACTTATTAAACTTGCAAAGTAACTCGAAAGCCTCACAGAAACATTACACTTGACCAAATTCGGATGATTATGACCCATTGACATCCTGTAGTAAAAAGGGCATATCTTCTTCTAGGAAACTCCAATCGACTCGCCGTTTTTTTTGTTTGAAACTAGACTTCCATAGCTGTCCAGCCATATAAGATATATTCCTTATCGATCTCTAGATTAGTACAGTTTATTATTTGAAGTTGGGCTAAGTTCAGAGAATTTGTTGCTTCTTGAAAATCAGCTTCTGTGTTTTTAAGGTCAATTCCCGTGTCATTTAATTTTTTTAAAATTACATTAATTCAGCTTTTCACATAAAAATAATCTAAATCATATTGTCAATATCTCTATATATATTTTCATAAATTTTTAACAATAATTAGTATTGTATATGTCAATCGAATACCCAAAATAATTTAATAAACTTTTATATAATTATATCGATCATAAAAAAAATTCACCACAACATCATACGAGTATTTTGCTAGTATATATAATATAAGGGGAAGTGAATATGGGGCTGTTACACATGTAAGCTTACATGCAAAACTCATCAAAAAATACGTCCTTTTGTTAAAAATTCTTCAAATCTCTATAATTTTAATAATATTTATTAAACTAACTTTACAAATTTTTATCTATTCACATCTTTTTCTTCATTAATCGTGTCTTTCAAAAATATAAGTTTTTTTGTCATCACTGGGCATCTATCGAAGTCACTTTTTATAACTTATTCATAATAAAGAATGACCCCCTGCATTTTGGGGATCACCTCTTCCTTGATGAATATAGGACAAATCAAGCGTTAAAAACATTTAAACCAAAAAACGACATAGTTTTTAATGAGTTTCGCATGTAAGCTTAAATGTGTAACTGCCCCATATTCACTTCCTCCATAATATAATGTCATATTTGTATTTCAAATAAAAATAAAATTGAAATAATAGGAATTGTACCTAAGTAATTATGTGGCATTAATTGCTTTCAAAATGTAATAAGATATACTGAATATATTTATTTATTACAAAACATTGTATTTTTAATTAAAAAACTTTTAGAAAACAAGTTAAGAGACATAAATGCCATGTACCTAAACTTAATTCATTTTTCATTACAAATACCATACGTACAATTAACCTTATAATATACACACCCATCAAACACACCTTCAAATATCGTTTAGGGTTTCTTTTGTCTATCTTTCCACCATTTCATTCGTCGTTTTAATCTTCGACTTTCTATAATTTTTCAGTATTTTTCTATAATTTTGTCTTTGATTTAGCTTCATTTGATCGGTCTAAATTATCGTAACTGTACAATGGTGAAAAATCTTGATTCCTACACCATCAAAGGCACCAACATAGTCATTAGACGTAAATCATTTTCTTTTCGCAAATCTCTTTTTTATATTTGTTACAAGTCTAGATTCTTAATTGTTATAAACTTATATACCGTCAACGATTGTATAAACGCATGGGAAAAATTTGTCGTTACGATTGAAGATTTTGTGTTTATTAGATTTGAAATACGCGTTTGTTTATAGATTAAAAATGACTTTTACATAATCTTTTACTGGAAAAATCCAAGTTAATTTTTACCTTTTTATGAAACATACATATATGATTAATTTACAAACTTACATAAAAGCATGTTATATTATGATACATGATAAAACTAAACCTTTTTAACCTATAATGAACTAGGAACATCAGATTTTGGGTTAACATAGTTTCACATCTTTAGTAACTGATATATTTCGTCTAATATAAATTAAACGGAATATGTAACATATGTATGACGGTAACAAACTAAGAATCGTACACAAATGAAAAGAGGTGGCAATGTTTTGTAGTTGCAAATTAAAATGTCATTTTTCTAATGCTTAATTGTGTTTTGGACTTGTTTTTGCAGCTGGTGATTGTGTGCTAGTAAAGGCTGTAGCACCCGTTAGATTTCCTTACGTTGCTAGAGTAGAGAAACTCAGATTCGATAGTCAAAAAGAGGTGATTGTTTCTGTTCTATGGTATTACCGGCCACAAGATACAGCGCAAGGCCGGAAATGTTTTCACGGTTTAAGGGAACTCTTGTTATCAGATCATTATGACTGGCTATATGCAGAAACGATCTACGACAAGTGTCAAGTTCTTTCTTGCGACGACTATTCAAATCTTGATAAAGTCGGTCCTCGAGACTATTTCTCACGTTTTGAATACAAGGCTGCGAAAAAAGAATATGCCGATGATAAAGTTCTCACGTAAGTCTTTTTTGATTTATGTCTATATATTATTATCTTCGTATGTTAAATTCGATAGAAATTTATTCAATCGTTTAAGGACTAACTTATGTTTTTTGCATTATACAGGCATTGCAAGTGCAAAATGCCCTTCAATCCCGATCTATTCATGGTATTTTGCGACGGATGTGATCAATGGTATACTGTTTACAAAGTTTAAATATCTTTTAATTTGCTTAGAAGTGCATAAACGAAAAAAAAATTTGCTTCAAACATTAGATAAAGAAAATAAGATGATATCATTATCATAATAAGAAAATTACTAACGGATTTTCATGCACGTTACGTAATAGTTAATATATATAGAAAGAAGAAACATGCCTAAATCTAAAACATTTTTTTTTTCAAAAAAATAATATTATTTTAATTGAAAATAAATAATATTGATACTTTGTGTTTTTTTCAAGTGGGCTATTAATCTGCCTTTTTACCCTTAAGTTTTATATCATATTTTGTTATAATTACTAATTTGTAGATTTGTTATAATTATTTTGTAGGTTTCATCCATCTTGTTTAAAAATTACAAATGAAGACGCAGAAGCAACGGAAAAGTTTTTTTGCCCTGATTGTCGCTCGATTTGATGTTATTGTTTGGCGATGAATTAAAAAAATAATAATTAGCGAGCTCGAGAGTGTTTTTTAATTTGTGCTTATGTTCTAGATAGTCTTATGTTTGGTTGTATTTCAGTTCTTATGCCAATGATTAACTTTCGTTAAATTAACATCGAGCTTTATATTAGACTAATCTTTAGTGTATTCAAAGTTGCTAGTTTACAATTAAAAGACGACTAATTTTCTAAAATGTGGAACAAATGAAATATACCTAACTCTATTAACAACCAAACGGAATGTTTTCTTGTAAACAATCATTAGCATCAACCTTTAAAAAAAAATAGTGTAAGAAAACAATAAAGCGTTATAAACAAAAAAGAAAAAGAAAAACTAAAAAACGTGGCAATACAAAATTGAATATTGAAAACGTTTAAAATCTGAATTATGCCCAAATCCTAGGAATACACAAGACTTGATAAAAATCCCAAAAACCGACAACTTAAAACTTGTTAGAATCACGCATATAATGAAACCTAAATTTAATCTGGACCATTTTTTTATTTAAAAGTTTGAAATAATTAAATTTTTGGTTCTTAATTAACCTTTAATGTGGTTCATAAAGATTATGTGTGTATTATGATTATAATTATATTATATATAGTATATATGTAATGTAATGTAATATGATACATATATACTTATTACTATGTCACATCCTCTATATTAAATGTTTAAGTATTAGTTTAAAACAAAAATAACATTATTATAACTATTTAAGAAAAATGATATGAATCACTCTAACGGTAAATTAACTTTGGGCAAACCATACAAGTTCAATCTAGATGTGTAGGTTAACTCGCAACTTATTGAAATTTGGACGTTTTGACAGCTTACGATTGCGAAATGTAATTTTTCTGTTTGACAACTGCAAGTTATATATGTTCATTCTAGATTTCTAGGTCGAAATCGTTAACTTATTGTAATTTGAACTTGATTTGAAACCTTGCTAGTACTGCGAACCGTATATTTTTTGTCTATCGGCTCCAACGTGTGTTTGTGTAGTTAGCTATACATGTTCATTTTGGATATCTAGGTTAAAATCGTCAATTGTTTGTAATTTGGACTTCTTTTGACAGTTTGCGATTGTGAACTATATATTTTTGTTTAATAGCTACAGATCGTATTTGTGTAGTTATAAAAGTTCATTCTAAATTTCTCGGTTAAAGTGGTTAACCTATTGCAATTTGGACTTGTTTTGACAGCTTGCGATTGTGTTATGTTGCTCGAGTTGAAAAACTGGAATCTGATCATCAGAGTAATGTGAAGGTTAGGCTTAGGGTGGTATTACAGGATATGAGAATCACTAGGACGCAGGCCACCATTTCATGGTCTTAACGAGCTGTTTTTATCATATTGATCATAATGATTTTCAGACTTCTCATACGATTGAAGGGAAGTGTATTGTTCATAGCTTTAAGAATTATACAAAAAATGATAATGTGGGAGTTGGAGACATTTTTTGTCGGTTTGAGTATAAAGCTGCTACCCGTGCTCTGATCGTGTTGTTGTGTAAATCCTCTTTAAGTTTCTGTCAATTTATTCAATTAGATGATATATTGTTAAGGTTACAGTAACAACTAATTAGTTTTTTTTTTCCAGTTATTTGAAGGTATTGCAAGTGTGAAATTCCTTACAATTCGGACGATCTAATGGTGCACTGCGAAGAAAGCAAAGACTAGTATATGCATATTCATAATAAGAAAAGAACCCTAATAAACTACGTACGTAATATTAATGTACGTAACGTAGTTGCGTGATGAAAAAGAAACAAGATTCATTTCCTTAATAATGACGTATATATAATTATATAACCAAATCATTTCCATATTTGTTTTGCATGACAAAATTATCTGCTGTTTTGCCCTAAATTTGCATCTGTGTTTCTTATGTGGATTTCCCATTAGGCCATTACTGAAGATGCTAAGAAAAACTAGAGCAACTTTTGTGTTCTGAAGTCTGATGATGATGTAATTGGACCGTTGAACTTGTTCTCAGTATCGCCTTCTAACGAGGCTAGGTGAGACTGTGAGAAGCCATATCTGTTGGTTAACACATAAATCTGTTTGTTTGGTTCTTACATGATCTATTAGGTTATAGAACACAAAAACAACGACATTCGACCAAAAAAATGATCACTTTTTTTATAGCGGAAAACAGAAAGAACCACAAAAAAATGTTCTATACGTAAGTGTGTAGATTTGATAATTCTTCTGTGGAATCACTGTACAATCAAGTTAGACAAGTAGGATCCCAAGATGTAACTCTTGAACAACATCATATGCTTCTCAACCGCAGTCTGAATCTTATGTTTATACACATACCATTACTTTCTCGACTAATGCTTTCACAGTAAATGATGTTCCTGTGAGGAAGCTCGATGGTCCTCAAAATGCTTTTTCTTGGAGGTAGTATAGTTTTTTTTTCCCTTCCCTCTATTCAATATTCCGTTCCCCTTACGAAACCATTTAACCTTATCCTGAGTCTTTTACTTAAAATATAACTTCGTATGGTTTGATTTCTATTTCTCGTAACAAACTTGTTCTTTTGCCGAAAAACCCAAAAGATCTTCCAAAAGAAATAAGTGGAATACAAGTTAACCTACTTTAAAAAAAATGCATACATTACCACTAAGCATGGTCTAATTTGTTAGCAAATGCCGAAGATCTTGACCTATAATTATCGTTTACTCTAATATAACAATGGGTGTTGCAGAGCATAAGGATGTCTGAGTGTCCAGAAGAAGTTAGGCTTGCTACAAGAAGAGTTCTCATTCATGTTTCTCTTAAATTTCTTATCTTCTATACATATCTCAGTGGGTTGACCCGAAACATTTTTGGTGCACAGTTTTTTTTCTATATATTTTTTTAACCAATATATCTTTGGCTATCATTTCGAATTATACCTTTTTTTACCCCGTTAAAGCTCATTGTTAGAGCTCATCAACTGGTCATGGAGAAATTCATCTTGGGACATGTAAGTTCTACATCTTGCAGAATCTGAGGTCGCTATTGATTCATGTCGGCGGAAACTATTTTTTATTGTTGATATTTGTTAATGACAGGACCAAAAGGTTGTGACGATCTTTAATGCACCAAACTATTGTTATAGTTGTGGGAACATGGCTTCTATATTGGAGGTTGATGACTGCAAAGGCCACAGATTTATCCAGTTATGCTTAGCTAATGGCTGTAAATAACTTCTGATCTTTTATTTAGCTTTTAACCAGACTATCGAAGAAGCTGGCTTAGCCAATTCGTTGTGATCCAAGAACTTTAATATGTTAAAAAATATTGTACTTTGGGTTCTATTGACTTTCCATTTCATATAATTAGAGCACTAGGTCTCTTGTTCGGGTCTCTTGTTCGTTCTCACCACGTTGTGGCTTGAGAACTCAAGTTCCCAAAACCCGTCAACTTGTGTGGGTTGAGTTATTGCTTTCAAGTTATGGTTATAACGTAAGTACGTTCTCTAGTTTGCATTTCTTAACACCTATCCTTAAAACTAATATTCCAATAATGCTAGTCATTTATAAGGCCTTGAGGGTGTTTGTTTTAGGGTTAATAATGGTTCAATCATCAATCACAAAGTTTCATATATTTATCGTTTTAACTATTGTGTTTTTATCTTTAACTTTAACCTTCTTCTTTTTTTTTCTTCGTTTTAATCACTTTTTTGACAATGTTTATTACTAACTTAGAAACTATATATCATTTTAAGCATCAAACTTTCAACCATTGTTCGTTTTAACCCCTTAAATTTTTTTTTTATAAATATATGTAATTATCATTATCAATAATAACATTTAACATGATTTAAAAATTAATATAAAAAACCACTTTTATAATTTTTAACTAATATAGAAAACTAATTTTTAATATTTAAATATTTTTGAAAACAACTTTTCACTTATTTTATTATTATATTTTCCCACATTTTATATTTATATTTTATTATCTATTTAATATTTATATTTATATACTTTCATATTACTATAATTATGTTTTAGTATATCTTTTATATTTATATACTTTTTATTTTAATATATTTTTATATTTTATTTTAATTTTTATTTCTATTTTCTTATATTTACTATATTTTAATATATATTTTTATTAATTTTATATATTTATTATATTTTGAAACATTTAAAAATAAAAAACGAATGAGTTTATTTACGTATTAATTAACCAATGAGTTTACTTATACATTAAACGTTTATATATCCGCGTGTTATGAAAAATTTATAAATCCCGCAGCAACGCGCGTGTTTCATATTCTTGTTTCTCATATTTAATGTAATCTATTTTTTATTATTATTTTTGTTTATTAATGATACCTATTGCATTGATTAATAAGAAGTTAAATATATTATGTTTAGGTCTATCTATCATTTTATTAATAAATAAAATATGTAATTCACACATAAATGAATAAATAAAAATTTACTTTATAAATGTTTTCGATAATATAAATACAAGTGATATGTAACTTGTTATATTAAATGGTCGGCTAAAAGTAAAATAATCTTTCTCTTTTTTATAACAAAACATGTTTTATTATTTAAAATATGATTTTAGAGGCTAAAAGTTTGACATTTATTAATTTATTTATAAAACAAAAATCATAAACTTTTATTTTATTAATATTGTTTGTAAAAGTTAACTAGATTTTAAATTAAATTTTACACACAATGTTAACAAATTGATTTTTTTGATAAAAATAAGAGTAAATTACATAGATCGTCCCTAAGGTTTATATGGAATTACGGTTATCGTCCCTAAGTTTAAAATGTTGCATGGATTGTCCCAAAGTTTGGAGTAATTACGGATTTCGTCCCTATTTTAGACGTCCGTCTAATTTACCGTTAGGGTTCCCTCACGTGTTAAACACGTGAGGGGTATTTTAGTCTTTTTCACTCTTCTCCCCCAAAATCAAATAAACCCTAAAAAAAAAATAAGCCTTACACAAACACCCCTTCACACACACACACACACACACACACACACACACACACACACACACACAGTCACACACACACTAACAACAGGTTTAATGATGTATCATGGATGGTCAAACCTTTTGGATCTCTGAAAGGTTAGAAATCGAATTCGATTACATTTCTATAAGAAGCAAAATATGTTTTTTTGTAATTAATTTTAATCGAATCTGTAGAGATGTGGAAGATTGGATGACCAAATTGGATTATTGAAGCATAAGCTGTTCTTAATCCAACAAGGGATGGCTTTCAATGGGAAACGAACAAAAACTGCGAGATCCCAAGGGAAGAAATTTCAAGTTTCGGTTGAGCAGGAGGCTACTCGGTTATTGGTAAGAATCATATGTTTTGTATTTTACTCGAGAAATGAATTCGGGATCTGAATGTGTGTTTGATAAGTTGTGAATTTTATTTTTTGTAGGGTAATTTGGGTTGGGCACTGATGCAACAAAACAACTATATCGAAGCGGAAGATGCGTACAGAAGGGCGTTAGTGATTGCCCCCGACAACAACAAGATGTGCAATTTGGGTATATGTTTGATTTTGATTATAATCTGATTACGGCGGCGAGTGGTGGCGGGTGTTTGTTTTAGCTTATAATCTGATTTTGATTTTGATTTTGATTTTGATTTTGATTTTGATTTTGATTTTGATGGAGGAGGAATCTGATTTTGATTTTGTTTTTGATTTGATGGAGGTTGAATCTGGTTATGGAAGGGAAAGGGAAGGTAGGTGAAGGCTGTAAAATGACTAAAATACCCTCACGTGTTTTACACGTGAGGGAAGTCTAACGGCAGTAATTAACGGACGTCCAAATTAGGGACGAAATCCGTAATTACTCCAAACTTTGGGACAATTCATGCAACATTTTAAACTTAGGGACGATAACCGTAATTCCATATAAACCTTAGGGACGATCTATGTAATTTACTCTAAAAATAATAAAATTGGTTAGATACAGAGAAAAATTCATTCAAGTTCGTTGTATTTATGTATAATTTTTCTAATAATAGTTTTAATTTAAGGCCTTGTGATAACGTGTCTACAAAATTCATGTTACTCGGTTCATATGTTTCTAATGTATTTAGAACTTTAGTTTATTTTTAATTCAAAATAACTTATACAAAATAGGTTTTTATTGTGTATATTCAATATTCTTTTTAATTATATATAAATATCAAGTTCTAATAAGAGCGCTGCCAGGCATGACGTTATAGCCCACGTTATAGCCGAGTATAACGCCGCCATGGCTGAACGGCCGCGTTATAGGTCGCGCTATGGCGGCCGCGTTACGTGTGTAACGCAAGTTATGGAAAAAAAATTATTTATTTTTTTAACCGTTAACTTAATTAAAAGAAAAAAGGAAAAATTTTAAATTTCTAAAAATATAGCCGTTAGTAGCCGTTGTTTTTTTTTTTTTTTTTCTCAAACTATTCAACCAATTCTATAAATATTCAACCTTAACTACAAAAACATACATCAATCATCTTCTTTCTCTCTACAATTCAATAAACACCACAAAAATGTCGCAAAACAACTATTATTCGCCATCCGATTCCAACTTGCCTTCCTCCCCGGGCTTCAGAATTTTCCAAACACAACCCGGTGGCTTCACTTCACTACTCGGTGGAAACACCAACATGCAACCTCCACCCCATCCACAAGCCATTAATGAATGGCAACAATTTCAGTTTTGGCAATGGCAACAACAACAATCATCACAAACACAATCATTCCACCAACCAAAAGCACAATCATTCCAACAATCCCAAACACAACCATTCCAACTGTCTCAATCGTTCCAACCACAACAAGCAGAACCTAGTAGCTCTCGTAAGAGAAAAGATAAAGGTAAGAAAAAAACTCAGGTTGTGGAAGTCGAAGCCCCACCATCGAAGATAAAGTAGTCACAATCCCAAAAACAACGTTTGTCGGAGAATTGGGTTCATGTATCAGAGTATAGGAGAAAAGGAAACTCACAAAGCCGACCAACTTTATGGTATCGTGTACTTGCTATTTTCAACGAAGGTTTGGCGGAACCATTCACAAAAAACCAACTAACGGGGAAATGGAGGGCTATGAGCAAATCTTTGCGCTCTTTCATAGCATGTCATGACCGTGCCGAACGAGATCGATCAAGTGGTGAGGATGACAAAGCGGTTTACACAACGGCGTTAACAATGTACGAAGCTGAGGTCGGACGCCCATTTCGTCATCATGTTGCGTGGGAGGTTTTGCATAAATCGCCAAAGTTTCTAAATCCTAAAGCCGTTGACGAAGCGGTAGACCTCGACGACGACGGTAACGAAGAAGAACCGGAGCTCTTTGGTCATGATGAAATTCCACGACCTTTTGGGAAGCCACAAGCACCTAAAGTCGCACGGTCCTCCTCGTCATCTAATGTATCTTCAAAGAGGGGCGAGTTTAACGACGGCGTTGTCAAAGAACTTCGCGAGCTTAGGATCGCTAAAACAATGGAGATCCAAGACAAACACCGTTTCCGGAAAATGAAATTACTCCGTATGCCTACCCAATGGAACCATAGGATCGGGCCGAAGTCGAGAGGATTAAGGCCGAAATACGCACCGAATTTGCGGTCGAACGTAACAATTAGGTTTTAATAATTTTATACGTATTCTATTTTTAAGTATTATTGTATGGTTTTTTTATTTTTAATGTTAATCTAAGTTTATTTTTATTATTAATGTATTTTTATTATTAATAATGTATTAAAAATAATATGAGTAAAAAGAATAAAATAAAAAATAAAAAACTGATGGGTCAGAGAATTCTAAGTTATGGTTGTGAGGTATTTCTGGTGTTATGTTATGGGTTGTGTTATGATGACGTGGCCATAAAATCAAACTTTTCAGAGTTATAACTACGAGCGCTCTAATACACAGTAAAATATTACTAGTTGGTACATATTAGCATAAGCTTTTTTATAATCGGAAAAGTAAAGCTTTTTTTAATACATAAATACACATTGCTATTTTATATAAAAATTTGACTAAAAGATTTGTAATATTATGATATGTGAGAGACTCATTTATCTGAGTTCATGAATTTGAAATATAAGTACTAAATTACTAAATTACCCTTAATATATGATTATATATATTTATATTTGTTACTTATTTAAACTATCATTAATTGTCAACCCACCTTTAATTAGTTACAATTTAATTTTTTTACAAAATACATTAATTCAACTTTTCACATAAAATGATTTAAACCATATTGTCAATATCTCTATATATATTTTTATAAATTTTTTAACAATCATTTGTTTGGTATATATGTCAATCACATATCCAAAATAATATAACAAACTTTTATATAATTATATTTAACATAAATAAAATTTCACCACAACATCGCACGAGTTTTTTGCTAGTATATATAATATAACTAGATTATTGTCCCGCGATAGCGCGGAAAAAAACAAAATTGAATCGTAAATTTTATGTTTATGGAGATTTTAATTTGTTATGAGAAAATAATGTTATACGTATAATACATATATATTTTTACGTTTATACAATGTGGTGTATAATTATAATAATATATAACACATTTACTTTTATACACATGTTTTGATATTTTGTATTAGCAGATTTTAGAATAATAATAATGTAAATTATAGTTCAAATTGAACGATTCTATAAATAAATTATAATTATGTTTTTTATTTCAGTAGAGATGTATGAAATAGAGAATGTAATTATATATTATAAAAGGGTGTAAAATGAAAATAATCTTTGATGATATCATCAATCTGATCTAAAGACTGATATCAAAGAAGTTAACTCATCAATAGACCTTACTTTGTCATGTGACATTTACGACATCTATTTTATTATATATTAAAGATTAAAGATGTCATATTTGTATTTCAAATAAAAATAAAAAAACATAATAGGAATTGTACCTATGTGATTATGTGGCATTAATTGCTTTCAAAATGTAATAAGATATACTGAATATATTAATTTATATTTATTTATTACAATTACAATACATTGTATTATTTAATTAAAAAACTTTTAGAAAACAAGTTAAGAGACATAAATGCCATGTAACTAACCTTAATTCATTTTTCATTATAAATAAATATATACCATACGTATAATTAACCTTATAATATACACACCCATCAAACACACGTTCAAATATCCTTTAGGGTTTCTTTTGTCTGTCTTTCCACCATTTCATTCTTCGTTTTAATCTTCAATTTTATTTATATTTTCAGTATTTTTCTATACTTTTGTCTTTAATTTAGCATCATTTGATCGGTCTAAATTATCGTAACTTTACAATGGTGAAAAATCTTGATTCCTACACCATCAAAGGCACCAACATAGTCATTAGACGTAAATCATTTTCTTTTCGCAAATCTCATTTTTATATTTGTTACAAGTCTAGATTCTTGATTGTTATAGACTTATATACCGACAACGATTGTATAAACGCATGGGAATAATTTTTGTCGTTACGATTGAAGATTTAGTGTTTATTATTAGATGTGAAATACGCGTTTGTTTATAGATTAAAAAATGACTTTTACATAATCTTTTACTGGAAAAATCCAAGTTAATTTTTACCTTTTTATGAAACATACATATATGATTATTTTAAAAACTTACATAAAAGCATGTTATATTATGATACATGATAAAACTAAACCTTTTTAACCTATAATGAACTAGGAACATCAGATTTTGGGTTAACATAGTTTCACATCATTAGTAACTGATATAATTTCGACTAATATAAATTAAACGGAATATGTAACATACATATGACGGTAAGAAACTAAGAATCGTTCACAAATGAAAAGAGGTGGCAATGATTTGAAGTTGCAAATTAAAATGTCATTTTTCTAATGCTTAATTGTGTTTTGGACTTGTTTTTGCAGCTGGTGATTGTGTGCTAGTAAAGGCTGAAGCACCCGTTAGATTTCCTTATGTTGCTCTAGTGGAGAACCTCAGATTCGATAGTCAAAAAAAGGTGATTGTTTCTGTTCTATGGTATTACCGGCCACAAGATACGGCGCAAGGCCGAAAATGTTTTCACGGCTTAAGGGAACTCTTATTATCTGATCATCCTGACTGGCTATATGCAAAAACGATCTACGACAAGTGTCAAGTTCTTTCTGTCGATGACTATTCAAATCTTGATAAAGTCGGTCCTCGAGATTATTTCTCACGTTTTGGATACAAGGCTGCGGAAAAAGATTATGCAGATGATTATAAAGTTCGCACGTAGGTCTTTTTTGATTTATGTCTATATATTATTATCTTCGTGTGTTAAATTCGATAGAAATTTATACAATCGTTTATGGACTAACTTATGTTTTTCGGATTATACAGGCATTGCAAGTGCAAAATGCCCTACAATCCCGATCTATTCATGGTATTTTGCGACGGATGTGATAACTGGTATAATGTTTACAAAGTTTAAATATCTTTTAATTTGCTTAGAATTTCATAAACAAAAAAAAATCATGCTTCAAAGATTAGATAAAGAAAATAAGATGATATCATTATCATAATAAGAAAATTACTAACGGATTTTCATGCACGTTACGTAATAGTTAATATATATAGAAAGAAGAAACATGCCTAAATCTAAAACATTTTTTTTTTTTTAAAATAATATTATTTTAATTGAAAATAAATAAAAAAATAATATTGATACTTTGTGTTTTTTTTTAAGTGGGCTATTAATCTGCCTTTTTACCCTTAAGTTTTATATCATATTTTGTTACAATTACTAATTTGCGGATTTGAAAATAAATAATGTTATTGATGTGATTATTTTGTAGGTTTCATCCATCTTGTTTAGAAATAACAAATGAAGATGCAGAAGCAACGGAAAAGTTTTTTTGCCATGATTGTCGCTCGATCTGATGTTATTGTTTAGATTTAAAAAAATAATAATTAGCGAGCTAGAGAGTGTTTTTTGATTTGTGCTTATGTTCTTGGTAGTTTTATGTTTGGTTGTATTTCAGTTCTTATGCCAATAATCAGCTTTCGTTAAATTAACATCGAGCTTTATATTAGACTAATCTTTAGTCTATTCGAAGTTGCTAGTTTAAAATTAAAAGACGACTAATTTTCTAAAATTTGGAACAAATGAAACATACCTAGCTCTATAAACAACCAAACTGAATGTTTTCTTATAAACAATCATTAGCATCAAACTTTCAAAAAAAATAGTGTGAGAAAACAATAAACCGTCATAAACAAAACAAAAAAAAGAAGTAAAAAACGTGGCAATACAAAATTGAATATTGAAAACGTTTTAAATATGAATTAGGCCCAAAGCGTAGGAATACACAAGACTTGATCAAAATCCCAAAAAATGGACAACTTAAAACTTGTTAGAATCACGCATGAGAATGAAAAACCCAAATTTAATCCGGACCATTTTTTATTTACTTAAAAGTTTAAAATAATTTTTTGGTCCTTAATTAACCTTAATGTGGTTCATAAAGATTATGTGTGTATTATGATTATAATTATATTATATCTTTAATATATAATAAAAGAGAGGCCTTAAATGCCACATGGCAAAGTAAGGCCCGTTGGATGAGTTATATATTTTGATTTCAACCATTAGATTAGATTGATGATGTAATCAAATCTTTTTTTCATTTACATCCTTATACAATACATAATTGCATTATTTTTTTCAATTTTATCACCACTATAATAAAAAAAAATTTTTTGTCTTTTATTGGACTATAATTTACCTTATTATTACTATTATAATATCTATTAATACAAAATATTAAAATATGTGTATAAACGTAAATGTATATATGTTATTATAGCTATAAACAACATGTTTACAAACATAAATATATATTTGTTATTATATGTGCAATATTGTATACTCATAATAATAACTTAAAAGAACAAACGCATAAACATAAAATTTACGATTAAATTTTTTGTCTATGTTTACCCGCGATATCGCGGGAAAATAATCTAGTATAGTATATATGTAATGTAATGTAATATGATAGATATATACTTATTACTATGTTACATCCTTTATATTAAATGTTTAAGTATTAGTTGAAACAAAAATAGCATTATTGTAACTATTTAAGAAAAATGATATATCCTTAATATGAATGACTTATTTGGTTAATATTTAATAGTAAAAGTGAGAATTAGAGGAATCATTTACATTTTTATTTATTATATCTCTTTTTTTTTTTTATTATGTTATTTGAAAAAATCTTTTGTAAATGTTTATATGAGTAAGAATAAGAATGTTGAAAACCGAGTCTTTAAAAAGACTTTACACAAACTCCTTTGTAAATATTTGGACTGTAACTTCTTTGATTAAAATGTTAACTGTTGCGATACATGTTCGTTCTAGATTTCTATGTAACTATACATGTTCGATCTAGATTTCTATGTAACTATACATGTTCGATCTAGATGTCTAGGTTAACTCGTTAACTGATTGAAATTTGGACTTTTTGACAGCTTACGATTGCGAAATGTTATTTTTCTATTTAACAGCTGCAAGTTGTGTTTGTGTAGCTGAGCTATACATGTTCATTCTAGAATTCTAGGTCGAAATTGTTAACTTATTGTAATTTGAACTTGATTTGACAGCTTGCTAGTACTGCGGACGTGAGTTTGTGTAGTTAGCTATACATGTTCATTCTGGATATCTAGGTTAAAATCGTCAACTGTTTGTAATTTGGACTTCTTTTGACAGCTTGAGATTGTGAACTATATATTTTTGTTTAATAGCTACAGATCGTATTTGTTTAGCTATAAAAGTTCATTCTAGATTTCTAAGTTAAAGTTTAACATATTGCAATTTGGACTTGTTTTCACAGCTTGCGATTGTGTGTTGTTGAGACCTTCTGACTCAGATAAAACTCCATATGTTGCTCGAGTTGAAAAACTGGAATCTGAGAATCACTAGGACACAGGCCACCATTTCATGGTCTTAACAGTTTTTATCAGATCGATCATAATGATTTTCAAACTTCTCATACGATTGAAGGGAAGTGTATTGTTCATAGCTTTAAGAATTATACAAAAATTGATAATGTGGGTGTTGGAGACTTTTTTTGTCGGTTTGAGTATAAAGCTGCTACCCGTGCCATGCTCTGATCGTGTTGCTGTGTATATCCTCTTTAAGTTTCTGTCAATTTATTCAATTAGATGATATATTGTTAAGGTTACAGTAAGAACTAATTAGTTTTTTTTTTCCAGTTATTTGAAGGTATTGCAAGTGTGAAATTCCTTACAATTCGGACGATCTAATGGTGCACTGCGAAGAAAGCAAAGACTGTTATATACATATACATATATAATATTCTAGAACCCTAATAAACTACGTACGTAATATTAATGTACGTAACGTAGTTGCGTGATGAAAAAGAAACAAGATTCATTTCCTTATTGATGACGTATATATAATTATATAACCAAATCATTTCCATATTTGTTCTAAATGACAAAAATTATCTGCTGTTTTGCCCTAAAATTTGCATCTGTGTTTCTTATGTGGATTTCCCATTTCTGCAGATGCTAAAACTAGAGCAACTTTTGTGTTCTGAAGTCTGATGATGATGTAATTGGACCGTTGAACTTGTTCTCAGTGTCGCCTTCTAACGAGGCTAGGTGAGACCGTGAGAAGCCATATCTGTTTGTTAACAAATAAATCTCGATGGTCCTCAAAATGCTTTTTCGACTAATGCTTTCACAGTAAATGATGTTCCTGTGAGGAAGCTCGATCGATGGTCCTCAAAATGCTTTTTCTTGGAGGTAGTATAGTTTTTTTTTCCCCCCTTCCCTCTATTCAATATTCCGTTCCCCTTACGAAACCATTTAACCTTATCCTGAGTCTTTTAGTTAAAATATAACCGCGTATGGTTTGATTTCTATTTCTCGTAACAAACTTGTTTTTTTGCCGAAAAACCCAAAAGATCTTCCAAAACAAATAAGTGGAATACAAGCTACCCTACTTTAAAAAAAATGCTTACATTACCACTAAGCATGGTCTAATTTGTTAGCAAATGCCTAAGATCTTGACCTATAATTATCGTTTACTTTAATATAACAATGGGTGTTGCAGAGCATAAGGATCGATGTCTGAGTGTCCAGAAGAAGTTAGGCTTGCTACAAGAAGAGTTCTCATTCATATTACTCTTAAATTTCTTATCTTCTATACATATCTCAGTGGGTTGACCCGAAACATTTTTGGTGCACAGTTTTTTTTCTATATATTTTTTTAAGCAATTAGAAACTAGTGTACCATTACTGATCTATTTTTCGTCACTGATGTAGGAGGCTAGAGATAAAACACTTTGGGTTGCTTTTAACCAATATATCGTTTGGCTATCATATCGAATTATACCTTTTTTGACCCCGTTAAAGCTCATTGCATAGCTCATCAACTGGTTATGGATAGATTCAACTGGGGACATGTAAGTTCTACATCTTGCAGAATTTGAGGTCGCTATTGATTCATGTCGGTGGAAACTATTTTTTATTGTTGATATTTGTTAATGACAGGACCAAAAGGTTGTGACGATCTTTAATGCACCGAACTATTGTTATATATAGTTGTGGGAACATGGCTTCTATATTGGAGGTTAATGACTGCAAAGGCCACAGATTTATCAGGTCTCCTCGTATCTCTCCTTTCCTATCTGTGTACTCGTTAACATACGTTTAATTATATCTAATGAAAATGATTTATTGGTATGCAGTTTGAACCGGCCCCTAGAAGAGGAGAACCTGATGAAACGAGAAGAACACCTGATTATTTCATGTGAAGTCGAGTACTATTCATGACAGTTTGATGTTTCTATTCTTTGTTTTTACCCTCTTGCAATTTAAGTTAATTTCTCTAACCTATGGTAGCTTTTACCTAGGATTAACTTAATGCTGTAATCTCAGTGTCTCGTTGTATAATTTATTACGTGACTTTTAATTTATCTCTTTGCGATTTTGTTTTCTTTCCATTTCCGGGTCATTATAAAACAGTTAGTGATTTGAACCAATTTCAGAAGCCAAAATGGACTGGTTACTTTCTCCAAAACTCATTTGATTGATAGTGTAGGTAAACTGATTAGAGATAAAACACTTTTCAGGCTACTCTTAGCCTGATTAATTTTAAGTTATTATTTAAATTTTACGTTTTTTGACCCGTTAAACGTCCTTGTAGGTAAACAGGGGAATACCTCCTCCGTTTACTTTGGGCTACTTTTGACCCGGTGTTTAAAGTATTATATGCAGGTCCAGAAAAACACGCTGCCCGCCTACCAGGGGCGGAATCACTTGCATGAGAGGGTATGCACTTGGTCATTATTCTACTAGTTACTTCGATCATAAAATATCTACTAGTACTAGTGACTTAATTATTAAAATCAAATATAAATACTAGCTTGTTACATAATATATTATTCTTTAGTTTTTGTTCTAACTTATGAATTAATAAGAACTAGTCTAAATATAACAATGGAGTTTGAATATTTACATTTTGTAACGTTATAAAACGATTATTTATTTGGAAACCTGACGGATGCTCAAGCAAATCGACACACAACCAAACTCTTATCAATGACCCTAAAACCAAATCGATCTTGTTCAAACAATCATAACAAAACACCATATATCCTTAATATATAACCCGACCAGAGAAACCCGGATTTTTTAAACAAAAAAGCTTATTATTTTAACGAAAGCTAAAAAAATATTTACTCATGTATACCCTACTTCCCTTTCCTAGATCCGCCACTGCCGCCTACGCAGCACCAGCCCAGACCCTGCAAATTGCTGCCCCAACCCCCAACACCATTTGTCGGGCTAGTTGTGGAAGACACATTATCCTCCACCTCTATTCAGTTACGCTTAGCTAATGAGTGTAAATAACGTCTGATCTTTTATTTAGCTTTTAACCAGACTATCGAAGGAGCTAGCTTAGCCATTTCGGATGTGATCCAAGAACTCTAATATGTTCAAAAATACTCTACTTTTAAATTTTACATCGGGTTCTATTGACTTTCCATTTCATATTAATTAGAGCACTAGGTCTCGTGTTCGTTCTCACCGCGTTGTGGCTTGAGAACTCAGGTTCCCAAAACCCTACAACTTGTGTGGGTTGAGTTATTGCTTCCAGGCTATGGTTATAACGCAAGTTCTCGAGTTTGCATTTCTTATTACCTGTCCTTAAGACTAATATTCCAATAATGCGAGTCATTTATAAAGCCTTAAAGGTGTTTGTTTTAGTGTTAATAATGGTTCAATGATCAAACTTTCATATATTTATCGTTTTAATCATTGTGATTTTATACTTAACTTTAACTTTTTTTTTTATCGTTTTAATCACTTTTTTGACAATTGTTTATTACTAACTTAGAAACTATATATCATTTTAAGCACTAGACTTTCAACCATTATTCGTTTTAACTCCTTAAATTAGATAGTGAAATGTTTTATAAGTTGTTGTAGGGAAAATTGTAGAGAAAAACAATGAACTTTGAATCAATTGTTATTGTGTGTAACCAACTTTGTTTTTTTTATCAAAAAAACCATCAACTTTAGATACGTTGTCATTGTTTGAAAACTTTACTTGAAATCTCGTTAGTTTTTTTTATTTAACTTATTTGTATTTTTTTTTTTCATACTTAGGTGTCACATATGTTATTTTATCACCATATACATTGATTTAGGCGGAAAAAGTTTATAATTCTTTCATATTTAATTAATTTTTAATGACAAATACATTTCTTATAATCAATTATTTAGACCAAATGTCAAAAAAAAATGTCAAACCAAAACGATAAACATATGTTATATCACATATATGACATTTATTGTTAAAAAATTCACATAATTATTATATTTTAATATTTAACGAGATTTTAAGTTAACTCCCTACAATGACAACGTATCTAAAATTGATGATTTTTTTTGATAAAAAAAACAAAATTAGTTACAGAATGACAATTGGATCAAATTCATTGTTTTTCTCTACAATTTTCTCAGTGGTGAAAACAAGAATTTAAAGAAAATTTAGGGTTTAAACATAAATTTTTTGAAAGTTTAAGGATTAAAATAATAGTGGTTTAAAGGTTAATAGTGAAAACAATGTAAAAAGAAAAACTAGGTGTTTATAATGATAAATGTTTTAAAATTAAATGGAACAAATAAAATATAATAACTTCTATTTTAAGATTAAAACAAATAAAAATATAGAGGTAGAAAATTGGACAGAGAAAATAGCTATCACTATGTCACCATAATTAATTTTAGCAATTAATAGTAGCAAGTATAATACAATATTACTTTTAAAGCATTTATTATTCTTAAATATTTAACTTTAGAATACCATTTATAACTAAAGTATATTTTTTTATACTATTCATTATATTTGGTCAATTTTCTTTAACTATTTTAAATTACATACTATTTTTAAGAAATAAGAAGTATTAATTATTTAATTTTACATATTACATTAATTATTTCATTTTACATGTTACATTCAATTCACTTTTTAGAATAAGATAATGATATTGAGATAATCTGCTAAAACCTTTGTTAAGTATAGTTTGTTTAACTTTTATTATTATTATTATTATTTTATTATTTTTATTTTTTATTTATCTTTTTTTATAACAAAGAAATTTTTTTTCAAAAAATTAGAGGGGAGACGAGATATTATTTGGAACTCCACTCACTTGATAATAGTGAAACTAATTCTACTAAAAAAAATATAAACTATTATTACAATTGTTGTTATTGTTCTAATTTTTTTTTTATATTCATCTCTCAATATATCAAATCATATACGTCTATTTTTTTTTTAATATGCTACTTATTGCATTAAATAAGAAAAATAAAATGTTCTCTAACAAATAACTACAAATTGTAAACATGAGCCAATCAGGTTCTGCCTGGTAAGGGGTTTTCCTGGTGAAGGTTCCTCTTTGGCGGGCATTGAGGGGTGACTGGTAATGGTGGCACGATGATACTCCATTACTGGCCCGCAGAAGTTGCCGTTTCAAAAAAAAAATAAAAAAAGTTGTAAACATGAATTTGGACTTATGTAATTATGTTGCATTGATTGCTTTCAATATGTAATAAAATATAATATAGGCACATTTATTATTTATTTGTTAAATCGGTATAATTTTTATAGAAAAAAAAATTAGACATACAATTGTAAAAGATTCATTTATAAATATCATTACGTATAATCTCATAAAACATACACCAGTTGAAAACACCTTCAAACATCGTTTGGGGTTTTTGTTTCTCCTATCTCCGATTTTGTTTATACTTCAATGGCCGGGATAGTTAATTCCTACACCATCAACGGCACTAACAAAATCGTTAGACGTAAATCATTTTTTCGCTTTAAATCTCCCTTTTCATATGTTATATTAAGTCTAGATTCATTAAAAAATACACCCTTTAACCTTATAATAAAAATGTTCGACCAAGCACATGCTTACGAACTACATCCATTAAACATAATAGCTACAATAACAGAACCATTAAATTTGAATTTTTGGCCGGAATGGTCATATTTCCACCGGAATTAGCCCCGGTGGATTTCAACCAAAAAAATTTAGAAATCTAGTAGAACCGGACTTGGGAAGTCCGGCACTAGCCAAATCAGCACGACACGTCAGCTTTCCACTAGCAACAATCCTAGTCACCACCCAGTCAGCAGCGCTTTACACGTCAGATTTCCACCCACGCATGTGCCGGCATTCCCAATGCCGGCTCTTGACTCCACCGACAGCCACTTTAAAACCCATGCAACCACCTTTCTTACACACCAATCATTTCTCGCCACGTGTAAGAACCGGCATTGCCAAAGCCGGTTCTTAAGTGTCTTTAATACTCATGCAGCAGCGAGTCATAAACACCACACACACAAAATGCTTTTGATAAGCCGGATTTCCCAAAATCGGCTCTTATCCTTATCTCAATCCTACGTGGCATTTTCACTGGACAAGGTTTAATCTCTGGATTTTCTGTAAGATTTTTATGACATAAGGTACGATACAGTGAAAAGTTCACATCATACAGACCTTTAAAAAAATGCTTTTGATAAGCCGGATTTCCCAAAACCGGCTCTTATCCTTATCTCAATCCTACGTGGCATTTTCACTGGACAAGGTTTAATCTCTGGATTTTCTGTCAGATTTTTATCCTTATCCCATCACAAACTCTATAAAAAGAAGACACCATGCTGATGACGAAGACGATGATGACAACATTGTGTCTCCACCGAGCAGCGAACAAGCTGCCAAAATCAACGCACCGTTGAAGACCGTTGTTGAGAAGGATATGAAAAAAAAAGAGAAAAAAGACGAGTTTGTCACATGTTGTTACTTAAAAGATAAAGACTATTGGTTGAAAATAAACGATAGCATGAACGGCTGGGTGGATAATTAGTGTTTTTCTAATGTTCTTTATATTAGTGTTTTTTAATGATCTTTTTATTATTAGTTTTTTTTTTTTTAATTATGTTTTTTAAGTAAGTTTTGTAATGTTCTTTATATTAATTTTTGTATGACATTATCTTTTTATTATTAGGGGGTTTTTTTAATTATGTTTTTATCATTGTTTCTATATAACATATTTTTTGGAATATTCTTTATATAACATTTTTATTATTATTAGAATACAAGGGCATACATTGGAAAATACAAGGGCATACATTAGAATACAATTAAAATAAGACAACAAATGAAAATTACAATAGAGTTTTTTATCCAACAGTACGGTCGATACGTTTTTTTTTTAATTATGTTTTTTAAGTAAGTTTTGTAATGTTCTTTATATTAATTTTTGTATGACATTATCTTTTTATTATTAGGGGTTTTTTTTAATTATGTTTTTATCATTGTTTCTATATAACATATTTTTTGGAATATTCTTTATATAACATTTTTATTATTATTAGAATACAAGGGCATACATTGGAAAATACAAGGGCATACATTAGAATACAATTAAAATAAGACAACAAATGAAAATTACAATAAAGTTTTTTATCCAACAGTACGGTCGATACGTTTTTTTTTTAATTATGTTTTTTAAGTAAGTTTTGTAATGTTCTTTATATTAATTTTTGTATGACATTATCTTTTTATTATTAGGGGTTTTTTTTAATTATGTTTTTATCATTGTTTCTAGATTTTCTGTCAGATTTTATGACATAAGGTACAGTACGGTAGATAAAGCTTTTGATAAGCCGGATTTCCCAAAACCGGCTCTTATCCTTATCTTTTAATCTCTAGATTTTCTGTCAGATTTTCTAAGATAAGGTACAGTACGGTAGATAAAGCTTTTGATAAGCCGAATTTCCCAAAACCGGCTCTTATCCTTATCTTTTAATCTCTAGATTTTCTGTTAGATTTTATGACATAAGGTACAGTACGGTAGATAAAGCTTTTGATAAGCCGGATTTCCCAAAACCGGCTCTTATCCTTATCTCAATCCTACGTGGCATTTTCACTGGACAAGGTTTAATCTCTGGATTTTCTGTCAGATTTTATGAGATAAGGTTATGTGCTTTATATATATACTACCTACATCAACTCCCAACTTTTACCTCTCACAACTCTCATACAACTCTCACATAAATCTCATACAGAAACGCTCAAACAACTCTCATTTTCCTCAACCATGTCTCAATTTACCACCCTCCTTGTTCATCTAATCCCTGGAAATGAACTTTCATTCCAAAACGGTTACTTGATTGACGATACATCATCCGGTCGTCGTATTGTTTTTCCTGTGACCAAGCAGATCAACTTTGCTACTTTTAAAGAGACGGCGTACAACAAACTTGCTGTGAGCAGTGATTTCTACAACCTTAAACTAACCCTGTGGTACACCTTCGGCGGAGATCATGTTCTCCAGAGCGAACTAGTAGACGATCAAACTTTCGCAACAATCTTTTATTTGAGCGAACACAACCCTGGATATCAAGCACAAATTCAAGCCCAATTTTTCCCGGTGCCTCAACAAACACAATACTCCTTTTCAGACCAGATGAGGAACATTCAATTAAACAATCCTCATCAGTCTCAAGATGGGTTTCCATCATCCTACACCGATCACTTTCAACATTCCTCATATACTGAGCAACCGGAGCTCCCGTCAAGGTATTCTGAATAGTACAACGAAGAAGCCCAGGCCCCAGAGAGTAGTCAACACCATGGCGAACAACAAGCCCCCCCACACCAGCAAGTTGAAGAGGCGGCTTTTGGTGGAAACGGCCGTGAACATTCCGATAACGAGTCACAAGAGGAATATGCACCGGAAGTCTATGCCATTCTTGGAGACGCTTCGGAGGAGGACGAAGAAGAGCACGGTCAGCTCGTACTTCATCGTGAACACGATGAAAGAGTCTTGGAATCAGACGCTGGTTTTGTGGGGGAGGAAGAATGGAATCGTCTTCCGTTCAACGAACAGGAGGAAATAGTGGACTACTGGCGTGAAGGAGATGACCCAAGAACCGGTGTGTACTTCAAAAGCAAGGCACAATTTGTATATGCAATCAGAACTTGGTTGCTAAAAAATAACAGGGAGATGTACTTGCTGGACTCGAGGCCAGAGGCTTGGAGAGCAATATGCATGACAGCGAGTCCGAAATTCGTTGGCGACGAACACCGGTATCCATGTGAGTGGACTGCTAGGGGTTCAAACAGAAACAGTAAGGGATTATGGAAGCTGGCAAGATGGAACCCAAGGCACACTTGTGCTGGATCGGTCGTAAGAAATAACAACCGTTCTTTGTCGGCCAGCATGATTGCAACAAAAATCGGCCACCAAATCAAGCTGGACCTTACCTACAAGGTAAAACACATCATTGCCACTGCCAAGGATCATTGGAATGTGGATGTGTCTTACTGTAAAGCTTGGAATGCCCGTAGAATAGCCATTGAAAGGCTCTACGGAACATGGGAGAGCAATTTTGCTGAGCTTCCGGCGTACATTGATGAATTGGTCCAGGAAAACCCCGGTACAATCGTTAGATGGTTACATGGCCAAAAGGAAAACCAAGACAGTCCAGAAACATTTAGGTATGTATTTTGTCAATTTCCAACAGGATATTATGATATAGCCAAAAGTAAACTGCATATATTGACATATAATAATTGTTATTTGATATGTTAGACACTAATGATATTGGATATAAATTGTTATTTGTGGTAAACTGTATTGAACACATATTGAATAACTTACGCAATCCATATTTGACCTATTTGAACGGATGCATGTGGTCCGTTTCCTTTTGAAACGGGAGTTATTCAATATGTGGACAATGATGACCATAGAGGCTATTTGCTTTAGGGCTCTCCCAATTTTGTTGCGTACTTTAATTCTAATATTCATATTAATGATTATAGTGAATTGTAATACTCCTATTAACGATTACAGTTTTCTTTTTAGGTATGTTTTTTGGGCTTTTGGCCCAAACATCCAAGCATTCAAGCATTGTATTCCCTATGTGGTTGTCGATGGCACCCATTTGAAAGGAAACTATCGAGGGAAGATTCTCACAGCCGTGACGAAAAACGCAAACGGGAATATACTTCCACTTGCTTTCGCCATGGTTGATAATGAGACAAATGACAGCTGGCTATGGTTTCTAAGCAACTTCCGTGAACATGTTGCCGTAATTCATAAAGAGGAAGCAGCCTTGTGTGTGATTTCAGACCGTCATGCGGGTTTGATCAACGCAATGGCTGCAATGGATGGCTGGCATCATCGTTACTGTCTAAGACACATAAGGAGTAACCTTATGACGACGTTTAAAGACGTGAAGTTGAAGAGATGGTGTTGGCAGGTCGGCACTGCGACTCAGCGGAGAAAGTATATATACGCTGTTGGTCAAGTGAGAGCGATAAATGAAGGAGCTTGGAATTGGTTGAAACAAATTGGTTTGAGTAAGTGGACATTGATGCGCGATAAGGGCTACGTACGTTGGGGAAACACCACCTCAAACATTGCAGAATCGTACAACAATGTGATACGCACAGTGCGCATGATGCCTATCAAGGCATGTATAGAAGGTACGTTCAACCTATCTAGAGCACACTTTGTCCAAAACTTCGAGAAATCTAGAGGGTGCAATTCACCTCTTGCAACAGCCATGTGGAATCTCTACACTAGTCGGGAATCATATGCCACTCATCAGGGGGTAACACCTTTCGATATCTCAAAGGGTATTTATGAGTGTCGCACAAATGACCCGACAACCATGGGTGGGGAAAACACTTACACAGTCGATTTTCCAAAAATGTCTTGTACTTGTGGAAAGTGGCAACAACAAAGGATTGCTTGTTCCCATGCCATGGCTGTTGATGGATACGTGAACGCTCCTACTCGAAGAAACCATGAAGCTGCTCCTATAATGGCTGCAAAATGGTATAGCACTGATAAATGGAGAAAGCAATATAACGCACAGTTTCGGCCACTACGACACATCGACTACTAGAAAAATCCGGAGTGGACCATCGTGGCGGATTCAAGAATGATAATTACAAAACGGGGAAAAAAGAAACAAAAAAGAATCCGTAACGAGATGGACCAGCCAAGCGGAAGTGCAAGTGGAAGTGCAAGTGGAAGTAGGGTCCGACACTGTACTGGTTGTGGACAAACGGGTCACAACAGCCGAAGCCAGAATTGCCCACGTAACCGAAATTAGTGTTGTATCGTAATTTCTCCATTCTATCTTATTGTGTAATCACTTGTTGTTATTAAGAGGGTCATTTCTTACTTTTAAGTTGTTATTTTTTGTGAAAAAAAAATCATTTCTGTCCATTTTGTACATAGCATAAATCATACAAAAAAACCCAGAAATAAAAATCTAACTTTTACAAACTCTAAAACAATAACATATTAACAAAACACAATTTGGAATTTTTCATAAAAATCATCACATTACATAAATAATTAACCCTAAACACTAACACATAACCATTTTCAAAACAAAAAAACTAACCAAAATGATTTTTTGGCATTTTGTACATAGAATAAAACACACCAAAAAAACAAGAAATAAAAATCTAACTTTTACAAACTCTAAAACAATAACATATTAACAAAATACAATTTAAAATTTTTCATAAAAATCATCAAATTACATATATAATTAACCCTAAACACTAACACTTAACCATTTTCAAAACTAAAAAAATAAAACAAAACCACTAAAACCTAAACCAATACCGGAAACCGCCTAACAAAACCGCCCAAAATTTAATCAAGAGCCGGCATTCCCAATGCCGGCACATGACACGTAGGTTAAAAGGCGACTGCTGACTGGGCAAGGAGTTAGTGGAATCCTACGTGGCGTGCAGAGTTGGCAAGAACCGGACTTGGGAAGTCCGGTTGTACGTGATTTGTTAATATTTTTGGTTGAAATCCACCGGTGCTAATTCCGGTGGAAATATATCCATTCCGGTCAAAAATTCCATTAAATTTTGTGTTAACATATATAGTTTAAAGATGTTATAATTAAACGGAAATTTAAGTATTTAACTTACGTATGATGGTAAGAAGTGTATACAAAGGGCAAAAAAAGGAAGTCAATATGTTTCATCTTTGGCACAAAACGTACGTTAATTTTAATGGTCATTGACGGTGAGTTTAGACATCTTTTTGCAGCCGGTGATTGCGTGTTGATCAGGCCTGCAGAGGCGATTAGGTTTCCCTATGTTGCTCGCGTGAACCAACTCATAGTTGATGGTCAAAATAGGGTGATGGTAAAGGTTCGATGGTACTACCACCCACATGATACAAATCAAGGTAGGATGTGTTTTAACGGTTTTAATGAGCTTTATTTGTCGGATCATTATGACTGGCAAGATGCACTTACGATTTATGGGAAGTGTATTGTTCATACTATTGAAGATTATATAAATCTCGATAGAGTCACTAGTCGAGACTTTTTCTCTCGATTTGAATACAAGGTTGCTGATCAAACAATTGTTTGTGATTCTTTAGTTCGTGTGTAAGACCTTTTTCTTAATCTATGTCTACTAACGTATAAACTATTACCTTTCAGTTCGATTTGATAAATTTATAATAAGGTATTACACTTAATAACGTTTTCTAATTTTACAGGCATTGCAAGTGCGAAATGCCTTACAATCCCGATCGTTTCATGGTACAATGCGAAGATTGCGATGAATGGTATATATTATTTCGAGGATATTTTAATTTGTCAACAAATACAAATTAAACTTAAAAAAAAAAAAAAAAAAAAAAACTACTACAAACATTTTTTATATATAAAGAAAACATTACAAACATTTTTTTTATACTACATAATAAGAAAATTATACTACGCTTAGTACGTATTACATGCACGTTATATAACAAAAATCATTTCCATAGTGGTGACATTTATAAAAAAAAAACTGTACATATATATACTTTTTTTTATACGAAGGTTGTTTATATTAGCTTAAATACTTAATATTTGTAACCTTGAACAAGTTTAAAGATTTATATATATATATATATATATATATATATATATATATATATATATATATATATATATATTATATATATATATATATATATATATATATATATATGTTTATATATATATATATATATATATATATATATATATATATATATATATATATATATATATATATATATATATATATATATATATATGTATGTATATATATATATATATATATATATATATATATATATATATATATATATATATAGAATTAGGATATAATAAAAAGGTTTTTAAAATAAAAAGGGTAGGGAGTGTTGTGGGGCTGACACCTGTCCCGAAATTAAAAACCCAAAAAAATCCCGTGAAAGGGCAAAATGGTCATTTGACAATACACACTAATTTTCAATCTAAAACTAACCCTAACAAATCTCTCCCCCTTTCTCTCAAGATCCCGCCGAACGACAAAAACCCTAACAAATCTCCGATCGACTGTGACCTACAGGTGCTCCGATCGACTGCGAGCTTCAGGTGCTCCGATCGACTGCGAGCTTCAGGTGCTCCGATCGACTGCCGCTGCTCACCGGCAGACGAAGACGAAGAATGGTTTTGAATCAAGGTGGTTTCTTTTTTTTTATGTTTTCTGATCACAAATGGACGTAATCCGGGGATTAGGTTAATGAGTCAGATTCGAAATTTGTTTTCTGATGAAGAATTTGAAGGTTCTGACAGAATTATGATTCCGGTAAGAACTCCGGCGAGACTGAAGAGAAAAATGGGGTTAAAAATGAAGCTGCATGTGAGCAGCGGATCTACAGGTGCGCCGGATCTACATGGAGAATTTATTCGTTAATTTATTAAATTTATATATAGTTTTTATTTATTTAAATTCTTATTTGGTGTCTTTTTGATAAATAAATATTGGTTAATATTTTGTTTAATTGTGTATGTATATGTGTGATGATGACGGTTTGTGATGATGATGATGACGGTTTGTGATGATGATGACGGTTTGTGATGACGGTGGCGGAAGGCTGATGATGATTCCGGCGAAAGAGAAGACTGGATGATGATGATTCCGGCGATGATGATGATGATTCCGGCGACGGCGTTCCGGCGTTCCGACGATGGTGATGATGATTCCTTTTGTGTATTTTCAGTAAGTTGTGCATAACAAGTTGTACATTTTATTATTTTTCAGTAAGTTGTGTATAACAAGTTGTACATTGTGATGTAATAATAGTAAGTTTATGCATATTGATTTTTTTTATGCACATTGATTTTTTTATGCACACGTTTTTTTCCGGTGGATTTTTCCGGTGCACATGTGTTTGTTCTTGGTGGATTGATTTTCCGGTGAATTTTCCGGCGGTGGATATGTTTTGTATAAAAAAACTTATGTAAAATCAATACACATTTTTTTGATAAAATCGATGCACAAGAAAATCGATGCACAAAAATTGAAATAGTTATGCACAAAGATTCAGAAAATAAGTAAATCTGGAAAAAAAAAAAAAAAAAAAAAAAAAAAAAAAAAAAAAAAAAAAAAAAAAAAAAAAAAAATTCTGCAAATTACCAAAAGGGCATGAAAGTTCCACTTATTTACAATCTTGCCACCGCGAAGATCAAAACAAATGGATGGCTAGGATCACTCCCTACCCTTTTTATTTTAAAAACTTTTTATTTTAACCTCCCCCTATATATATATATATATATATATATATATATATATATATATATATATATATATATATATATATATATTATATATATATATATATACATATATATTATAATTAGCAGATTCGTAAGTGATCAAGTTATTGATGCTAATGTGGTTATTTTGTAGGTTATCCTGAAACGATGGAACAATTCGTTTGCTCTGAGTGTCGCTTGATCTGATGTTGTTTTTTAGGGTTTATTTTCATAAACTTGATATCCGAGATGTCGTTTGATATTTGCTTTTCGTATTAGTTGTTTTAAATTCTGCCGTAAATCAGTTTGTATGCCAAAAGACAGGTTCTGTCAAACATTGTTTCTTCGTTATACTAATCTATGTAATGGTCACAACTTTAATGTTCTTGAATTTTGTGTGAAAATAAACACGTTCTATTAAAAATCGAGCTTTTTATTGTACTAGTTATTCTTATGTAATGCTCGCATTTTTTGTGTTCTTGTGTGAAAATAATTTATACAAATATATATTACAAAAATAAGATAAAAAATACTAGTCTAGATTAAAATGTCTTTAACATCCAAAGCGAAATTATTCAAAATTAGGAGTAAACAATAAGTAACACCTCAGTGTTGTGAATTTGAACAATGACCAAATTTCATAATGTCCAAAAGTCATCAAATTGTAAAACCCGTCCTATCACGAACCATACTGAACATGAGCCGATATATTTACTCTCGACTTGGTCAAGTTATAACAAAAACATGGCCTATGGTTTAAAACTTATGTGGTTTGGATTTTGGTCAGTCTTTGTCCAAAACCATAAAGCCATATCTTATTTCCTATACAAAAAGTGAAAGAAACAATTTTTTTTAGTGTTTATTTCAAAATTAAACGAAATAAATTCATAAATATTCGAAAATACTCCAAAATACCCCCAAATCCGTCACTGGAGGACAGCCACTAAATTTGCCCCGCATGTCTATGTCCATGTTTATATCTGTTGTTACTTACAAATTACAATACATTAAATAAAGAAATTAATATTATATTTTTATTACTACGATGCTTTTATATTTTTATATTTGTTTCTTTTGCTTTTTCATTACAAAAAACAAAAGAAACAAATTTCATACATAAAGTTTTTCCAACCTTCCACTTTCAAAAAAATAAAGATAAAAAATATAATTCAAGCAATCTTCAAAGACTATTTATGTAAGAGGAAATCACAATAATAATCGTCTCATATATATATATATATATATATATATATATATATATATATATATATAAAATAATCACAAGATTGTTGAAAAAAAATTACGTCACATTTTTTCTCACGAAAATTAAATGTGTTTGAAATGAATAATACTTAATTGGATACGTTCTCCCAGTTTTGATGGCGTATTTTCAAGTATGATTTTCATAATTTTTCTATAGGGTTAATGCACCCTATGGTCACTTTATTCTTTCAAAAAATATGATTGAATCATATAATTTGAAAAAAGTATGTATCGTTCACTCTAGTTTTAAAAAATGTTTAAAAAGATCATATAAGATCAGAAAAAATCTAGTTTAAGTCATTCGGATAACCTGCAACCTTTAGTAACCTGTTTGACTTTTTAGTTTTATCTATTTCACATTTTTGTACCAATAAAAAACTGACATGTATATTGATTAAAAGAAAAATTAGATTTTATTTATTTGTTTTTAATATTTCCAAAAAATAAAAAGTTATTTAGAATCAATAACCTTTTTTATTGAGGAATTCCAAGCTGAATAGGAAGCGTAGACTATGATGTAATCTCTTTTCTTATTACATGCAAGTAAAAGAATATGCATATTTTCTGAAACTATTTTTTAAACACATGATTAGCAAGCAACAATGTCAAGAAAACGTCTCTTACTTCTTCTAAAACCCTTGAATTCCTAGTCGTTTAATCAATCGAATACCGTCTCTCGTTATACAAATCCTAAGGTAATGTATCATCTTTTTAACAATGTTTTCGTTTTACATAAGTTTTTGTTGGGTAGATTGATAGGGTATAATCAGAGACGGAGCCAGAAATCAGTATTAGGGGGGGGGGGGCCGAAAAAATTTCGATAGTAACATACAACTTCGATATAAGTTATAAAACATATGATAGTTTAAAACAGGGAAGCAATATATCCATTATCAGAAAAAGAAATAATAAAGTGAAATCCCATTACCAGATATTGGGACAAACTAACGAACAAACCCCACTACCACTTTACCTTTTCAGCAAAAAGCAAACAAAAAACTCTAAGAAGCATTTCATCAAACAGTTTATATGCAATAATAATTACAAAATAAGACCTTTCATGGATAACCGAAGCATCATTTTCTTTGTGATTAAACAGCTCCGGCATGTTATCAAACAACCGATTCGCTCCACCATCAGCACAAACCCGGATTTTTGCTGCTCTACATCAACCTTATGATAAAATTATAAGATATAAAGAAATTAAACTTGACTTTCAGCTGTGGACTTCTTCAATCAAGTGAATCTTCTTTATGGCACCCTAACCGAGTTCTGTACACCGGAGATTTGCCCAACTATGACTGCATGTCGCCTGTTAGGGGGGGCCGAGCACCCTCCAGCCCCCCCACTGGCTCCGTCACTGGGTATAATGCATTCAAAATCTCTCTATTACCTTTTCATTTACAAAGATTAAACACATAAAAATCATAAAAACATCACCAAATCAACACACTAAAATCGTTCATAATCAAGAAGAAGGAAGAAGCATTCATCTTACGGGTCAAGAACACATTTTTCACCCATTTGAAGCTAGGATCTCCAACATATCATCATCCACCTATTTCTATTCGGTAAAAGCTCTTAGATCTTCTGTATTTATTAAGATAAATCGTTGCATGTAAGATCAAGCTCTTAAAAACATGTTTTTATAAAGTTTTAAGGTGATTTACATAACAAAACGATTTTTTATAAAAAGGATGATTAGATTTTTGATTTTGTTTCTTGAGCTTATTACTTAAAACCGTGTTAAAGAATCTGTAATAAGCTTAAACTTGAGTATAAAATGACTATTTGAACATGCTAATATATTATTATGATTGATAAATTAGTTTAATTAGTGTTTAAAAATTGTAAGCCGGAAAGTGTCGAAAATTGGGTTTAGAAACTATAGCGCGGAACCGCTGCCCGATTTTTGTAAAACCAATTACAAACACATTATGACATAAGCATTCGTTGACTAACGATTGTATGAACAAATAAATAATGTTACTTACGCCAAAACTTGGTATAAAATAGGATTCCGACGATTCCGAGTACCTTCCGAGCAATTCCGAGCACGCTAGGAATCTTCGCAAACAGTGAGTTACAAACCCCTACTTTTAATGCTTTTAAACATATTTTTGGGGTGAAATGCGAGTCTTAGGCTTAAACACTACATTTAAGCTGAAACAACTTTGAACGCTTAACGAAAACGCTTTGACACTTGAATACTATTTCGAAACTATATTTTTGCCGGCATTGTTGATGGTTTTTGCCAACAATGCCGAGGAAACAAACAACTATTTTGCCAGCATCGTTGATGGTTTTGCCGACGATGCTAAGGATACAAACACTAAATTGCCAATGACTTGGCATCAATCGACATGTTGCGGACGTTGTACAACATGGTCGTGAAATGCTACGACAAATCCCATGCAATCCAAGTGACATTAGTTGCTATTAATCCCTTTGGAAAAGGACCGATAGAATTTATGGATAGCACTATTAGGGTAGGGAGACCCTCACCACAACGATAACAACAGATGGTGCATACTTCTAGTGGGTAGGTTATAGGCTTAGCAACGAAACGATCATTGCGCAATACATAGGATTGTCACATAGTCGCGCTATGTGGTCAATGCCTACGAACACGAATATTATATTTTACGCATGGTTATGCGACAACTATTTGAACACTATATGTTACGCATGGTTATGCGACAACTATTTGAACACTATATCTTACGCATGGTTATGCGACAACTATTTGAACACTATATCTTACGCATGGTTATGCGTCAACTATTTGAATGCTATACTTTACGCCATTTTTATGTGGGTCGAAAGCTTGAATGCTTTTACTTAAACTTGTAGCTCACTAACTACGCCTCCTGTAGTTAACACTTGACTCGTATTTTCAGGAAACGAGTAAGCTTGAGACGATGCTTGAATGCTTGGGGCTGATGACTTCAAGAATGGGAAAGGGTTCGAGTGGTTTAGCTATGAACACCTATTTTGTATTTCGGATATGTAAACGCTGTTTTAAACACTTGTAAACTTTGATGTTACGTTTTCTTTTAATATAACTTGGTGTTAAATTATAAACTTGTGTATCGAATGCTATTGCTCTTCACATCCCGTGTTTCCGCTTTAGCGGGGTGTGACAATCACTTTCTCCATGATGATTAATACTAATTGTAATTCGATTGAGATTAAGAATAAGCTGAATTCGAGATCTGTAAAATAACAAGTTTTATTTGATTTTGGGGAACCCTTTAGATATGATTCTTTCACACGCTTTTATATTATTCCTAAGACCACTAGGTTAAACCAATGAAAAAACATCAACTAGTTGTTGCTTTTTAATTGGTTAGGATATAAAGATGGAGCTGAAGGAGTATGTGATGATGATGATGAATGATCTGGGTTTGATTTCTAGGTATTGGGTTTTTGTGATTTTGGAGAAATTAATTTGAGGTTTTGGGGATTTTGGGATAAGGACCAAAATGAGAAAAAGAAAGTTAAAAGGACGAAAATACTCTCACGTGTGTGACACGTGAGATGACTTAACAGCTCACTTAACGTCACATCCAAAATAGGTACTCTCCGGCCAACAAAATTTAAACTTAAAGACAGATGATGTAATAAAACAGTTATAAGAACAAACGCTACAATTAGTGCAGACAACAAAAACGACTTATGTAATCAACTCAATGATTAATAATAGATAAAATAATCTTAGATTTTTCAATATGTATTACCTGGTTAAACTTCATTTTTCGTAATAATATAGTGGCGCAATACGCACTCCCCACCTACACTTTCTTCCAGACAACTACCACTACTAAGCTTAAACCTAGGGTTTCAATTTCCCCATCAATTCCACCATTATTGTTTTCCCTCTCAAATTCCGCCATTTTCATCTTCATCACTTCACCTCAATGGCCAAAACTAAACCTGGAAAAAAAGACGTCGATTCCTACACTATCAAAGGCACTAACAAAATCGTCAGACGTAATTCCTCTCTCTCTATCTCTAATTTTTTTATTTTTTTTTTTTTTTTTTTTTAGAAAATAATTATATTAATGCTGATTAATTGTTCTAGATCTTGTTAATGTATTCATACATGTTCAATTTAGGTCACGGTTTTGATTTGAACTCGTTTTGACAGCTGGCAAAGGATTTTGTGTTATGTATATGTATTTGTGCTTCGTTTAAAGTCTCGATTATAAAATTCGTAGTTGCGAACTGTAATTTTTCGGTTTTTATGTTTAATAGTTGCTACCGATCGTGTTTCTATAGCGATACGTGTTCATTATAGATATATATGTGTATAGAATATAGAGATATGCTTTATGTTTGTATATGTTTATGTTTATGAGCTCGTGACTGTGAATTCTCTGTTTATTATCTGCGGATTGTATTTCTATAGTTATATAGTTGTTGACTGTGATTTTATACATGCGAAATTCGCTGTTGCGAACTGTATGTAATCTATCTAACAGTTGCAAATAACTGCTGCTGATTGTGTTTAACTATACATGTTCATTCTAGATTTCTAGGTTGAAATCGTTAACTGATTGTAATATGGACTTGTTTTGACAGCAAGCTGTAATTTTGTTTGTTTAATAGCTGCAAGGTGTGTTGGTGTTGGTAGCTATACGTGTTCATTCTGGATTTCTAAGTTTAAATCATTCACCGATTGTAAGTTGGACTTGTTTTGAAGCTGGCGGTTGCAAACTATAAACTTTCTGTTTAAAATCTGCATATTGTGTCCGTTGTCATACATGTTCATTCTAGGTTTCTAGGTTAAAATCGCTCATTTAATTGTAAATTTCACTTGTATTGATAACTTGCGATAGCGAACTGTATATTTTCTGTTAGATAGCTGCAGATCGTATTTGTGTAGCAATACATGTTTTTTTGTGAATTTGTAGACTAAAATCGTTGATTGATTGTGGTTCACTAATATGGACTTGTTTTCACAGCTGGTGATTGTGTGTTGTTGAGGCCTTCTGATTCAGATAAAGCTCCATATGTTGCTCGAGTTGAAAAGTTGGAATCTGATCATCGGAGTAATGTGAAAGTTAGGGTAAGGTGGTATTACAGGCCAGAGGAATCACTGGGAGGCAGAAGGCCATTTCATAGTGTTAAAGAACTCTTTTTATCAGATCATTATGATATTCAGAGTGCTCACACGATCGAAGGGAAATGTGTTGTTCATACGTTTAAGAATTATACAAAACTTGATAATGTGGGAGTTGGAGACTATTTTTGTCGGTTCGAGTATAAAGCTGCTACTGGTGCTTTCACCCCTGATCGTGTTGCTGTGTAAATCCTCTTTAAACTTCTGTCAATTATTCAATTAGGTGATACTTTGTTAAGGTTACAGTAAAAACTAATTGGGTTTTTTTCCGGTTATTTTAAGGTATTGCAAATGTGAAATGCCTTACAATCCGGACGATTTGATGGTGCAATGTGAAGAATGCAAGGACTGGTATATATTTTTTTTCCGAAACATGTTTATGCAAATCTTTAAGCTGCATGAAATTGTGGTTTACATGATTATATAGGCAACTAATATAGTTATGATATTATTGCCATAATTAGAAAATAACCCAAAAACTACGTCATTTTAATATACGTACTTTAGTACTCCAAGTTACTTGATGAAAAAGAAACAAAAATCATTTTTTAATGGCTACGTATATAATTAAAACAAAAAAACAAATTATTTCCATATTTGTTATTTTCACGAGAATTAATTTGCTGTTTTAGATTTTTATCTGTTTTTTATTTTTTATCGAGTCCCTATATTATTTTGTAGGTTTCATCCAGGTTGTATGGGGATGACAATCGAAGATGCTAAGAAACTAGAGCAGTTTTTGTGCTCTGAATGCTCAACTGATGAGGATGCAAAAGGAACGATGAACTCGTTCCGAGTATCACCTTCTACTGAGGTTAAGGTAATAACAACTGACAGTATACCAAAAAAAGTTTGTTCGTTTAGTACTATTTATCTATATCATGATTTAAAATGCATGGTGTACATCGACATATATTTAAATCTAAAATTTGGTAACTTAGTAATTTTCAATTAGGTCATATTGCCATAAAATAAACAAAAAAAATCTCTTTGTCCAACCAAAATTACTGCATTCAGCGGAAAAAGGAGTGTCTTGAAGCACATGAACATACCCTATTCCTTTTTTTATATTAAAAATTTATTACGAACAACAATCTGAACGTTGTTCTATGAAATCTAAACAATACTTTGTGCAGATATTGCAATTTTGTGTCTCTGCACTGGAAAAAATTGTTATGTGCCCTAAATGTAGAGTGATATAAAGTTCTTCTGTGGCCCCGATATCTTTATCATTATTATAAGATGTCATATTCACCCTCCTTTTGGGGGATTTATCTAATTCAACGTGGCAATCTACTCATCATCAAACTAAGAAAAAAGAAGGAAAAACAAAAAGAAGTAAAGCAATTCGAAACTCCAAAAGACTACGATGATAATCATCTATTCCCAGCAAAACTAATATATCTTTGAAACCGGTTACTCATAAATGGGTTAACTAGGGTTATGTTTTATCTCTAATGGGTTAAATATTCAAATTGGTTAAGCTATGAGATTTAACTAAAAAGGAAAAAGCCAAACGGACATTAACCCGTTTGTAACTTTTGAACACTTATTGAAACTGTATATTTGTTTTTTTGCAGTTGGAATCTAAGCGCAGAAAGCGATAACAAGTGGTGAAACTGGTAAAGGAGGTAATAATTTTCTGAGTATAATTAGCTCCAGCTTTGTTGTTGTTGTGGGGAAGAAATGTACAGTGCGGAGAACAGAGCATGCTTGCTCAATCAAGCAGCTTTTGTTTAAAGTTATGTGTGATATGTATTTATCTTTATCTTTTCGTTATGTATGCTAGACTAGTTAGTGTATCTTTACTTTTGATCCTTTTCCGTACATTCAGTTCTCCGAGTAGAAGACTAGAGATAATGCTACCTTTTGGATCGTGTGTTTTGTTTTCATGATTTAGTTTGTTGTCTCGGTTGCGCTTGTAGGAAAATGGGCGGATCATACAAGTTGGATAACATAACGAGTCAAAACAGGTAGTATTTGTTTCGGGTCATAACGAGTCTACCTTTTGGTCTAGCATTCAAGAGTTGACTTTTGACTTCATGTTTTGTTTCCAAGCTAACTTCGAATTGAAATATATGTTGTTTAGGGGTCGGGAATCAAAGTTAGTTGACACAAGGGTCAAAAACCATTGTTGTTGAGAATGTGACTTCTAACTATGAAGGATGGGGTTAGTTAACATCAACTTGCCCCCAAAATAAAACTGCCCCCGGATTATCGGCTAGTATTATTACATCTTTTGTTAGATATCTAAAATATAATATAATCATTGAAGATGAAGTATCGTGATAGTGATCCGAGGAAGGGTTACTTGTGGGTGTCGGGAGAGGGCTTTTCGACATGATGTCTTATGAGATATAATAGCTCGGGACTATTGTTAACAAAACTTCAATTTTTCTTTCCTCAGTGTTTCACAAGATATTGATACAATTTGAAAGACTTTTGAACAAGATTACTTTACTTTAATACTTTATAAACTATTAAAATTTTGACCAACTAATTATGGATTTAGAAATGTTGTTAATTTATTATTTCTTTCGTTATCGACTTTTAGTTGTATTACTAAACAATTCAAATAAGAACATTTTAGACTATATGATTGAGGATATCTTTATTGAATAAAAGTAGTTTTTAATATTCTTTATGAACATGTTGCCTGTACTTTTTCTTGAAGCTAGCATCATATAATAATCTAAATAAGTGAAAATTTCAATAATAGTCAAGTTGTGAAAAATGTAAGGCGCGACGGGGAGGTATAGGCAATCTTCAAGATATGGCGCGACATGATGTTTTTCAAGGCGTTTCAATATCGCGAAATTTTAATATATTTTATAGTTTTATATATGTTTTTACTATTATTAAGTTATATAACACTACTAAATTATAAAAAATCGATGTCCCATTTTAATATACATTTAATCTGAAATGTAGTCAAAAATTTACAATCAAATGAGATATATAGCCATTTTTAACTATTTTTAAACTTTTTTTTTCAAATTTTTATAACGCGTTACAAAAAAAATCGCGTTAAAGCGCGACGTGTCGCGCCTAGCCACATTTTTTTGCCTCCACGCCAACAAAGACGCATTGCATCTTTTCGTAACTTTCTAGCCACGTCTCGCCGTCATGGCGCATTATTTAGAACCTCAATAATAGCCATCTACTTTATTAATTATGTCCAAAAATATTAATTTAAAATAGAGTAGGAAAATGTGTTAGGAACACGTTTTTATTTTATTTTTTATTTTATAGTAAAATGTATGATTTTACAAGTAAGTGACAAACAATGTTTAATGAATTTTAAAAGGACAAAAGTTTGTTTTAAAACATTAGTTATATAAGTTATAAAGTCTCAATTTCGACACCCAAACAAATATTTTTAATTGAAATTTAAAAAACAATATTATTTCTATCAAATTATTAATAAATATGATATGTATCTGACTACTTAATTTTTTTACAGAGTAATATATAAAACATGTCATCGCAAAAACGCCATGTATCGCTATTTCTTGCAAAACTTAAGACATACTTATGTCACCACGCCACGTCTTACGTTATCTGTAATATTGATTTATGTGTTATCATTTTTATTTTAACTGTTTAAAACACCATTAAATATAGTTATATAAGTATATGTAACATTTGTTTGTCTTTATATAATCTACCAAACAAATCATTAGTATTATATCTTTTATAATAATAATAAAAATAATCTTATCCTAACTTTTCTTCTCTCTCATCTGTCGGCATTCTTTCTCTCTCTAGAAAATTTTTCCACATTTCAAAAATTCAAAATAAGTACACACAAATTAGGGTTTCAAATTCCACTCAAAACCCCCAATTTTCATTTCAAAATAAATATCCAAAATTAGGGTTTCATTTTCCCCCAAATTTTCACTTCAATTCAACAAGGTACACTTCTTAAAGTTTCCAAATTTATAAAAATTAACACTTTTTAGTATTTTTATTTTTATTTTTTTTTTATAATTTTTTTTTTATAATTTAAGGATATGATTTCTGTTAAAGTTTTCAAATTTAAAAAAATAAATACATTTTAGAATTTGGGTGATTTTTTTTTTAATAATGATTAAGCAAATATTTAATAAGTTACCTAAGAAATCATCATCATCATCTTCAAAATCATCTCAAAATGATTTAATAAATAATAAAATGGAATCAGTTTCTGTAAATTCAGCTCCTGTTATTGTTAATGTTAAAGGGTCTAATGATAAAGATTTAGTACCTGTTAGTTATGAATTACTGCCTAGTTTAAAACTCGTATCGAGTTCCGAAAAACAAAGTTTGTTTATAAAGAAGTTACATATGTGCTCTGTGATATTCGAGTTTAATGACCCGTTAAAGAATTCGAAAGAAAAAGATGTAAAGAAACAAACTTTACTTGAACTAGTCGAATATATTTCGTCTGTTACTTCGAAGTTCAACGAGGTTACTATTCAAGAGATTTCAAAAATGGTGGCTAGTAATTTGTTTCGGGCGTTGCCCAATATTAGTCATGAACATAAGCTACATGATATATATGATCAAGAAGATGACGAGTTTTATGTTGATCCGTCGTGGCCACATCTTCAAGTTGTGTACGAGTTTCTTCTTAGATTCGTAGCTTCATCAGAAACGGAAGCAAAGCTTACGAAAAGATACATTGATCATTCGTTTGTGTTGAAGTTACTTGACTTATTTGATTCGGAAGATCAAAGGGAACGGGAGTATTTGAAGACGATACTGCATAGAATTTATGGGAAATTTATGGTGCATAGGCCTTTTATTAGAAAAGCGATAAATAATATTTTCTATCATTTTATTTTCGAGGATGGAAAACATAATGGGATAGCGGAATTACTTGAGCTTTTGGGGAGTATAATTAATGGATTTGCGTTACCGTTAAAGGAAGAACATAAGTTTTTTCTTGTTCATGTTTTGATTCCGCTTCATAAACCGAGGTTTTTTTCTATGTATCAGCAACAACTTGTGTATTGTGTTAGTCAGTTTATTGAAAAGGATTCTAAGCTGGCGGATATTGTTATTCGGGGGTTATTGAAGTATTGGCCGGTGACTAATAGTTCAAAAGAAGTTATGTATTTGAGTGAATTGGAGGAGATTTTAGAAGCTACGAAAGATGATGAGTTTGAAAGGTGTATGGTTCCGTTGTTTCGGCAGATTGGTTATTGTCTCAATAGTTCACACTTTCAGGTATATTTTTTTCGTTAGTTCTTGTTTTGACATATTAGTAATTTTCTCTAAAAAGAATGATAAATAGGTAATACACCGTATTATTTTACCCGTAGATAGACCCCTGACATTTCCACAGCGCAAATCCAAAACCGAGTAATTTCATTTGGTTATGTGAATACAATAATCCTTACAATTCGTTCAAATGTATTGTCATGATTTCATTCTCATGTGTTACCAGGTAGCAGAACGGGCATTATTCCTATGGAACAACGAGCATATAAGAAATCTTATAACTAAAAACCGCAAAGTAATTCTGCCCATTATCTTCGCTCCTTTGGAAAAAAACACACGAGCTCATTGGAATCAAGCCGTTCAAACGCTAACCTTAAATGTCAGAAAAATATTCTCAGACGCCGATCAAGTATTATTCCAAGAATGTCTGGTCAAATACCAGGAAAATGAACTTAAAGAGAAAGAAAGTCTCGCAAAACGACAGTTGACTTGGAACCGACTTGAAGCTATGGTTATCTCTAGGTTGGCCACTTCTGTCACCATCACTTCCACCGCTACCATTGTGAAATAGTGAACTGAAGGCGTTGAATTACCGTCATAAATAGTTGACTTCTGGGTTTGACTAAATAGTCCCTAGAACTGGAGTTAAGGTTTTTTACTCTTTGTATTTGATTTTGTTTTGATTTTGGTTTGTTTACTTTTCTGTTGTATCATATTGTTTTGTGATATAAAATTATTGTTCAAAGGAGATGCACGAGTTCGCCTTACTTTGATATAGCTAAATGTAGATGGCAAAACGTCCTGGTTGGGTAACAGGTCAGTTTTACAACGGGTCAAACGTATCGCAAGTTGGGTTTGGCGGATTGATGCTTCCAAAAATAAGTGTGTTCCATTTAGGTTGTTCAAACTTTATACACATTAAATCATATATGTTTAGATTTGAGTTTCAGTGCTTTTAAATTTCGTTATATATTCTAAAATCCGCCATAATGCTATTGTAAGAGTACCTCCAATCTTCATTGCAAAACTTTTCTTTGCTATATAATGGCAACAAAAGTGTATTTGAAGTGTCTCTTAAGCAAGTAATCGAGTGTTTGTTTCATAGTTACATGGATCGCTGGGGGAGGGACGTTTTCCGTTCTAGATCGCCCAAATTATTGTAAGAGTACCTCCAACCATCGGTTTTTGTTTTGTTTTGGTTTAGTTTTTTCGATTTTTTCGTTTTTTCTGCTATTCCGTAGTTTATAACCGTAAATAAGGTATAAACTCAAATTGGTTATCACATAGATATAAAACAATGAGCTTCTTGTTTGTTTTAAACGAAAATTTAAAACCCGCGCTTTGCAACGTAATTTAAATAATTTTCAAATGTCAAATGTAAATGTAAAAGGTGATTTAACATACATTATTAAATGTCAGTTTAAAATTTATTTGAGTTAATTATATAAATCGTCCTTAAGGTTTATCTCAAATTATGAATTTAGTCCTTAAATTTAAAAAGTTGAATAAATCATCCACTTTTAGAAACTAGTTACCTTTTTCGTCCCTAAGATTTGCTCCAATTACGGATTTCGTCCCTAAGGTTTGTCCTCAACTACGGATTTGGTCCCTAAGGTTTGCCCAATTACGGGTGCAAATTAGAAATTAGGGAAGAAAAACGTAATTAATTTCTAAACTTGAACGATTTATGCAACATTTTAAACTTAAGGACAAAAATCCATAATTTTAAACAAATCATAGGAACGATTTATGTAATTAACTCAATATATTTTAAAATTGGATTTGATTTTTTTTAACCTCTCTTCTATCTATTTTTTATATAAAAAATGATCACAAGCTTTAAACTTTTGTTTAAAACACACACACCATGTACTTGAATGATAGTGGCTCGGTTTCGAACAAAAGACGTTTGAATAGAAACACCAACCTTTTTTTTGTTAAATTTGCTTTGTTAGGTTATTAATTTGATGATATTGTTGTAAAAGGTGAATCACATATACGAGAGGGTTGGTCCGGAATGCCCTTTTTGACCAGTGGGACTGAGAACTGTTGTTCTAGTGAACCGAATGTAAGCAGAGCCGAAAACTTGCAACTCATCAAAAATAACTTGAAACTCGTCGGAAATACCTAAAATAAAAAGACTCCACATATTTCCTTATATTTTGTTCGACACAATTGCTTGCAGAGACTTATCTTTCTTTCAGATTAACTGAGTGTGACCAGTTTGGCAGTATGTGGATAACTCATTGACATGAAGGTATCGAAACCCCTCCCTACCCTACACAAGATCCGTCCCTGAATCAGTGGTCCGGTTATGGAAACGTCGGTATATAAGAAGTAACAAAGATTAAATAAGTTGTTAGTTTATAGTCATTTTCAACAAAAGTACACAAAATATAATTTTCATAAAATAGATGAACAAAAATCACTTTCCCATTATGAGAATCGATAACATTACCCTATATAGTACAACTTGAAAAGACAATTCTACCCCTGACATGCCTTTAATGGTACGTGGGGTTAACTGTAAAATGTAGTTGGAAGAGAATATATTTGAATTTGTGGTACTAAATATTAATACAAGACATTAATAAGTTTGCACAAACTTTCATACACATCTAACTATACTAAAAGCAACGCGTTTACAAGAAAAAAAAAACATCGACTTAAAGGACAAAATGGACCAATTTATTGCCTTACAATTATTAGATAATAAGCCGAAATTCGATATCTGGATTTGGGTCCATTAGGGTTTTATTAGGGTTTATGTATTCCTATATAAATAGCGGGTCTGTCTCTATTTTTCTTCGAACCCTAATCGGCGTAGGGATGAGCGGCCTAGCTTGACTAGGTTCCAAACCCTTAAAAAAAAAAAAAAAAAAAAATTCGGATTTGTACACCACCGGTCACTGTTTCGGTCATAACTCCTAAACCGCTTGGAGTTAGATGATGAGGTCAGCGCCAATGGCTTCGTAATCAAATTCCGAAGAAAAGCATACGGGAATCGCAAAAGAAGACCACTAGACGCGCCCCGTACGCTCCGAAACAATCACCGGGTTCAGATCTGGAAGAAAAAAAAAAGTTTAGTGTTTTGCTATTAACTCTCAAACAGTTTGGAGTTCGATGACGCCGTCAGCGGCAGTGGATTCGTAATTAAATTTCGAAGAAAATGCATCCGGAAAAAGCAGCGACCACATCATTAACGCGCCGTCACGTTCCGCCCAAGCAACGGGTTTTATCGGCAACTATCTATGTTTATCTATCTGTTTTAATTTTAATTTTTTTTTACGTTTCATAATTATGTTTTCTTTTGTAATTTCATTCTCCAGTTCGAGTTTTGGCGATTTCGCCGCTCGAACTGCCGGGGAGTATTAGATAATAAGCCCAAACTCGATATGTGGGTTTTGGTCCATTAGGGTTTCATTAGGGTTTTATTAGGGTTTATGTATTCCTATATATATAGGTTTATCAATAATAATAATGATCAAGGGGTTTTATCATTCTTCAACAATACGGGGTTATGGAGATGCGCCCCCTTGTCGGGTTCTAGGGGAAGTGTCCTAAACAGAGTCCGGAGGCATCACTCATTTTGGGAGTCTTGCTGAAAAACAACAATGATTTCAGCATATAAATTCTGGAAAGTGTTATCTGAAGAATACCTTTTAGTGAACGTTATTATGAAGTGGTAGTCTAGTGGTAAAAACTTGTTCAGTAAAGGTGAAAATACATGAAGGAACTTAGTTTGAATTCTGTGAGCAAGAAAAATATACTTCCTACCGTTTTTGGAAAGACAGATGTTCACATGGGACTACTGTGGGCTACCCGCTAAGCAGGTGGTCGACTAAAAAACGAGTTAGGTTATCAAAAAAAAAAGTTTGTCGATGAAGCTAGATGTTCACTGAAGCTTGTCTGCTAAAGGTTTTAACCAAGTGAAAGTATAACCGGTTGTTATAATTTATATTTAGTGGACATGTAATCCAACTAAATTCAATCCTTAATCAAATTCATCAAATCAACTTATTTTCTTACCAATAGTTTTTCATGGCCGTCTCCAAGTTATAAGAGATCTTGAACAAAACATGTTAAATATTAAAAAGAAGTAGCTTCGAATATAAGATCATTTTTAAACGATATAACAAGTAATTAGTGTTTTTCAATCGTTACAGATACAAGTTTCTTAATGAAATATTTATAACGATATTTTCTTCTAAGGTCGTTTACATTTCATATCATTGATGACTAATTCATTAAGTAGTATATAGGTACTAAAAAATTGAGGCCTTGAAGTTTTGAAGTCTTGAACGGTTTTCCATCCACCTAAAATACCACCATGTTTATGTTGCATATAAATCAAACACAATATCTAGACTTATAGTATATAAAATTCCCTATACATACATTTACAAACTTACTTTGATTTGACAGGATGAATAGTAAAGCTAGCAGTTACGCTGCTCACAACAGCTAGCCTGCTCGTTTAAATAATTTTTCTTTTCTTTTAGTTTTAAAGATTAAACTATTAAATAAGATTACTATCAGGGTTATTTCGATTAATCATTGAATTTTAGTTTAAGACATTTGTTTATGGATTACGTTTTTCTTTTCAACATATTTGGTTACCTTTTACTTGTTATCTATAAATAAGTCTCGTGAAAAATGAAATTTCCAATGATACTAATGTTTACTAGAATATATTCAAAGTTTATGATGTTTATAAACATTGTAACATCATATGAAAAACATATGAATTAGTAGGGCTATATGGGTAGGGATATAAAAACGATAATGATAGAGATTCATGTATATAATAACGTCGTAGTGATTAGGGGGTTATACTCGAGTTGGGTCTAAAGTGGACAAGATGAATAAGTGAAAAACCGCACCCAATTAGCTAATATGAGAAACTTTAAATCCACCATTAACTTCTACTATCCTATTCTATATTTTTCGAAAAAAATCTACTTATCTTAGTTTTTTTTACATAACACTAAGCTGTGTAAATATTGATTACCTGTTTTATATTGTTTGTATCTTAATAAAAGAAAACTCGTCTCTACATTTTAAGAATTACCGGTATATTAATGAATGTACAAACATAACCGTTCTCTTCATAATCATCAATTTATCAAATGAGGGACAAGATTAATCAAATTCAATGGCTACAAACTACCATTAACGTACCCATGTACGTAGAAATTTTTTGAATCCAATATGACCTTCTTGAATGACAGTTTTTACTTAACGGGTTGTGAAAACGTACTTATATCCTCTTATGAAAAATTTAAAGGGTCATTTTTTGTATTTACATTCATTAATATGAGTTTGATACGTCTTTTTTTTGTTTGTTTTATTTTAAGAGCGTCGTTTCTATACATATAAAACTTAAACTTGGGTATAAAGTTTTAAAAGACTTGGGTATAAAGTTTTTAAAAACTTGTGTACAATATAGAATCCATGAGGTTTGTTCCATTTATGGGAGGTTGTTTGTCCCTAGGGGATATCTCATGTTTGAGCCTTCTTCTGTGGTTTCCTCATTTGATGAATCTTAGAAGATAATTAATTTTGGTATAAGTTTCGTAGATTGTATACCGTCAAATTAAATATCACTATATGATTCCGAATCACTTACATAACCGTTCAAGAAAGAAAAAAAAACCAAGAACACTCAATTGAAATTCCACATATCTTAATGACATTTTATGTCAATCTCATCTTAATAATCACTTGATCATTTATGCTAGTTTTAAATATATATATAGATTTGTAAGATTCTTGAATAGCAAAAACACATGCATGGACTTTATTTGTGTAAGTGTTTGATCCAGTGTTATTTAGTGCATGGTAGTTGTATGTTATTATTGTTCTTATTTAACACAACCCATTTAATTTGGCCCCATTTCCAATTAAAACATAAATATGACAAAAACATCATCTACAGTATAATTATTAATCGTAAAACGACTCATGTTGGCCAATTCATAAATCACTCGATAGCGAAACTTTTTTTCGCAAGCTTTTTCTTGACTTTTCATGTCAAATTCAAGCGAGTCGAGTTAGAAATCAAACTTATCGGTTTTAAGTTTGCGTGTACACATAAGATTATAGGGTTATGATAATTTTACGTGTAACCTGATCAAAAGGTCACACGTAATTTTATAGAAAAAAAATGATTTTTTTCTTCTTACCATATGTGCGTAATTACATCATAGAATCGTCACTATATGTGAACGATGTGAGCAAATGTCATCATCTTCTTGTTAGAACCATGAATTAGATAAAATAAATAAATTAGAAGGATAGATTATTACTTGAATTCATAGTGAATTAAAAATCTAAGTTTATAACAACAAATACAAATATATAACAAATAAAAGATCTTGTTAAAACTTCTATACCATACAAATTTTATGGCGATTCAAAATCTATCATATTAAAACATATGAAAGATTTTGAATCGCCATAAAAAAAAATTAAATACTCGGTACAAATATATAACAACTAATTAAACATAATAAAACGTTCTTACAAAATACAAACTCTTGGTATGTAAGGAAGGCTATCATCTTTTGTTATGAAGCGGATTTGGACCCGTTGGGACGGTTCGTTTGTTGTAGTGAAGGTCGTTGGACATTGGAGGTACGGTTCTAGAAGGGCGAAAGATGTGTCGAGTGGCGGCCATTGGTGGCGGAGGGATTGTAAAAGATGAAGTGGTGGTGGTGAAGAGGAGTAAAGTGAGAGAAAGAATGATGTGAATGTTAGTCATGGTTTTGTGAATAAGTGAATACGAGTATGTAGATTTTGGACTAAGATAGAAAGGTATGGTGGTAGGAACTATGATTTGGTTTTATATATGGAAATGGTAGGTGTGTACAAAATTTAGTTGAGTTTGCAAGGAAAATGCAAAAAATCAAAGATTGTTTTTTTTTTTTAACAACAATGTTAGTGATTTGGGGCCACAATGACATCCATTTTGGCAGTATACGACCCACGAACCTTACACCAAAGTTAGTTACATATCTCCGGAAGAACAACCTCCTACTAATGGAACAAACCCCATTGACAATTTAATTTTGTAAAATTAATACTAGCTACTTGTTTCTTCTTTTGAAAGGAAATTATGAAGATAATTAGAAACTAGCAACATGTTATAAATTATAACTAGTAGGGACTCGTGCTTTGCACGAGTTCGGGGGTTTATGTTACAGCCTGCACTTTGACCATTAAACAATGTAAATTTACATTCGCAAGCTAAGAAAGAAGGCATCGTCTTCGTGAGATTATTTGATTCCCAAACTATATTTTTTATTTGATACTAATCTAAAAAAAAAAAAAAAAAAAAAAAAAAAAAGAAAAAAGATGAAAGCCTAACAGTCCAGCACCAACCAAAGCCCATAAGCCCAACACCTAAGCAAGCCCAACAGTAGTACAAAAGAAACAAAAGAAAAAGGAGCTGCTAACCACTCCGGCAATAACCTCTTTTGTAATAGAAATAATAACAATTGTATTTAAACACAAAAATTTCATTATAATAATATAAATGGCACAATTCCATAGGCATCCAACAAGAATTAAATTAGGAAGTAATGACAATAAACGATAAATCTGATCAAATCTATAAAGAAAATGCCATCCTGATTCCCGACTAAAATGATCATAATAAACATAACTCTTAAAATAATACTTATTATGTATCGTAATAAGTGTCCACTATGAATGTAACATAAAACATTTTGAAAAATATAATTGGTATATTGTCGCTCAATTAAAATATTTGCGATACTTTAATAATTTTTTTGATCAGTTAAAACTTATAAATGAATATTTATTTTAGAGTAAACTAAAATAGTAATAGGGATGTTTATTATAAGATGAATGAAATACTTAGTTATGATACTCTTGTTAAGATTCAATATTGTATTAATTATTTTATGATTTTACAATTTTATTTATAAGAAACATGTTAATACATGTCCATAGCTAATAAATTGCATAGAATTCCGATCTTTGGTTATAGAATCTCGATCCTAACAATCTAATAATAATTTCCGTCTTATATCTCCATATTCCAAAACCCGTAAATCAAAATCTCTAATAAACTAATTTATAAAGATAAAACCCATTGAAGTTATATTGCACTCATAATTAAATTTTCTAACATTTCATTAAATTGTTACAAAAATAGTTTTTCATAAGATTCACACCATATATTTTTTGACTTTCTAGGATGCACACGTAAGTAGTTAGGCAAAATTGAATTTTATTAAATTGGATCTAGAAGTCCAATTAAGATACACATCATTTGAAAATGATTTATCATGAATTTTTTTTCATTGGTTTTGTGCTGTTTGTTTGGGCTTATATAACCGGTTTATGACTTATTGTCATTTCGGTTTATGTTTTATAAGTTCGGATTTGTCGGCTTAGGTAACCGTTTATGGGCTTATTACTGTTTATTACGTCATAATAAACAGTAATAAGTCCATAGACGGTTATATAAAGCGAAAAATCCGTACTTATAAAACATAAGACGAAATATCAATAACCCATGAACTCCTTATATAAGTCCAAACAAACACCTCATTTAATTGAATTTAGTATGTGATTTGTCATTTGATTTGACTAGTTGACCTTGACTAGCTATGGCCTAAAGTAATATGTGGTGATTTTTACACAATAAATCAATTTATATGTATACATAAGGTACCGCATGATATAGTTGTGATAGTACTAGTTAGCGACTTCACACTTCGTTAGTAAACATCGGTTTATCTGTGTAAATATCATATCCCGAAGAAAGAATTTTCCGATTATGTGAGGAAATTATAGAACGAACAATAGGGACATGTTATGCAATAAATTCTTAGGAGCGGCAATATGTGTAAGCAAAATATTTCATGGACGATTCGTATAATTTCCTCTAAAATTATTTTAATGTCTTTATAAATTATAATAATTGAATAAGGATGACCGTGTCAGAAAAAACAATCCCATAAAATTATACAAGTCACTCGCCGGACCAATAATGAAATATGTATAGAAACACAAAATAAGGCTACGGTGACATATGTGCCTTTATGAAGAAGTGAACTACTTCAAGAACCGAACTAGCAAGTTAGATTTAAAATGCATCGTGGCCTCATCAAACTTCACAACTAAATGGTCAACGCGCCACATTTTGAGAGTCTGGCGATTTAATCAAATGTTTTGTAAATGTTATCAAGACTCCTTCATGTCGACGCAATGTATCATCACCATGGTCCGACTTTCGTGTATATATGATGTACATAAAACAAAAGAACATTCAAGGCTAACTAAGGATGGACTTAAATTCGCTTAGCTGTTGAGGTTACTATCACATTTATAGATTAGAATGTTGTCCAATACGACACCGTATTCATTGTTCTCAATGTGTTTATGGACTAATTGCCTAATTGGTGTTCTCATTCTCACTAATTATTCAACACCCTTAATTACAAACCCCACAACCCATACCCGCCACGTAAGCTGTTGAAATTGTTGTCGACACGTGGCGGTCTCTTACATGTTGGTTATCTATGTCATTTCATTAAAGTTATAAATTTTTAATTGTCAACAAAGCTACTAATGGTTGGAATTGTCACATATCTTCCATTTATAAAATTTATATATATAAATTATGATGTAGGTTTTAATTAAATATAATTTTTTTTTTCTTTTTCTGGAAGTAAAAACTTGTTATTAAAAATCATCAAATAATATATGAAACATATACTAAGATTAGAATTAGGCTACAAGATCGAGCATTAATATCACATAGACTAATACATGCTTTTGATGTATTTAAACTAGCAAGCAACTTTCCAAAGGTTTAAATCCGTTGATTCCGGTCCAATATTTGGCTACTCATTCTGTTGCCAATCCAAAGATCAAACTTTAAATTGACGGAGAAATGTCTGATTCTAGAAGTGTCTCTCTTTTTTCTGTTTCTACGTAGATGATCATATTGTTTTTTCGTGCTTCTTCAACTTTTCTTCAAAAAGTGTTTGGAGTTATATAATGTTCTTATTTTTTTTTCCAAACAATAAAAATAATACAGATGACAGAAACAAAAAAAGAATTAGTTAAAAGAGAATTTTGTAAACGGGATATAAATCAAATTGAGTAGTCAAAACGATGTTTAGAAAAAAAAATCCCTTAAACTAAAAGTAGTACTATGGTAGAACTGGTCAAAAAGTTACACTTTGAACTTTACGAGGAAGATGAATCGCCATTCAAATCATATAAAGATGCATAAATAAGATATTGAATAGCCTTTGATTTGGCCCTTATTATAGGTATATATCTAATCAAATTGTCAACAACATGTAAAGAAAGCAAGTTAAAATCAAATACATAGTCAATATTAACTAAGTTAAGAAAAGTATATTTGTTTTTGATTTACTTCGTTTAGAATTTATAGTGAAATCCCTCTTCAAGCTTGCACACAACACATCCTTTAACAAAAGACTTGTATGCTAGTATACGTTTATAATCACCACAACTCTTGTCTAGCTTGCTTGCTTAAACCGTATGCTCGAAACCCACCTCAAAGGTATTCATGAACCCTTGTATGCGATCCAAACTAACCGAAACCCTCTTTGGGTTGTCTGGACTATCGATAGCCAAGAGAGAGCAAGAAATCGATTAGGAGATGAATACCTAATCGATTATTGGTGTACGAAAAATAAAGGACTTGATGTTTCTTATATAGCCAAACAATGTATTTGACAACAAGTTGTATTATAATTAGGAAACATCCTTAATTACATAATACATCCTCCCAATTATTAATTATTACAATTAACTCATTTAATTAATAGTTAGTAAATAATAAACGTATAGTCGTGTCTAAATGTCAATGTGTGCAACCCCGTAGGGTCACGCATTTACGGACACACATTTGCTAAAACTATTTAAATACCAAAAGCTTCCACTTTTGAATAATTTTCAAACAAACATGATAACATTAATTTACGTCTTGCAACATATCAATGCCCCGATAAATGCACGAGTGAAGTTTCACCAAAGTCACTGTGAGTCTATGATTGGTTCATACCCTTTTGTTACAGATACTCTAGTTAAATCTTGAAGATGGATCAAAGTCATTTCATTTTAACTTTTGTTTCTCATTTCGCGAATCACTTAAGATTACCTAATACAGTCGAGATAGTTCTGGAATTATTTGGGTTTGGCCAGACAAACATCTTAAGTATTTATGAGTGGCCCAGTAAGTATCTAACTTCAGTTTTCACCGAAGGAACAAATCATTTATTGAATACAGCTGGTAGTCATTGTATTTCGCAACATTACCAAAAATAGCCTTTTTGCCACCCTTATCCAGGAGTAGTATTGACTATGATCAAATAATGCACTAAGTACATGAGTAGCAACTTGCATCTCAAGTCCAAGGATAATAACCTTGTGAATTATACTTAATGACAAAGATCCATAACTAATAATTCATGTGGGATAATCCAATATGCATCCGAATGGATACCACGTGATTTAGTGAGCCAAGCTGACTAAACACTGAGATATTGTCTTAATTCAATCATATTCCCATATGACCAACTAACAACGGATATTTAGAATAATATTATACAACATTATGTAAGGATAAAACATGAAAAAATAGGATAACAATTATTATAACAAATGAAAACAAAATATCACAAATATTATTTATTCATAATTAAAATTGTTTATTACATCCATATATCCAAATACTAAATTCACGGATTTACATGTGATTACTAGATAAACGAAGTCCTATGCCATCCGCTAAGTGAGTTAGCTTCGTTTTTGACAGAGCCTTCGTAAATGGATCTTCTAAGTTATCATCCGTGTGAACTTTGAGTACTCGAATTTCACCTTGATTGACTTGCTCACGAACATAGTGAATTTTCCTATGAAAGTGTCTAGCTCCTTTCTGAACACCAGGTTCGTTGGCTATGATAATTTCACCAGTGTTGTCGCAATACATATCCATAGGAGACTTGGCTGTGGGAACAACACCAAGTCTAGAAATAAATTTCCAGATCCAAACAGCTTCCATTGCAGCTTCAACAGCTGTTATGTACTCTGATTCTGTTGCAGACATGGCTGTAGTGGATTGCTTCTTGGCTTTCCAAACTTCAACTCCTCCATTCATGGTGAACACATATCCAGTTTGAGATTTGGTGTCATCATGGCCAGTCTGAAATCCGGCGTCACAATAACCAGTAACTTTTAGTTCAGCTTCAGGATTTCCACCATACCAGTAACTTTTAGTAGCCCTAAGGTACTTTGGTATGTTCTTTACAGCAATCCAATGTCTTTCGCCTGGATTCGGTTGAAACCTGCTAACAACGTTTTGAGAAAAAGCAACATCAGGTCTTGTGCATCTTACCGCATACATAATAGACCCTATTGCCGAAGCATACAATATCATTTGCATACGCTCCACCTCTTGAGGTGTAGAAGCACAATCCTTGATACTAAGTTTAAGTCCATATTGCATTGGTAAATATCCACGCTTGGAATTATCCATACTAAATCGCTTTAGTATTTTTTCAATGTTAGCATTTTGACTTAACTCTATCAACCTCTTAGATCTGTCTCTCGAGATCTTGATTCCCAAAATAAATGTTGCCTCTCCTAAGTCTTTCATGGCAAACCACTTTCCAAGATAAGAACATCTTCAAGCATTGAAATGTTGTTTCCCATTAGCAATATGTAATCTACATATAAGACTAGAAAAGTAACATTACTCCTACTGGTTTTTTGATATAAACATGGCTCATCGAAATTCTGAACGAAACCAACATTTTTGATTTCTTCATCAAATCTTTTATTCCAACTCCGTGATTCTTGCTTAACTCCATAAATGAATCATTTTAAGCTTGCACACCTTGTTGGGATGTAATGGATCAATAAAACCTTTTGGCCGATACATATAGACGTCTTCGTCTAGATAACCATTCAGGAAGGTTGTCTTGACATCCATTTTCCATATCTCATAGTCCTAGAACGCCGCTATGGCTAAGAGAATTCTAATAGCCCTAATGTCTGCCACTTGGGAAAAGGTTTCCTCGTAGTCTATTCCATACTTGAGTAAATCCTTTTGCCACGAGACGAACTTTATAGATGTGTATATTGCCATCTATGCCTGTCTTTATTTTAAAGAGCCATTTACAATCCACCATTTTGGTATTTGGTGGACGATCAACCAAATCCCAAACGTCGTTGTATTTCATGGATTGCATCTCCAAATTCACAACCTTAAGCCATTTTTCAGAGTCAGACCCTGATAATGCAGCTTTCAAGGTTCGAGGTTCATTAAGATTCCCTGATACGCCATCCTCCTCTAGATTAACGTTTACGATTATGATTATTGCTTAATGAAATTTTAATGAAGGAAATTAAACATCAAATATTGTATTTTAGGTTTAGTTTTTAATTAACAATTTTTTTTTTAAAAACATCCCGCTGCGGCGCATTCACAAAACACTGCAGCGCAGTCATAAAACACTGCGGCGCAGTCGGACTACAACTCAAAAATTATGTTTTCTTCCTTTGGTTGTACCCCCCCCCCCCCCACCCCCACCCCCACACACACACACACACACAATTTTTGATGTTTTTAACTAGTTAACTATTCAAGAGTCTGGCTGGTATTACTATAGGTATATAGCTAATCAGATTATCAAACAACATGCAACGGATGCAAGTTAGAATCAAATACATAATCAATATTAACTAAGTTAGGAATACTACATTTGTTGTTGATTTACCGCGTTTAGGATTTATAGTGAAATCCCTCTACAAGCTTGTACACGACACATCCTTTAGTAAAAGACTTGTATGCTAGTACACGTTTACAATCACCACAACTCTTGTTTAGCTTGCTTTCTTAAAGCGTATGCTCAAAACCCACCTCAAAGGTATTCGTGAACCCTTGTATTCGATCCAAACTAACCGAAACCCTCTTTGGGTTGTTTGGCCGATCGATAACCAAGAGAGAGCAAGGAATCGATTAGGAGATGAAAACCTAATCGATTATTGGTGTAGGAAAAATAAGGGACTTGATGTTCCTTATATAACCAAGCAATGTCTTGAAGAACAAGTTGTATTATAATTAGGAAACCTCATTAATTACATAATATATCCTCCCATTTATTAATTATTATAATTAACTCATTTAATTAATAATTAGTAAATAATAAACGTATAGTCGTGTGTAAATGTCAATGTGTGCAATCCCGTAGGGTCACACATTTACGGACATATATTTGCTAAAACTATTCAAACACCAACACTTATGTTATAAACTACTAAGCTACATTAGCATGACTATCGACATTAATTTTCAACAATTACCGATGTGTTAGAAAAACCTTAATGGAATTTCCAATGTTAGAAACCTCACTAGTCCAAAAAAATCTCTTGTGCAACCTTGTTAACCTCATAGAACGGATATAAGATTTAACTAATGAATCAACCAAAAATCAAATATCATGATAAAAAGTAAAAACATGTAAACCATTTTTAAGATTACTTAGTGAAAAGAGGTCACGTCATTTTACTAAAATATATACATACATTTGAAAGATTTTGAAAACGAATACAAGAATCCACATAAAGCACATACATGATGTATCACAACCAAAAGTTTTTGCTCTCCTTAGAGCACTCGGAGTGGGGGGAGGCCTCGCCTCGTTCTCCACTCACAACGAGCGTTGTGGCTCGTTGTGACTCCGCCTCCTGTCGTTCTCGGCTCGTTGTGAGGCGGCCGTTGTGCCTACAACGAGCCGTTGTGCACCTTTTTTTTTTTTTTTTTTTTGTTTTTTTCCTCCCAACGTATATATAACGGATATATATATATATTAATTATTATTATTATTATTTTTTTAAACAAACCAATTTCACCTATAAATACCCCCACAATCTAACCAAAAAAATCACACCTTCTTTCAACAATCTTATTCTTAATCCAATTCAATCTAATACCCAAACCCAAAATAATCACGAAATGTCTTCGTCTTCATCAAACGCTCCCCAAACAAACACAAACAATCCTTCGACGCCACAATCGCAAACACCATCCGGTTTCGCCAACTATTTCGGCACAACAAACGCCTTATATCCTCCCCAAATACCAAGCTTTTCGCCACAACAATCCCAACATATTCTTAACACTTATTTAACGCAACAACCTCTTCCACCACAATACCTACAATACCCACAACAAATGTTCAATCCCGAGCAATACGCCATGCATCAACAACTTCTCTCACAATCCCAACCTTTTATTCCCCAAACTTTTCCAACCCAACAAACACAAACCCCCCAAGAGATCGTCCCTGAAACCCAAGAGATCGTTCAAGAAACGGACGATGTGGTCGAAGTATCCGCGGCACGTAGGTCCACGTCGAAAAAGAAAAAGACGTGCGAAAAGGTTGCATGGACGGAGAAAGAGGAGGAACTTTTGGCGGGGATGTGGTGCTCGGTCTCGGAAGATGAGTTTACAGGAAACGCCCAACCCGGACCTCGATTTTGGATACGGATCGTTGAGGGTTACAACAAAGAGGCGGCGAAGCTAGGATTGCCGGAGAGAGGCAAGGAGTCCCTCAACTCCAAGTTCACGGCGATGAGTGCCTTGGTCAAGGCTTTTATCGGCCACCATGCCGAGGCGGTAAGATGTCGAGGAAGCGGGACCGACGACCATGCGGTTTACAAAGCGGCTCGGCAAATGTACTATGAGTGCGAGAAATCGACGTTTAGGCATGACAAGGCCTGGGAAATCTGGAAGGATCACAGCCGATGGCGCTCATTTGTCAAGATAGACCCTCCACTCGATACCGTCAACCTCGACGACGTTGGCGCCGGGGATGACATATTTGCGGATGATGTAGAACAACGACCTCCAGGAAAAAAGAGAGGTAGTAAAAGAAAGGAATCATCCGACGCCTCCGATAAGGCGCAAACATCTTCGTCCTCGACGCTTTGCGGGCTCATCGCGTCACACCTTAAGAAGATTACGAAGACGAAGAAGCAAACGGCGGAAATAAAGGCGAAAACCCTCCACCGACAAGAACAAGCGGCTATGCGACAAGAACAAGCGGCTATCCGACAAGAGGAAGCGGCTTACTCTAGTGCGAGAAGAGACGATATGATGTTTCTTCAACAAAGCACGGAGGGGATGCCGCCGGCACAAGCGGCTTGGGTCGAAGCCGAGAAAATAAAAATCCTAGAAAAATACGGGATGAATTAGTTTAGCTTTTATTTGTATTGTTTTAATTATTTGTTTTTGTCTTAATTATTTGTATTTTTATTTATTTATCTTATTTAATGTTTTAATTATTAAGTTTTAATATTTTATATTCTTTTAATTATTTATTTATCTTTTATTTAATGTTTTAATTATTAAGTTTTAATATTATATATTCTTTTAATTATTTATTTATCTTTTAAGAAAAAAAAATTAAAAAATTAATAAAATAATCCCACATTCTCCACAACCCTCCCTATCATAACAACCCACAACCCTCATTCTCACTGCCACGTCATCACCTTTTTCCCCACAACCCACCACAACCTCATTGTCACTCATTATCACTCCGGGTGCTCTTAGCATGTTTAAACGTGAACCATTCTATGTTTATCTCTTTATATTAACTATGTGCATATTTCACACAAGTTGAAGGCATGAGTCCGAGTAATTTTAAAAATAAGTAAATTCTTTATCTATTTATACTATTTATAAAACATTTGATCCATAAATATTGATATTGAAATCTAAGAAGAAAAAAACATATTTATTTAATTATTAATTTTTTTATGTGAAATTGTTGGTTTTTTTTCCTTTCTTCTTTTTCTCATTCATTTTATTTCTTAATTTTTCTTTTTATTTATTTATGAAAAGAAAAAATATTAAATTCTAAACACAATAATTTAATTTTCAAACTTTTTAATGAAAAAAGAACTAGAAAATGTCAAAAGTTTAATATTATTTTATGATCCGAAGGGTGAATATATATCAATGAGAAATGCTACACATACAAAGATTTACAAAAAGTTACATACAAAATGGGTAGTTATTGATATGTGACAAATCAAATAAAAACCCTAATCAAATACAAAGATTCACCATTCATAAAATTACAACTCATTTTGTATGTAATATTTTTCCAATTTATCACAATGTAACTTTTTTAAAGGAAAAAGGAAAACCCAACAATTTCTCATGAAAAAAATTCAATTATTTTGAAGCTTTAGAGCACACGGAGTGGGTAAAAGTTTGCCCCGTTCTCGCTGAATTCTCAACTCACAACGAGGCTTATGCCTCGTTATCATACCGTTGCCCGTCGTTGTGGGCTCGTTGTGAGGCCTTCGTTTTGCCCACAACGGGCGTTTTCGAATACTTTTCTTTTTTTTTTTTTCTTTTTTTCCTAACGTATATATATATATCCGTTAGATATATATATAATATATTTTTTTTTTTTTTTTTTTTTCTTTCCAAATTCACCTATAAATACCCCCATAATCTAACCCAAAATTCACACCAATTCTCAATCTCTTTCTTTCTCAATATTCATCCTCTAAACCATATTAGAAAATATGAGTTCGAATTCTTCAACCGAGCACGATGTTGCGGATTCGTCATCATCTTCCGACTCCGAATTGTTACAAGTTCTAGCCATGTCGGTACAAATGTTGGAGATGGAAGAAAACGAGGCTACAAGTTCTCGGCGTAGGGTGAAAAAGAAAAGGCGATTTATCAAGCGCGATCGCGCCGAAGCTAACGCAAACGTGGTACGACATTACTTCTCCGGCGAAAGCGTATACCCGGACGAATATTTCCGTAGACGGTTTCGTATGAGAAGGCCTCTTTTCCTCCGAATAGTCGAAGGTATTTCTAATTACTCTGTAGAACCTATACCCGACTATTTTAAATATTTCACACAACGCCCCGATGCAACGGGTAAAATGGGTTTTAGTTGTTTGCATAAATGCACGTCCGCTATTCGTATGATGGCGTATGGGATTACTCCGGACGCCTTCGACGAATATTTACAAATGTCTGAAAGAACTTCAACCGAATCCTTAGATAATTTTTTAAAATGTGTAATCCATCTATACACAAACGTTTATCTAAGAGCCCCCACACAAGACGATGTTAATCGTCTATATCAAAAACACACTGAGGTTCACGGTTTTCCGGGTATGCTTGGTAGCATAGACTGTATGCATTGGAAATGGGATCAATGTCCAAATGCATACAAGGGGCAATACACACGAGGTGACCATGGTTATCCAACGGTTATGTTGGAAGCCGTTGCCTCGTACGATCTATGGATATGGCATGCTTACTTCGGTGTCGCCGGGTCGAACAACGACATCAACGTGCTTAAACAATCGCCGTTGTTTCATGATATGCTCAACGACTCATCCCCGGACTACACATTCACCGTCAACGGCAACCAGTACAATAAAGGATACTACCTTGCAGACGGTATATATCCGGAGTGGTCGACATTTGTTAAAGCTTACTCGCACCCATTTGAAGAACCTCGCCGCAAATTCAAACGTTATCAAGAGAGTGCGAGAAAGGATATCGAACGGGCATTCGGTGTTCTTCAAGGTCGTTGGGGTATTATAAGACACGCCGCTAGATTTTACAAGATGAACAAACTTAGAAGAGTTATGTATGGGGCTATTATATTACACAACATGATCGTTGAAGACAACGGACGGTCGATATGCGATGCCGATGAATGGTATGCTCCTCCGGCACCCAATCAGAGATCTTTTCACGATAGAATCAACGAACGTATCCGGATTAACCGAGAGGTTAGAGACAGGCCCACACACCACGCACTCCGGGAGGATCTCGTAGCCCACATTTGGACACTTCCAGAGAACTATCGAGGACGTTAGATTTTTTTAATTATTGTATTGTAATTTTTTTTTTTATTATTGTATTGTGTTTTTTTTTTTAATTATTGTATTGTATTTTTATTTTTATTATTGTATTGTAATTTTTTTTTAATTAATGTATTGTGTGTTTTTTTTAATTATTGTATTCTATTTTTATTTTAATAAATGTATTATTTATTTTATTTAAATCTTTTAAGAAAAATAAAAAAATAATAAAATAATCCCACAACCCACCACAACCTACCACAACCCTCCCTATCATAACAACTCACAACTCTCATTCTCACTGCCACGTCATCACCTTTTTCCCCACAACCTACCACAACCTCATTGTCACTCATTATCACTCCGAGTGCTCTTATTGTGTAACAATGGCGGCGATCTCATTTGTTACTCAATCAACAAATTCTTCATTTATCTTAAATGGATCTTAATGTATCAAATGAAACCTTATACTCTAGATGTCATCGAATTCAGTTCATTTTCAATGACGTCATCATCTTCATGGTGGAAATCACTCTTTTCTCCCGCCAAAAATCCTTTCACAGCTCACTGTTACAAACGCCTTACGGAATACGGTTAGGTTTTCGGTATTTTATATCTGAAGTTATATATATATATATATAATGTGTAGTATTTGACGAATTTTCCAGCCTAATTTGGTTCAGGACTTTTATCGAACACCTTGTGTGTACACGTAAAACCCGGTACTTTGATTAAGCAATTTGTTTGACGTTAACAATAGGTGCATTATCTCACTAGTAAGGTTTTTGGTGTACGGATCTTGATTATCTAGTAAGTGTATTGGAAATCGGATTTACTTATTAGTGATTTAGGATTTTTCGAGGTGATATGAATGTACCTTCTTCTTCTTCATCATTTTGTTGCCTCGTGTTCTAATATGGACACATATATGAATCATGAATTGCAATTCCCTTGTTTGACATACTATGGTAATCATATAGGGAAATCTTGTCCTTGTAACTAGGAAAAAGTTTTGTTCATTGGTTTTGTAGTCTCTTTCAGCTTCACTATGCTGCTATGCGACGGTATCAAGGTTATGTCGTGGCTATCTAACATTTTGCTTATCTCTCGTACCGTTTAGTTCTGTTGCTTCCATCTCGTTGTTCATACTTTATAAACATAACCATTATTATACTTTAGAAATGCAAATCAAAATTCAAAAGACAACCAACATGATTTACTATCCAATAAAAATTACTTGACCCTTCAACAGTTTCCCCAATTTATTTATTATTCAATGGTTGTTTTTCTCTAATCCGACCATTGTGGATTTGTGGGTAAGGGAAATCGCGATTTCACATAACCCAATATATAGGGTACTATGATTTTGTGGACCTAATATACGTACCAAACTCAATTTGGTACAAAATAAGGAACGTTTCAAATCGCTGGTTTTCCCGATCTGAAACAGATCCAAGCGTTCCGGCACGAAAACGTACCACGGATTTATGTGACTAGTTACTAGAGCAATACGAAGAGATAAGCAGAGGATTAGATAGCTATAAAGAGGCTATCATTGTATAGTAACATGGAGGGGCGGAAGGAGAGTACAAACAATTAATGAAACTGTTGTCGATTACCATAGTAGGTTAAACAAGGGACATGCCATGCATTATTTGTATATTTAATTAAAAGGAGAGGTACCGATGTGGAAGAAATGGTGAAGGACCTCCAACCACATTTGTCAATTGGAGAACAGAATGGTAAATGTGGAACTTAAACCACTAATCGAATAAATAATACCAAATCCTTTAGCCAGTGTAAGTGAATCCGATTCCCAGTTCACTTATGTAGATACTCTAGTCTGTTTCACTTAAGTTGCTATTCGATCCATTCACCGGAACCCATACTAGTGAGATGATGCACCGGTTGTCTACTCCCAGTCTTTATTTGATCGACCTTTAAAATGAGAATAAAATGCCTGGTTTTGGGGTGTGGACGTTGTATTTGATCGACCTTTAAAATGAGAATAAAAACTAGTGTATTGTGATTTACCAAACCACTTTTGTTTATTTGACGAAAGCCTTAAACAAAAGTGGTTTGGTAAATCACAATACACTAGTTTTTGTGGGGGTTTTGGATGTTGTATTTGGTAGTAATACGAAGAACTTTGTGCTTCTTACCAATTTTCACCCGAACATGGTCAGAAATACCAATTACCTTGCCCCCATGTTGATTCCGACAATACTATACCAACGAAAAACACGTGTCACATCTATTTTGAGAAAGACTGGACTCTTACACTATCAATTAGTTTGCAGCCAATACTTTATTTGCATGAAAGCTATTTTTTTCCAATTTCATTCGAAAACCTAAATGTAATTACAACATCTGATTTCAAAGTAAATTAATAATAGTAATTATAAAACTACAGTTTTTACTATGTAAATTCTAGCTTATCTCTTTTGGTAACACCACATCTGGAATTTGGATACAGTTGACCATTTGAGAACACGAATAAAAAGTAAACAGCGTTTGGCAAACAATATGAAAAAGATGATCATTTAAGTAAACGTGATCTTAAATGCAATCCCAAACAATCCTTAACAAGACTAGTAATAGTGAATTTAAAATGCTTTGTAACTTAATTAATTTTATTTGGCAATCTTTTAACAGCCGTTAAAGCCAAAGTTAAAGTGATGAGATCTTCACTAGACACTACAGCGTTAGCAAGTCTTAAGGAGATGGAGAAGATTATAGGGTATAAATTCAAGAAAAAAGATTTGTTACAACAAGCTTTTACACATCCAAGTTATCAAGGCGGTGAATCCTACGAAAGACTCGAGTACGTTGGTGATTCCATTCTTAATTTTCTAATCAGTAAACAGCAATTCTATATGTACCCAAATCTCCCACCGGGGTCCTTAACGGCTCTCCGAGCCGCGAATGTGGACACTGAGAAACTAGCACGTGTAGCTGTTAAATATAATTTCCATAAATATTTGCGACATGAAAACCCGATGCTTAGTAAGCAGGTAAGTGTACTCCAACTCATTTTTCTCTATGTTGTTTAGACGTGTACCAGTTTTGTACTTACTTTATCCTAGAACAAATGTCGACTAGACAAAAGCATACAACTTAAGTTGTAATAATTCATCAAAGGGTAAACCTATGGATTAATTGATTATACTTATTTATTTTTTAGAAGTGGGCAATTATTTTGGGACAAATTGAAATAACAAGGTGGGCAGAGTATGTAATAAATGTTTCTAATTGTTTCTTTCTTTTGAATGTCCGTTATTTTCTATAGATTCGGGTATTTATGAAAGCTCTTGAAAAATATCCGTTTCATTCATATGGATTAATCGATGCTCCAAAGACTTTAGCTGACATTGTCGAATCCACAATTGGGGCCATATACGTTGATAGCAATTCTTCAATTGATACTACATGGGAGGTTAGGCTTTTTTTTTTTTTTTAAAGTTAAAGTTTGTCCCATTTAGCTATTTATTTCATTCGACTCAATTGAGCCGTTAGGAAACCATACTTCAAACCGACCCATTCATAAGTAAATGGATCAAAATTTCAACCTCTACTTTAAACACTCTTCTAATCATGTTAATATGTTCTAACTTTTTTTTATGTATTACATAGGTGGCTAAGATTTTACTCGAGCCCATGATTACTCCAGAAATGCTCCAACAGAATCCGGTAAGGAAGCTCAACGAACTGTGTCACAAAAAGAAACTGAAAATACGATTCAAAGATAAATGGTCAAAACAAGGTGTTTTTGAAGTTTTTGTTGATAATCAACTTAAAGGAAAAGGTGAATACAAAGCTAAGAAGGAAATTGCACTGAATAGAGCAGCCGAGGATGCATGTAACAACATTTTGAATACCATTGATACTGAGAGTCGAGAATAGGTAACCCATATTCATTTTATAGGTTCATTGGTTATTAACAAATGTCAATTATAATGATAGTTTGGAGGATTTAGGGCGCGTTTAGTTGTAACTCGCTTATTTTTTTTTCTAGAAAAGTTTGATTTAAACACGTTCTTTGTTTTCTGAGTTTTCTAGAAAACGTCTCATTTTTCCACAATAAACGACCCCTTAGCATTTCTTTTTAATAGCTAATGACCGATTGGAATTATTACCGTTCATGTAACTTTTATAATTATGATAGGTAAATTACTTATAAGTAATCATAGAAACTTAGATGAAAGTGCAGCATAAGATATGCAATTATAAATTATTTTCCAATCTTTAAAAAACTAATTGTAACCAATACTATATAATCAAATATGTGTATTGGTTATGCGAGAGGACAAAAAGCTAAGAAGTAAGACAGCAAAAGTTTAGAATTGTTAGATTAATGCGAGGTAGTATGTACTAATTCAGTGTGCTCGTGCTCGTGCTCGTGCCCGTGCCCGTTTAAACTCTTCTAAATTTAAACACTTCGGAGTAATATATGTTTAGCGACTGGGACAAAGCTAATAGGGGGGCTAGAGGGTCTCACCCCCTTCAATTAACTCAAATTTCTATATAAATTCAAACTAATTTCTAAATCCTTAAAAAGAGTTTTGTTAATAGGGCCGTTTAATAGAGTCGCCTAGTTCAAATACGGCTCCGCCACTATTTAGCGATATCCAATAATAAAGTACAAACAAAATGTACATGCCAACCATAGCTTTGTCACTGCCCTTGTTTGTAAACAGAAAAGGATCAAAAGTTTAGGCTATTCGGAGAGCCTTGTTTGTAAACAGAAAAGGATCAAAAGTTTAGGCTATTCGGAGAGGATGTCTTTTGGCTATTATATATGAGGTTTAATCGGCGTTTTTATACTTTTTTCCAAACTATCTCAAAATGTTTATCCACAAAGATTTGAACGATGAAGTGATAATCAAGTTGTGGGATGGTTGTGAGAATTTTTGCTCACGTGACATTCACAACTTAGTTGTGGGATGAAGTGATAACTTGAATTGTGAGAGATGTGAGGGCCTTAATTTTTTTCCTTTTTTTTTTCTTTTTCTTTCTTTTTTATATATATATATATAGAATAAATATAACATTTTATTAATAAAAATAAAACTATAAATACAATAATTAAAATAATATACAAATACATACAATAAAAATAAAATTACAATTAAATAATTAAAAAAAATATATAAATACATAGAATAAAAATAGTTAAAGTTGTCGATAGTCCTCCGCAAGTGTCGAAAAGTACGTCACGAGATCCTCGCGGAGTATATTGTGTGTACCCCTGTCTTTAATCTCTCTATTAATTCGGATGCGTTCATTCACTTTGTCGTTATAAGTTCGGGTAACACATGTAACCGGAAGTGCATACCATTCATGGGCATCAAAAATCGACCGTCCATTGTCTTCAACAATCATATTGTGCAATATGATGCCCACGTACATAACTCTTCTCAACTTGTTCATCTTGTAAAATCTCGTTGCATGCTTTATAATCCCCTAACAACCTTGAAGAACACCGAATGCCCGTTTGATATCCTTTCTCGCACTCTCATGAAAACGTTTGGATTTTTGACGCGGTTCGTCCAATGGGTATGAAAAAACTTTAACAAATGTAGACCACTCCGGATATATACCATCTGCAAGGTAATATCCTTTATCGTACTCATGGCCGTTAACAGTGAATATGTAATTCGGGGATGAGTCGTTGAGCATATCATGAAACAACGACGATTGTTTAAGCACGTTGATATCGTTGTCCGACCCGACGACACCGAAGTAAGCATGCCACATCCAAAGATCGTACGACGCAACGACTTCCAGCATAACTGTTGGATAACCATGGTCACCTCGAGTGTATTGTCATTTGTATGCATTTGAACATTGATCCCAACGCCAATGCATACAGTCAATGCTACCAAGCATACCCTTAAACCCATAAACCTCATCGTGTTTTTGATATAAACGATTAACATCATCTTGTGTTGGGTTTCTTAAATAAACGTTTGTATAAAGATGGATGACACATTTAAAAAAATTATCTAGGGATTCAAATGATGTTCTTTCTGACATTTGTGAAAATTCATCAAAACCGTCCGGAGTAAACCCGTACGCCATCATACGCATAACGGACGTGCATTTATGTGAACATCTAAAACCCATTTTACCCGTTCAATTGGGTCCTTGTTTGAAATATTTAAAATAGTCGGGCAAAGATTCTACGGAGTAATTAGATATACCTTCGACTATTTGGAGGAAAAGAGGTCTTCTCATACGAAATTATCTACGAAAATATTCATCCGGGTGCGTGCTTTCACCGGAGAAGTAATGTCGTAGCACGTTTTCGTTTACTGCAGTTCGATCGCGGTTGATATAGCGTCTTTTCTTTCTTTCACTCCGACGTGAACTTTACGCTTCATTTTCCTCCGTCTCCATTTGTTCAACTGCTTCTTTCGCCATAATTAGAAATCCGACCAATTTGGATTCAGACGATGACGAATCTGTAACATCGGGATCGGTTGAAGATTGCGAACTCATTTTTTGTTGTATAGATTTTTTATAAAAAGATTGAGAGAGATTGAGAAATATTGTGGTTTTTGGTTAAAATTTTATGTTATGTTTATAGATGAAATGGGAAAAAGAAAAAGAAAATAAAATTTTAAAAACTAGTCGTTGGCATCCAAACGGTAACTTTTAGAAACTAAAAATAATTTTTTATTTGTTTTTGAAATATATTACCGTTGGGAAATAGATAAAAATAAAAATAAAAAAATTCAAAACGACCCGTTACCTGGACAACACAATCCACAACGAGCCTCCACAACAAAGGAGTCCGAAGTGGTAATGTGTCGTTGTGGGGCGAGAACAAGCCGAACGATGGCGACCACGACCACAACTTGTGCACTTACAAGACCGACAAAACATCAATTTATCACTAGCCTATTTTGTAGATAAATGTCATTGTGTAAATGCATATTTTATCTATGAAATTTTTTGACAAATGATTATAACAAGGTATTATCCGTGCTTCGCCGCGCGGATAATAGTTAAAATCTAAACGGAAGGGAAATGTAGTAACGAAATGTAATGTAATATTAAAATTCGAATCAATGAATTTCGAGGGGTTAAAATGCAAATAGTTAAAGTCGAGGGTCTAAAACAAAAATAATATTGATATATATGTAATAACGGAGCGGAAATGTAATATAACTGGACTGGGCACTATTTATTAGAAAACTTAGTTTGTAAACTGATATTAAGGGATAATAATTAAAAAGCTTTTGAAGCGACAATTTTATATATATATATTTTAATTATTAGTGGTCACAATATTTTATAACTTTATTTAATTTGTGTATACATTCTTATACTTTTTGGTCAAACCCATAATTTAGTTTGTGAACTTTTTATTAAGTAAAAACTAGTTTAGTGATCCGTGTAATACGCAGAAAAAATTATATCATAAACAATACGCTACACAAAAAATATAATTTATCATAAAGATTAATAAAAAGCTATTAGTCACGTAGATAAAATGAATTATGTTAACAAATGTTATGTTGTTTCGTTTATACCTAAATAATTTTATGACCGAATTTATGTCATTTGTTTTCAAGAAATGAATGTAGAGTTAAAGATGAGATTATTACTTATTATTTTAAAAATACATATACCTATTGACGATTCTTGTAAAACAATTTGTGCATTTTGTCAAGATAGGCTCGAAGTTAGAGAATATTATAACAATGTCTCAGTGAACCAAAAACAGTCAATATATGTTTTAATTAACGTTACATTAGGACAACATATACAAATGCATATGTTTTTTGTTATGAATGAAACATCTACTAAACCTCATATCGACTAACCGTAGCTACAATAATTACTTAAAGACCGTGTTAAAGAAATTAAAATAAAGGGTTACAAACTAAAAACTAAAAAGTTGACAATTACATCAACATATGCTCGTTTACTCACCTCACATTTAACATTTTCGGTGTAATACACGAAATATGTTTTAAAAAATAAAATAAGTATAATATATGCAAAACTAAAGCCAATGCGTAGCCAGGAAACAATAAAAAAAAAATAATTAAGCATAAGAGAGTCGTTGTCATATATTATGTTTTTCGTTTATACGCAGAACACTCGAAAATAATAAAAATAATTTTATTGTCTTTTTATATTAATAATTTGCATAAAAAAATCTAATATTAAATATATATATATATTACTTAAATTTTCCAAAATATTAATTTAAAGTAAAAATGTTAAATTATTTAATAAGAAGGGTTAATGAATTTAATTCGAATATTATTAAATATAGAGATTAAATCATTCAAAGTAGAAGGGTTAAAATAAAATTACTAATTGATAATATCATCAATGCGATCTAATTGCCTAAATAAAAGTTAAAAACTCATCAAACATTTATTTTTTTGCCATTTAACATTTTATATCTTTCTTTTATTATATATTAAAACTAGCTTATTAACCCTCCTAATACGCGGAGAATTATATCAAAAAATATATAATGTTATATTAAAAAATTAATAGAAAATTATTAGTCATGTAGACAAAATGATTATGTTAGCAAATATGAAGTTAAATAAAATATTTACTGTGTAATTCGGAAAAAACCTTATTAAAAATAAAATAATCTTAATATATAATAAAAGAGGGGCCTTAAATGCCACATGGCGAAGTAAGGGCCCTTGGATGAGTTATATTCTTTGATTCTAGCCGTTAGATCAGATTGATGATGTCATCAAAGACTATTTCTATTTTACACCCTCTTACAATACATAATTACAATTAATACTTTCATTTATATCTCCATTGAAATAAAAAAAACATAAGTTTATTTTACTTATAAATCGCTCAATTTAGACTATGATTTAACATATTGTTATTCTAAAATCTGCTCATAAAAATATCAAAACATGTATATAAACGTAAATATATATATTATTTAACTATAAGCAACATAGGTATAAGCGTAAACGTATATATATATGTTATTATACGTATGACATTATCTTCTTATAATAACTTAAAATCTACATAAACAAAAATTTACGAGTCGAACTATATCTTTGTCCGCGCTATCGCGGGACAGTAATCTAGTTATAATATATAAGAATACTAAAAATATTGCGTAAATAGGACGAGCAAAAAACAAAAGATTTTTTTTATATGATATGTTTTCCGTTTATATGCAAAACACTCGTAAAACAATAAAATAATTTTATTTTCTTTTTATAATATATAAAAAACTAAAAATATTGGGTAAATAGGACGAAAAAAAAAACATAAGATTTTTCCATATGACATGTTTTCCGTTTATATGCAAAACACTCGTAAAACCATAAAATAATCTTAGTTTCTTTTTATACTAAAAATGTGTATGTGTTTGAAGAAATTAAAAAATTTGTTTTGTATTTTTTTTAGAATTAATTCAAAATACAAGTGTTAGATTATTTAAAGTAAAAAGGTTAATTAGTTTTATTTAATTATTACCATTTAAAATAAGGGTTAAATTATTTAAAATAAAATGGTTAAAATGAAATTATTAGTGATTACATCATCAAAATGATCTAATGGTTCAAATTTGGATTTTCATCTAATGGTTACTATTTTGCCAAGTGTTATTTTAGGCCTCTTTTTTATTATATATTAAGATAAGATTAAGATTAAGATTATGATAAGAAAACCTCACATTAATTTCACGAAAAGAATATAAAACCAAACAAATTGCAAGTTAAAAAGGAGGTTGGTTCAAACAATCATTAAGTCGAAATACATAAAATAAATCAATTAATAAATAAATAATGTATATCTTTTTTCCAATAAAATTTTATTTAACTTTATCCTAACAATTATCTTATTTGAATATTCTTCGGTTAAAAAGGTGTTACAAACATACAAACTTAAGATGTACAAATTTGATTTTACAAAAACATTAATCTTTACAAATATTGACAAAACTCCCATAAATAATCGTTGTATCTCCATTCTCCACATATTATACTAAAGGCATGAATGTGTTGATCGGTTAACATTGTTTGATTGTTCTTATATTGTATACATATTCAAACCCGACTTTCACACTCAAATGTAATTGTAGTTGTAGTTGAAATTGAAATTATAATTGCAATTTAAAATAATAATAATTTATACTACTATATAAATTATATTAGCCTTTTGATTTTTAGAACTTAATTTTAAAAGGATGAAATTTTAATTATTTATTTTCACAAATCAATACTAGCCATTCAAAGCTTAAATAAAATTTTTAAATGAATTATATAAATGAGTTTTGTAACATATAAATAATTTAATAAACCATTAAAATATATTTTAATGCATAATATTTAATTATAATAAAAAAATTAAATGATGATAATCTTCAATAGTTAATTAATTAGTAATAAATATATTAATAAGATTTATAACACTTGATATAAGCATTGAAATATAAAGTAATTAGAATAATATATACTTAAATTACTAAATTTAATAATTATTTATAATTATAAAAATATTATTTCATGTATCCATTATAATATTGTAATTGTAATATGAATGAAAATTAACAAAGTTATAAAATATAGTTAAAATGGTTAATAAATAGAGTTAATTAATTTAAAATACATTTGAACTCTAAAAGAAAAAAAAACACGTTTATAATATTGTATTTGACCATCAATGTCATATGTATATATTCATCGACGTTGCGCAGCAAGTATACGTGTTTATCATATTAATAAACATATTCAATTGTACTGAATTATAATTTTTATGTTGTGTTTTATATACATTTCATGTTTTATGTTTTATCTTCTTCCTATTAGTATATACCAAGAAAACATAACTAAGTCGTGAAGAACAAGGCTGCCCATCATCATCATCATCATCGTCGTCGTCATCGATTTGGGCCAGTAAATTAAGCTGGTCTCGTTTTCATCAAGTTCCATTACAGTTGGTCTCGGTTTTATCAAGTTTACAAGTCTTACTCGCATTGCATCGAACGGTAATAATTACCTATTTATATGTCTTCCTTTTTGATGAACCGTGTTGATTATTTATATCTAGGGTCGTCTTTGATTTTTGAAATCTTGGTGCAAAACACGTCGAAAATAAATAAAAATGAGAACATAAAAATAGGTCCGTTTAATGAATTAAACGACTATTATTCTAGTAACTTTAGATTCAAAATTGTCAATGAAGTTTTTATGCTCAAAGCTTCTTCCAAACTCATTTTTGGTTGATAGCATTGCTAATCTATAATCATTTGGTGCCCCCCTCGCCTGCTTCTCTACCCGCGAAGACGGTATATCTGATTATATCTTCCATGTTCTATGTTTTGATAAAGCTTATTTTCGAATATACAAGATTTAGAGGTCTTTGTTTGGCTTATTTTTGAACTTATAAACTTATTCTAAAATTCTATTGTTCCGGCTTATTTACTAGTTTATTAGCTTCATTCTTAGGGGGTGTCTTGTTTGGCTTATATAAGGAGTCTAGGGTTTATTGACTTTTCGGCTTATGTTTCTTAATCTCGGATTTTCGGCATATATAATTGTTTATGGGCTTATTACTGTGTATTATGACATAATAAACAGTAATAAGCCCATAAATTGTTACATAAGCCGAAAATCCGAGTTTATGAAACATAAACCGAAATGACAATAAATCATAAGCCGCTTATATAAACCCAAACAAATTTTAAGATAAAGAATCCAACTTTCTGTTTAAAATAATAAACTCAAACATATGCCTGCTTCTCTACCCGCGAAGACGGTATATCTGATTATATCTTCCATGTTCTATGTTTTGATAAAGCTTATTTTCGAATATACAAGATTTAGAGGTCTTTGTTTGGCTTATTTTTGAACTTATAAACTTATTCTAAAATTCTATTGTTCCGGCTTATTTACTAGTTTATTAGCTTCATTCTTAGGGGGTGTCTTGTTTGGCTTATATAAGGAGTCTAGGGTTTATTGACTTTTCGGCTTATGTTTCTTGATCTCGGATTTTCGGCATATATAATTGTTTATGGGCTTATTACTGTGTATTATGACATAATAAACAGTAATAAGCCCATAAATTGTTACATAAGCCGAAAATCCGAGTTTATGAAACATAAACCGAAATGACAATAAATCATAAGCCGCTTATATAAACCCAAACAAATTTTAAGATAAAGAATCCAACTTTCTGTTTAAAATAATAAACTCAAACATATGCCTCTTCTTTAAATTACTAAAGCCATAGGCATTTATAAATGTATTATTATTTGTATTGTCAACTGAAGTATAAAACTATAGTTTATGTTTTTTCTTGTTTTACAAATAGATGCTTCTAAATAGCAAAAAAATAAAAAATATAAAAATATATAAATAGTAAATAAATAGCAATGGTTATACCATCAACTTTGTTCTATAAAAGAGAAATCATATACAAAAGTTATTGTTTCTAACTTTCGATACAAAAACTAAACTTACAGGAGCAAACAAAAAATGACCGAGTTAACCGATCCCGAGTCAGACTCATCATCATATCCGTGTCTCGTGGAAGTGGAAAAGATCATTGGATACGAATTCAAAAACAAAGAATTGTTGAAAGAAGCTTTTACTCATACTTCTTACAAAGAGGATGATTCATTGTCCTATGAGCGGCTTGAGTACCTTGGAGACTCGGTTTTAGACCTTATAATTGCCAAAGAACATTATTTTCAATACCCAAAGATGACGTCGGGTGAGTTGACACAGTTGCGTGCCACAAATGTTGATAATGAAGCGTTAGCTCGTGTTGCATACAAACATGGGTTACATAGGTTTCTAAGACACCAAGATCCTCTACTCGAAGGACGGGTACTATTTTTCAATTTTTTACATTAATTTTTTGATTTAATGGTAACTAAATGCCAACTCGTATCAGTTAAAAGAACTTATGGAAGGAATCAAGGAGTATCCATTCCACTCTCATGGTTTGATTAATTCGCCTAAAGTACTTGCGGATATTGTTGAGTCGTTAATTGGTGCAGTCTACGTTGACACAAATTTATCGATCAATGCTACATGGGAGGTAAATACACAAATGCTTCGTTTTAAGTTTTAAACGTTTTTTTTAGGTTTTAGAAAGCAAAAAGTTATATGCCAATAATGACATTTCTCCCGGCGATCTTCATAATTTATAGATCGTGAGGAACTTGTTAGAACCTTTGACTATCCCTGAAAACATCAGCTTAAACCCTATGGCGAAGTTGAATCAAACGTGCCAAAAAATGGGGATCAAATTGGAATACATAGATATATGGGTCGAAAGAGGAGAGATTGAAATATATAAAGGTAACGAGTTGATTGGGAGAGGACACTACAAGAAAAAGAAAACGACTGCTATGAACAAAGCAGCGGCTGATGCATACGCGAATCTTGTCAAACAATTGGGTCTTCAAGATGATCATTTGAGTTTTGATCAACTTTTAATGTAAGTGTGTTCATATAAATGTCTACGAATATCAATTTGTGTTCTATACAAAATAGTGTTGTACACTAGTACAAAAGAGGGTCATAGAACCTGTTATTGGGTATTACAGAAACTTGTTCAGCAACATGTCTCTTTAGAGCAGGTCTCAGTTGTAGAGACCTGTTATTTAACTCGTCTCATTACTTCTTATAGAAACCGGTTGTTTAATAAAACCATGGCTCTTTAGATTTAATTTAATTTATTTTATGTTTCTATAGCGACCATGTGTCTTTGAGAGAAACCTGTCTCTATAGTTTAGATCAGTGGCCGCCCTGGGGGTGTGCTGGTCATGCGGTCGCACGGGGGCTCCGATTTTTAGGGGCCTCCGATTTAAAAGAAAAAAAAAATTGTTTTTGTACAAGCTTACAAGTTATCTTTGTCTCACATTTGAGTCACAAGAGAAAGAAGAGTTTAGTTTTTACTTTTGTCCCACATCGGTGGAAGAAGAAAATGATTAATTGATTAGATAGTTATAAATTAACCTACCTATGTGTCACGGACTTATCTCGATAAGGGTTTTCCGTGCGGCAATTAGTATCTACTAAGTCAGCCTTGCTCGAACACTCGATGATCTAGGCAACTAAGAAAGAAAGGAACACAAGTGAAATGGAAATACTTTGTATTGCTAGAGAGAACTTTACAAGAAAAGATTACAAGTGAATTGTGTGATGGTTTGGCCAAATGAGGGCTCTCCTATTTATACTACTCATTTAGGGTATGTACAAGCTCTAAACTCTTCCTAAGGAAGATTCTAGGGCTTCTAAGAGCTTCTAGGGCTTCCAACATCTTCCAAGAGTTTCCAAGACCTTCCTGCACCCTCCATAGAATTCCACTAAGTCTTCTAGTCAAGTGTAGAACAATCCGGACTCCCGGGTAACCCCGTAAAATCGGGTGGGGCGTGACATATGTAGTTGAGAAAATCACACCACATACTTTCAATTTCAGGTACGTATTTGATTATTATTTATGTTTAATATTGCAAAAAGTATCGTATTGGATAGTTTATCCATTGTCTAAGAATACAATATATACTATTTGTTACACAGTTAGTTAGTTATTAATTGTTAACTTGTTAAGTTTTTTTTTTTATTTATATAAAGGATGCCTCCAACTAGAAATTTGAATCGGGTTCTTCTAAACGCAAAAGAAAAGAAAATGAAGAACGCTTTATTCGTAATCAAAGAGGTGCTATCGATAAATTCATTATCAGACAAGTACGAGAAGAGGTAACAGCTAAAGCTAATCGGGAATCATTTCAGGTAGAGGAAACAATAATCAAAGATAATACCATAAATGTTGATAATGTTCAATCTAACAAGGATCATAGAGAAGGTGTAACACCTGAAACTGATGGAGGACCTAAATAACATGAAAATATTTCAGTCAACATATATGATCCTACGAATTGGGACACCCTCGATATTAAATGGAGAGATTTACTAGTGAAAAATGATCCTATAAGAGATATATTAAAAGGTAAATGTCCTAAAGATGTAAAAAATAGACCTTTTTGTTCAGAATTTTATAATAAGTACTTACCAAACGCAGAGAAGCATCATAGAGATTGACTTGTGTACTTTAAGGATCTTGATAAAGTATTTTGTTTCCCTTGCAAGTTGTTTAAGAAGAAAAAACAACCAAGTAGCACATGAGAGGATAAATGATTGGGGACATCTTTCTAATAGATTGAAGTTATATGAAAGTTCTGCAGATCATATATATTATATGTCTCTTTGGTTGGCTTGCGTGCAAGGCTGAAAACTAATGAAGTTATTGATAAAAAATTTCAGTAAGAAATTAACAAATAGACCAAATACTGGAAAAGGTATTAAGAATATTGTTTGTGTTACTGAAGTTATTAGCCAAACAAACTTTAGCATTCCGTGGAAGCAATGAGAAGCTATATGATGAAAACAATGGCAATTTTATGGATTTAGTTGAAATGATTGCGGAGTGGAATTCAGTAGGCAAAGCATATCCGAAGGAAACAAAATCATGAAATTCATTACCATTATCTAAGTCACAAGATACAAAATGAGATGATTATTTTGCTGTCTTCTGATATAAAAAAATACAATCGTGACAAAAATTAAGGAAGCGAAGTATTTTTTCAGTAATTTTGGATTGTACTCCAGATATTGCTTCAAAAAATGCTAGAAGCTCGATGTTTAGAAAATAATAATGTAACTCGTGTTTATTATAATGAGAAGTATTTATTATAAATTTTATAAGACCTTTTTTATTTTTTTGCACCAGGCCTCCGAAATATGAGGGTCGGGCCTGGTTTAGATAACCTTTTATATTTGAATTGGGAAGTCAAACCTGCTAATATATACTTTGAAAACTTCTATCATATATTTATATTTCATAATCAAAGTAGTAAGTTTCATACATCCACAAACAAAAATTATAACATTAATAATTCTCATATAATCCGATGTCTAATACAACCAGCAAGGTAATGAAAATAGTCTAAAACATAGAAATTAGTTCAAGCGGAAATAACAAATCCATTAGAAAACATACCAACTGGAAAATCAAACACTTTCAATTCATAAGGTCGTCTTTGTTGTCATGAGATCTATATAAAAAGAAAAGAATTGATATCATTATGATGAAATAAGGGTTTAATTATTTTTATTTTTTGAACGACAATGTTAGTGATTTGGGGCCAAAGTGACATCCAGTTTGGCAGTATGCAACCCACGAATCTTACACAAAGTTAGTTATCTCCTAATATTCACCTAAAGAGGAAATGAGTACAAGGATTTAATAGCACTTACACTTGATGGGAAAGAATGTTGTTGTAACAACACGAATTCGTAGATCCATGGCATTACATAATACCATTCCCAAGTAGAAAGTTGTTGTTGGACCTAAATTTTAAAAAGGAAAATAAAATCCAATTTTATACAATATTGACGATGAAATGAAAATAAAATGTGGACAATAATAATGTTGAAATTAAAATAAATATTTACCTTAACCATCTCCCAATTAAAATCTTCGAAACACCTAAAACGAAAATAAACAATAATTTCATATTATACTTTTAAAAACAAAATAACTATATACGAAATTTTATATGAATATATGGAACTCTTACCTATTAATAATCTGTGTGATTGCATAGTCCTTCAAATTCTTCGATCTTCTAGTAGAGTCCAAAATAAACCCCGAATATTCATTCTTCAAAAATATGAATAATGACCAATGAATCATGTAGTGTAACAAAGAGTAAACTTCTCAACATACGAAAACAAATATATATATATATATATATATATATATATATATATATATATATATATATATATATATATATATATATATATATATATATATATATTTGTTTTCGTATGTTGAGAAGTTTACTCTTTGTTACACTATATATATATATATATAAAAGATTATGCAACAATTGAAGTAGTATTATATGGTTCTAACCCTTTATGATACGGTGATAAAAACACATCTATATCCCGCCCACTTTCCGTTGCCTCTTTCAAATAACTCTCGACACTTTGAGGATTTTCGACACACGAGCGAGCATCAATAAAATACGAGTTAAGAAAAGCACATTTGTTTCCTTTCGGGAATACGATCATCTGATCCTGTAAGATCCTAAAAAAGAAATAGAATATATACTTAATGTAATATATAATTGAATACTATATAGAATATCCAATTGGTTTTTTTTTCGCCAATTTCAGCCAAAAACTTTCCAAATGTTAGCCTATTAGGTATCATCAAGGTGGTATTTTCATGTAAAATTAATTATCTAATGTACACTAAATGAGCTAAACTTTAAAAACCGGGTATGACTTTAGAGAGCAATTAACCAGTCTCTAAGACTTTAGAAACGAGTTGCTTTATATAACCAGTCTCTATAGGTGGTTTCCTTTTCTTTTTTTTACTAGTAGTTGTACATACCTTCTTCTCCTAGCGAACATAAGCGGGGATATCATGGTATTCACATGCATCATCCTCTAATGAATCTAATCTATCGTTGAGTACTCTTTTACACCTAGTAATACTCCGATTAAACTCCCCAATTTACCTACTTTGGCGAAATCAAATTTGCCCGGTTCTTGCGTACCAAAATCTCCTGAACCATGTCGAGTTTACCGTTAATGACAAAAAATCTCCCAATCCAGATTACGTAACATGGGTACAAAACGATCAAAGGGGTGTTAGTGGGTACAAAACGATCAAAGGGCCGTTAGTGGGATTCTGTTGAGGTGGTCGGATTATCAACCGCGAAGCAAAGATGGGATTCTTTAGAATCCGCTTATAGTGGTGCTTCAATCGAAAGGGTTCAAAATGTACGAAACAAGCTTCGTTTATTAACCAAGGGTTCTTCTTGTGTAACTGAATTTGGTCGGTCGCTTAAGAATGTATGTGATCAACTTGCATCCATAGGCCACCCGATTAAAGACATCGACAAAACTCATTGGTTGCTTTGCGGACTTGGCCCTTCATTTGAAAATTTCTCTACAGCCGTTCGTACCGCTCGTAATAATACACCATATTGCTCAAGCTCGTAATAATACACCATATTACCTGATGTTGCATTTTCTGCAGCCATCAGACCTGCGTCTTCCAACCGAGGGCGTGGACAACGATCGGGACGCAACAATGGTTCGTTTGGTGATCACTCTCGTTTTGTTTGGTTCTATCCTCTCAAGACAAAATCAAGATTTTATGTGGTTTTCGACAACTTTCTTAAATTTGCTCAAAATCAATTTATGAGAAAAGTTAAGGTTTTCCAGAGTGATGGAGGTACGGAGTTTATCAATCATAATGTTCGAAAAGTTTTGGATGATAATGGCACGTTCCATCGAATCTCTTGTCCATACACTCCGCAACAGAATGTACGAATTGAACGGAAACATCGACATATTTGAAACGGGTCTCTCCATGATCTTCATGAGTCATGTTCCGACTTCATATTGGGTTGAAGCGTTTAGCACTGCGGTTTATGTTATTAATCGGATACCATCAAAAGTCCTCTATAATATATCTCCGTTTGAAATTAAATGTTAATTAAATTAAACATAGATTGATACAAGAAATAGCAAGTAAATATTACAATGAAAAATAAACGATTACAAAGTACTAAAAACACCATTACAAGGTAATAAAAAGAGTTAATAGTTTTGAAGATCATCTTCTTTTAAATTAAAATATTTGATAAAACCACAGTTAGATGTCCCTAATTCGGCTTGGGAAATTTCTTATTGAGCTCTTTTTGTATTAATTTTCATTTGAGCACTTTGTAAAGCCCCACGTACTAATGTAATCGCCAATTGAATTTGGATATTTGAATAAAATGTTATTTTTCTCTTTTATTTCTTTTAACTCCAACTTATTTTATAGAAATACAATAAAAAGGTTTAAAAGTATTGAATTTTGACTTTTTAAAGTATATGGTTAGAAATGAGTTGTTTTTAGAGTACAAACATTCTAAAAATCACGATATTCTAAAAGTAGAAATAAAAATAAAGGACATGGATGGAGAAAGTTTTAGGCAATAACTACTAATCTAATAAATGTGAGTTTAGGATGATGTAATATGGTTTTTTTTAAACTTAATCAAATATTATATTACGAAAATGAAGCTTAATATTGGGAAAATGAAGCTTACATTGGAAGATTTAGGCTACCCATTTTCCTTGTCAATGATATTATGTTATCTGAAATTGCTTTCGGTTTACTCCACAAACTTCCGTCTCCCTAAATTCAAATTACTGAGAAAAACCCTTTAACCGTTCTTTTCTTTTGAGTCTATGAAGCCATGATATGGATATAAATAATATGTTTAATGTTGTTTTGTTTTAATATGATCTTAGACTAATTTAGAAGGTATGTATTTAAAGTTATTAATTATTATTACTTCATTGTTAATCCTTTCATCTTTTTCTTTTATGTTGGTTGATTTTCTTTGTGCTTTATGCCCTAGCGTTTAAGGTTTTGATTAGAGTTCTAAGACTTGGTTACTTTTGAGTGGTATTCACTAGGTTTGTTTTTTCCCCTCTTACTTTTTAACATCTCCTTAATTTTCACATATTCAGAAAAATATGCTATTAATTGATATGTTTTTATTTGTGATTTTTTGTAGATGTCCATCTTCAATCAACAGTGGTGAATACTCGGTATTGTTATTTTTTTTTTCCCATTCGAGTTTTATTATAACATATTGTTAGAGTTTGGCTTTTTGTTGGTGACTATAGAATTCCTATAAGGTGTTTGATGAAGTGTCTAAACGAGTTTATGGTCCTGATTTGGCTTTTGAATCAACCATTGCACTTCAACTTTTCTTGATTGTTATTTTTTAGGCTGTTCGGAATGCCAAATTATTAAAGCTTAGGTTTGTTGTTTTTATTTCTTTAAATTCTTTGATGTTTATAAAACTTTTCATTAAATGTATTATTATAAACTGGTTTTCCATAGAGTTTTATAATTTATACTATTTTTTTTCTTTTGATTTTGTCCCAGGGATGTCGATAACCTTGTGAGTGGCAAGGAGTTTTTGGTAGCCAATAAAAGAAACAAACCGATATTTAGTTTTTGACACGAACACTTGAGCTGTTGGACAATCTATATGTGTAAGTGCTACATATAGAGTCACATCAGAAGGTAGTAACTCCGCATCTCTATCACTCCTGTATAAGGGGTATTCAGATGTGCATTTTCAAAGTGATTAGGTTATATTGGGTTATCTATATCAGAAAATCAGCTCTAATAAAGCAGGTTGTAAAAGATAGTATTTGGTTAATCTTTTGTTGCATGAAGTTGAAATAATAGTTTTATTAGATATTTAAGTGTTAGAGATAGGTATCAAAAGGGATTTTTCTTTGAAAATATGGATGACTTATTGTGAAAGAGTTGGTATGAGTCCATCATAATAGTCAAAAGAGGGGTAGATCTCTTGTTTTTTCTATTTACTATGTATATAATTGTTTTGTGTCATTAGTTTATTTTTAATGTTATATCTTTAGTTAATTTGGATGATGAAGGAAGAACTCCATGCATTATAGGTTTATTCGGGTGATTGAAGCAATGTGATTGTTATAGCCTTTCTACAATTTAAGATGGTGTGTATTATCATGGTATTGTGCCTATGACATGAACAAATTTCGTGGTTCTATTTAGCGAATCATGACTTCTTATCTTTCGTGTTAAATCAAGTTATTTTGTATTGTTATGTTAGCCCCAATTATTAACACTTTCATATCTTTTTTTTCTATTTACTATGTATATAATTGTTTTGTGTAATTAGTTTATTTTTAATGTTTTTTTATCTATAGTTAATTTGGATGATGAAGGAAGAACTCCATGCGTTATAGGTTTATTCAGGTAATTGAAGCAATGTGATTGTTATAGCCTTTCTACAATTTAAGATGGTGTGTATTATCATGGTATTGTGCCTATGACATGAACAAGTTTCGTGGTTCTATTTAGCGAAGGATGACTTCTTATCTTTCGTGTTAAATCATGTAATTTTGTATTGTTATGTTAGCCCCGGTTATTAACACTTTCATATCTTTTTTTTCTTTTTTACTATGCATATAATTGTTTTGTATAATTAGTTTATTTTTAATGTTTTTTTTTTATCTATAGTTAATTTGGATGATGAAGGAAGAACTCCATGCGTTATAGGTTTATTCAGGTGATTGAAGCAATGTGATTATTATAGCTTTTCTACAATTTAAGATGGTGTCTATTATCATGGTATTGTGCCTATGACATGAACAAGTTTTGTGGTTCTATTTAGCGAAGGATGACTTCTTATCTTTCGTGTTAAATTATGTTATTTTGTATTGTTATGTTAGCCCCGATTATTAATACTTTCATATCTTTCTTTTTTTCTATTTACTAAGTATATAATTGTTTTGTGTAATTAGTTTATTTTTAATGTTTTTTTTATCTATAGTTAACTTGGATGATGAAGGAAGAACTCCATGCGTTATAGGTTTATTTAGGTGATTGAAGCAATGTGATTGTTATAGCCGTTCTACAATTTAAGATGGTGCGTATTATCATTGTATTGTGCCTATGACATGAACAAGTTCCGTGGTTCTATTTAGCGAATGATGACTTCTTATCTTTCGTGTTAAATCATGTTATTTTGTATTGTTATGTTAGCCCCAGTTATTTTTGGATTGTTAGCTAGGGAAGGCCGTGTTTTCAAGATTAATTTTATCATTGGATTATTTGTTAACTATGTTTAGTCTATATGTTGTGAAAAGAAATAATTCATTACTTACAATGTTTTTTTAACTTTATTTTTTCTCATTGCAAAGTTATGTTAATTCTAGAATTTCTAACAAATAAATTAGTTGTGATGTTTTTTAGAGTTATTATTTTGGTGTATGCTTGAATGTATATATAGATTGTATTATATGTTGAACACTTATCTTCTGCACTCTAAACAATAGTTCAACAACTAGAATTTATGTATTGTTTTTTTCTAATTAATCACTTTGAACTATAAGTTTAATTTTTTTTTTTTTTTGACGCAAACCTTTAAACATAATTTTCTTATAAAATCCCTGTGTATCTATATCTTGCAGGTTCTTGCTTCAGGCACAAGAATCCGGCAAGTAATAGCATTCGGGTAATAAGCTAGTATTATTATGTATATCAATTATGTCTATCTATCATTTCTCTTAAAATTTAGCCATTTTATAATACAAAATCCTACACAAACTACAAAATACTCCCTATGTCTCAATAAAAGAGTTTGAAAAAGGAAAATTTTAGAAATAAGATAGGTGCAATTAATTAAGTACCTTTTTTAATTAGATTAATCATTTTGTCATTATATTAAATAAATCAATTACTTTTAGAGTATGAAAAGTTGAAAATATTTGAAGATAAACTGAAAAGTTTCTATATTTTAACCATTTATATTTAAAAAATAACATTAATTTTTGAACAAACATAAATAGTAAGATGTAAAGTAAAGTTTTTGGAACGGACGGGGTAATTCATTAAAATTCTAAAATCTTTTCACATTATTAAAATCCTTCTCAAAAGAGTTAATTACATAAATCGCTCTATACTTATTTTGAATAACAAATTTCATCCATAAATTTAATGGACATCTATTTTGGGACGAAATGTGTAATTAGTTAACGATGATTTTAACGAAAACTTTTAACGGACATTCATTTTAAAGAAAAAATAGTAATTACTTTACAAAAGTGCACGTTTTATGTAACATTTTAAATTTTAATATGAAATATATAATTTCGAATATAACATAGGGGCAATTTATGTAATCAACTCTTCTACAAGAAAAATAACTAATACGTCAGCCCATTAAGAAGGCCCTAGATTATTCTCGACCCATTACTACTACCCAAACTAAAACTATATAAAGACCACAAATCCCAGATTGAAAAGAAAAAAAATATTAAATTAAATTAAAAAACCCTAAAACAAGTTTTCTTGGAGAACAGGGCACTCTGCAATTTATTCAATTATTCTAAAATCGTATCAAAATTTGAAATTGAAATTGTGAAATTGAAAAAAATGGATTTTGAATTACGAAGAGCTCGAGAAAAATTAGAAAAAGAACAAAAAGATAGAAAAGAAAAGGCGAAATTGAGATTAGATCGAGAAAGAAAAGCAAAATTAGAAGCTAATCGTCAACGAGAAGCGATTGAATCTGCTCAAAGAATTCGTAGAATTGATGCTATGGAAGCACAATTTAAGGTATCAATTCTATTTTATTTTATTTTCTTTAGGGGGTGTTTGTTTGGGGCTTATTGAAATTTGGGTTTATGTTTTATAAGCTCGAATTATCCGGCTTATGTAATAGTTTATGGGTTTATTACTATTTATTATGTCATAATAAACATTAAACTTTACTCTAACTTGTATGTATTTAACTTAAAACTCCTTTATTGTTACGAGCTTATCTAGCTTTGGCTTATGTTTCATGTCCATGTCCATTATTTTCCAACTATTTTGTGACTTTTGAGTTTATGTAGATTATCCATATCTAGGGGGTGTTTTATGGCTTATTGAAATTTCGGCTTTATGTTTCATAAGCCCGAATTTTCTGGCTTATGTAACCGTTTAGGGGCTTATTACTGTTTATTATGTCATAACAAACAGTAACCATAAACGGTTACATAAGCCAGAAAATTTGAGCTTATTGAACATAAGCCGAAATGTCAATAAACCATAAGCCACTTATATAAGCCTAAACAAACACTACCTTAAGCCATAATAAGCTCATAAGTCACAAAATAAGCCGGAGTAAGCGTATCTGGTAGCCGTATCTAGATAAGCTCATAAGACCAAAAATAATCTTAAAAGTAACAAGTTACAAAAATTGTATCCAACTTTACTTTGGAGTCTATTTTATCTATTCAACTTAAAACACGTCTATTGTATTTTGTATTTAAATGACTTTCAAATATTGTTATTGTATATCATGTGTTAAGGCATAGAGCTACAATTAAAGATAAAAAAAAGTGGCACATGTGTTTATAAGTTATTATGTTATGATGTATTTAGAACAAAGAGCTAAGATTCGGGGGTGTTCTGGATTGCTTCTTATAACGGGTTTTTTTTCAGAAGTTACGTACTTAAACAGTTTTAGGTGTTGTTTTGCATTCTATTATTAAGCAATTCCATTCACTATCTCTTACATTGCATAATCTGACAACTAATTAACTACTTCTGATAGTTCGAAAAACATAAACAGTTTATAGAAGCAATTACCAAGGTGTTCATTGAAAATTACTTATTTCACCCTTAAATAAGCCGTTTGTTTTATACACAACACTTAGGTGCATATAGCATTTATTGTAAAAGTTCGTTGATAAGTTATATAACACATTTGCTTATGCTTTCTTTAAACTAAACAGAAGTAGCTAATCATGCTTATATAAGGGTTTGCTATTCGTGTTTTACGAATATGCTTATTTGTGGAATATAAGAGGTTAAATAATCATAATCACTTACGTAGTTTGAATAGGTAGTTTCCAAGCAGCAGTGCAGCACCTTTGAAGTAACTCATTTTACCCCGTGTAGGAAATAAGCAGTTTGCTTCAATTTAAATTCTCAAAAATACTTATCTACTAATGAAACAAAATTAACAGATAAGCAGTTTTAATAAGCAATTCCGAGGTGAACACCCCATAAGTTGCAACATTTGATTTTCATTAGATGTATTTCCTAGAATCTTAGAAATTTAGGGCTTATCATTCTTCCTCCGTATGTATTATATCTAACATATCTTCCCATGTTTATAGTTATATGGCACACTATATATAGATATAAAATTCACATATTTCTATTGACCATGCAGGCGGAACAACAAATGGAAGAAAATATATTTTCCACGAGAGGAATTTCGTTTACTCGTGTTTTAGAAGCTGTACCATTTGAAGGTTCTGGAGATAAGATTAAGCTACCACCTACCTGTTTCAGTGATTTATCCAGTGAAGGCGCTTTCGACAAAGGTCCCCTTCATTTCCAGCTGTCACTAGTTAACCAAGACGAATCATCACAATCAAAGCCTACTGAAAGTTCAAACCAGGGGTCGACCCATGCGGGAGTGTTGGAATTCACTGCAGAAGAAGGCTCCGTTGGGATTCCTCCTCATATTTGGAATAACTTATACTCCAAACAAGATCAGATGACTCCTTTAATCGAAGTTAAATATGTGTGGTTAGCAAAAGGAACATACGCAAAACTTCAATCTGAAGAACTTGGGTTCTCGGATATTCCTAACCATAAAGCGGTTCTCGAAACAACTCTTCGTCAACACGCAACTCTTTCTGAAAACGACGTTTTGACGGTCAAACATGGTGTGTTAACTTTTCATCTCCGTGTTTTGGAGCTAAAACCATCATCAAGTGTGTCGGTTCTTGAAACAGATATCGAAGTTGACATTATGGGTCCTGATACACTTCCCGAAAAAGTCAACCAACACGTGCTGAAACAGTTGACTTTTGGGAAGTCAGAATCTGGTGTTGTGAATGAACAAGAATACGTTTATTATAAGTTTTTGATAGATGATGTTATGTGGAGTATAGTTTCTTCGGGGGATGCGGAAATTGAAGTTAAGCTGGATTCCGAGGATAACGGAGATACCGATCTTTATCTTTCACGACATCCGCTTTTATTCCCAAACACACACCAACATAACTGGTCTAGTCATGATATGGGTTCGAAATGTTTGGTTCTTGGCTCAAAAGACCAAAATTTGAGTGCCGGTACTTATAGTGTTGCCGTGTATGGCTTCAAGGGAACCACAAAATACCAAGTTTCAGTAACCGTTAAAGATACTACTACCTCAAAAATAGGTCAACAACCTGTGTCGTCTTCTTCTTCATCGTCGTCGAAAGCGGATACTGTAGAGTGTCTAAATTGTAAACATTATATTCCGTTAAGAACTATAGCGCTTCATGAAGCATATTGTAGAAGACATAATGTAGTTTGTGGACATGCGGGATGTGGGATTGTTCTTAGGACTGAAGAGGTTAAGAATCATGTACATTGCGAGAAATGTGGGCTGGCGTTTCATAGCGGGGAGATTGAAAAACATATGAAAGTGTTTCATGAGCCGTTGTTGTGTCCGTGTGGGGTCATCCTTGAGAAGACACAGATGGTAAGAAACTATATTTTTTTTAATTAGATTTAGCATTTCGATTTACTAACATGTAAATAGGTTGTTGTGGGTTATGTTTTATCTCTACGAGGTAACGAACTTTCAAATTTTCAGTTTAAGATAATTTGACCGGTAACAACCTGTACCAGAGTACCCTGTTTTAACTTTTGACCCATTATCTGACCCGTCTGTTTTTTTATATTTTTACTTCTTTATTGCAGGTACAACATCAGTCCACAGAGTGCGCTTTACGTCTTGTGACATGTAGATTTTGTGGGGATATGGTTCAAGCTGGTTCATTGGCTGCTGATACACGAGATCGTTTAAGAGGACTTTCGGAGCATGAAAGTCTATGTGGGTCTCGAACTGCCCCGTGTGACTCTTGTGGTCGGTCAGTTATGTTGAAAGAAATGGATATTCATCAAGTTGCTGTTCATCAGAAGAATTGATGCAATTGTGCCAATATATTATTGTTTATGTAACGCCTTCTTTTCTACTGTATGTAAGGCGCTGGTGCATTGTGTAAATGGATGCTACTGATTGTGGTTTATGGTTTTCGGTTTTAAATCATTGCCTTATACACGAGCCATTTGGATTATCTCCGTTATTATAATTTAAGCCAATATGTAATTTAGGTTTTAAGACACTTTTTTTTTTGCGACGTTTGTTTTTTTTTCTTTTTTTTTCGTCGTGTCTTATATAGTAGATGATTCATATATATTAAAATCCAACCCCTCCTGATATTAATCTGCTCCGACGCCTAAAACCTAACGGAGTTGTGCCTGAATTATGCATATAACACCAATCCAGAACGGATACACGATTTATTAACATCAATTCAAAACACGTCCATTAGTCATTTTGTGTGACAATGAAGCAAAAACATATCAACGAAACAATAAATAAACATATGATGAGCATAATATAATATATATCATTACTTTTAGAGTTAATTACATAAATTGTCCTTATGGTTTATTTAAAATTATGGATTTCGTTCCTAAGTTTAAAACGTTACATAAATCGTCCAATTTTGGAAACTAATTACGTTTTTATTCCCTAAAATGCATGTCCGTTAAAATTTTCCGTTAATTAATTACATATTTCGTCCTTAAAATGGACTTCCGTTAGAAATTAGGGACGAAAAACGTAATTAGTTTCGAAAAGTGAACGATTTATACAACGTTTTAAACTTACGGACGAGATACGTAATTTTGGGTAAACTTTAACAAGTATGTAACTAACTCTTACTTTTATAGAATGAAACGTACATATTTTATAAGAAAAAGTGTATGTATTAGGTGTAATTTTACCAAATATTCACATGCATGTAACAAATAATTACTTTAAAATATTAAACCCTTTCTCCAAAACAAGATTAAGGAAATTATTGGAATCAATTTACCTACTCCAATTAATTCTTAAGAGTAGTTTAATTTAATCTCTATTAATTAAACAAAGCTAAATTTTAAAGTATTTGATTAAGATTCGATGTATCATCGGTTTATTCATCGGGTGTAAACTTTTCCAGAAGAAAATAAATATATATATATATATATATATATATATATATATATATATATATATATATATATATATATATATATATATATAAGTATTGTGAACTCTCAATAAAAATGAATGGTCTAAAGTTTGATTTTCATTAAATATTTTACTATTAATGACATCTATTGACCCGCAACGCTGATACAATTTAAAATGCCGATACAATTTAGGTGAGGAGTTTGTTTAAAGATAAGTTTGCTTCTTTCTTTTTGATAAACTCATCACCCGACAAAATTGAGCGTTGTTATTGTTGTACTCACGACCAAGTTACTAGTTTAAGTGCATACAAACTTTTAAGAGTATCTCGAGTTATAAACAAACAATATTCTATAAAATTAAAGAAATTATTATACTTAAAATTATAGAATTGTAATATAAACGAGTCAATCTTTAATAGTTGTTCGAGTGATAATTTGAAAATTGGATAAACTCTCACTAAATATAAAAGGTCTAAGATTTTATATTCACCGACAATATTTCTACTAGAAATATTTAGCGACTTAAAATAATTCATTTACACTCTAACTAATTTACACTTATGTTAAAATATATTTTTTTATTAGATTCTATTCTAAGTTATTAATTATTGATTATTTTATACTATTAATCTAAAACTCACCAACAAGAAAATAGTCAATGTTCTTGGATAACCTAAGTAATAAGTGTTGTACCTTTTTATACAAAATATAGTTTAAATAAATACACGTATCAAATCAAACACAATTTGTTTATTTTTGAGATTGACAAAAAATATTTTTCTAATTTTTCTTGTTGCCTACATCGTTGGGGAAATTAAAATAATTTTTATGTTTTTCAAAAAAGATCTTTAATTATTATTCGGATTTTAACTTAAGCTAAAAAGTAAGAAGATATAAAGTTCAAGTTTTATTAGAAGCATTTTGTCGGTTCAAAAAGTCGTTATTATAGAAACACAAAGAAAAATAAACAAAGGTGATATCGTCAATTATTAAAGAGAAAAAAAACCATCAAATTGTTGAAATTTTTTCGAGTTAATTACATGGTTCGTCCCTATGGTTTGCACCATTTTCACCCGTCATCCCTATTACTTTTTTATTACACCACTGGTACCTAAGTTTGAAATTTGTTGCCTCCATAGTCCCTAAAATGGACGTGACGTTAAAAGGGCCGTTAAGTGACCTCACGTGTGTCACACGTGATGGGTAATTTCGTCATTTTACATATCATCTTCCCCATTTTCAATATGAACATCCCAAAAATCCAAAACCCTAAAATCAAAACTCAGATTCAATCCTAAACTAAATAAAAAAAACATAATCAAAATCCAAATCATTCAATCCTAAATTAAACAAAACAAAATCAAAACCCAAATATCAAATCAAAATAAAAAACACAACAGCTTTTTGATTTTATCAAAAATTTTACGGATGAAAACTACTGTATTGTTGACCTGACCATGAGTACTACGAATAACCTTTCAGGCAAGCGCAAGGCTAACACTATTACTGACACAAAGTCTATGTCAGTAAAATCATCGTCTACCAAGGCTGAAAAAGGGTTGTGGGTGTCAAGACTGACAAAGAGTAATATCAATTTAATAGTTTTGAATCAGTTAATTATTGTCAGATTTTTCGTTGGAACTTTATAATCATGGTTTTGTTTTTTTCCCTTCTTCTGGAATTACTTTTGTTTGAATTTTCATATGTATTTTGTTGTTTTGGAGATTCTCGTAAACTTTCTTTCTTCCCAATTTGACCCCAAGCCAGCCGAAGAACAGCTGGCCAGTTAGCGTCCCAATAAACGCGACACTGTTAACCGCAGCTGCAACGTGTGCAGGCAATGATCCTGGGTTTGGGTGACCAGGGACATGGTAGTAAATTCGACCCAACAATTTAGTCACTAGTGAGATGCAGAAGGTCGTAGGCATCTGTGAAGAAACCCATTCCTGCTCATTCTCCTGGGTATACAATCTTTGAAAAAGCTGTTGTGTTTTTTATTTTGATTTGATATTTGGGTTTTGATTTTGCTTTGTTTAATTTAGGATTGAATGATTTGGATTTTGATTATGTTTTTTTTTATTTAGTTTAGGATTGAATCTGGGTTTTGATTTTAGGGTTTTGGATTTTTGGGATGTTCATATTGGAAATGGGGAAGATGATATGTAAAATGACGAAATTACCCATCACGTGTGACACACGTGAGGTCACTTAACGGCCCTTTTAACGTCACGTCCATTTTAGGGACTATGGAGGCAACAAATTTCAAACTTAGGTACCAGTGGTGTAATAAAAAAGTAATAGGGATGACGGGTGAAAATGGTGCAAACCATAGGGACGAACCATGTAATTAACTCAATTTTTTCTTATATTCTACTATGTATCAAATTTCACCAAAGTGGTAGTTTTGAGGCTCTTTCGATCTTATTAATATTCTGATAGTCGATCCTAAGACGAGCTAGTTGAAAGATTGCACGAGGCTTGTACATCGAACATTACAAAAAAGTGTGATTCAAACATATATTTTTGCAATTGTTAGTATAATAAAAATGTATAAATATTCAAATAATATATAAAGTAGTTTCTTTTACGCATCTTAATAATATAAACACAAAGACTTACATCATCTTATTATTCATCAAAGACTAAAGAATAGTTTTACACAACATTACGTATATGTTGTCGAGATACATGAGTCTGTTAGAAACAAAATATACGATATGTTGTTTCTTTAGTGTAAAAAATGTATCAAAACTTGAAGTTTGCTATTATTGATAAGGTATACGTAAATAATACAATAACATAGTTTATTAAGGGGTGTTTGTTTGGTCTTATATAAGGAGCTTATGGCTTATTGATATTTCGGCTTATGTTTTATAAGCCCGAATTTTTCGGCTTATGTAATCGTTTAGGGGCTTATTACTGTTTATTATGACGTAATAAACAGTTTTAAGCTCATAATTAGTTACATAAACCGGAAAATTCGAGTTTATGAAATATAAGCCGAAATACAATAATTCATAACCCGTTTATATAAACCAAAACAAATATACAAAATTAATAAATAATTAAAAAAAATTACATGATGGCAACAAAAGTCAAATTAAATAAAATATAGCCGTTACTACAATCTAATAAACACACGTCTTTACAAGTTTTAAATCTCAATACCAAAAACAATTCCACCTCATTCATCAAAACCCTATACTCTTTACACACACTCAAACACACACTAACACACACACACAGTTCATCATTTTTCATCAATTTCATACTATTTATGCTTAAATTTTATATTTTCATCATTTTTCCAGAGTTTAATTAAGTAAACTGAATTTGAGTACAATTTGGCAGATTTTTAAGGTAAATAATAATGTTCATTTCATTTCACTGATATCGAACGTAATCGGTACATTATTTTTTTTAACTATTATATGTTTATATATATGAATTTGTTTGATATAAGTTTGTGTAATTGTGTAAGCCGGTCCCAGATTTCAGATGTCCTGTGTGAAAAATAAAAATTTAAATATAGCTTTTTAGATCAACTTAGGGGGTGTTTGTTTCGGCTTATGAAATTTAAATAAGCCATAACTCATAAACTCATAAGCCGGAAATAATGAGGTTATGAAAAATTACATTAGTTCATAAGCCCGTTTAATAAGCTGAAACAAATACCCCTTAAAAAATGATGAAGCTTAACCAGTTAACTTTTCTAATCCTCGAGAATTGCATATGTTAGCAATTAATGTATACTGAGTCCATCGATTCGATGGTCTCAGTATACATTAATCATCACTTGCGTAGGCAATTCTAGAGAATTACAAAAGTTAACTGATTAAGCTTCCTTATTTTTGAAGTTGATCCAAAAAATTGTGTTTGTTTTTATTTTTCGCACAGGACATCTGATATATGTATTGAAAGTAATTATATGTTGTGTGTTTACATCTGGTTTCATTTATTCCGATTCCGGTTATAAATATGCCTGGGTGTTTGTTTGGGGGGGTTATGGCTTATTGACATTTCGGCTTATGTTTCATAAGCTCAAATTTTCTGGCTTATGTAACCGTTTATGAGCTTATTACTATTTATTATGACATAATACATAATAAACATTAATAAGCCCATAAACGGTTACATAAGCCATAAAATTCGGGCTTATGAAACATAAGCAGATATTCCAATAAGCCATAAGCTCCATATATAAGCCCAAACAAACACCCCGTTAGTATTAAAATCATTAGGCATGATTCCGCCTTAATTTAAAAAGTTGAATACTCGAGTGGCCTCTGCATACATTATCCGTTGAAAAACGAAAAATCTAATATTTTTTGTATATATATCTAAACGACAAATAAATTTTCTGCAGGTGAATAAGATATGGCTACAAGTTCAGAAATAGGACTTGCAGCAGCGATAAACATCCTCACTGCATTTGCGTTTTTGGTTGCGTTTGCTATACTTAGGATTCAGCCTCTTAACGATAGGGTCTATTTCCCGAAATGGTATTTAAAAGGGTTAAGAAACAACCCACTTCAATCAGGTGCATTTGTGCAAAAGTTTGTGAACTTGGATTTCAGATCGTATTTAAGGTTTTTGAACTGGATGCCTGCTGCATTGCACATGCCAGAGCCTGAACTTATTGATCACGCGGGATTGGATTCTGTTGTTTACTTAAGAATCTACTTAACAGGGTTAGTAGTTTTCTTAGTATTCGTTTTATTTCGTCTTAAGCCTAAATGATATTCAGTTTTCTTGATATGCTGTTGATTATTTTGAAACAGATTAAAAGTTTTTGTTCCGATTGCATTACTTGCTTTCACGGTCATGGTGCCTGTAAATTGGACTAATCGGACTCTGGAGCAGTCTAAATTAACATATAGTGATATAGACAAGCTTTCAATATCGAACATTCCCGATGGATCAAACAGGTATTTAATATTTTCCATGTCATTTTTTATGATTTTTATTCAAAAATTTTTAGTATAAAATATGGTTGTAATTTGTAAACCTCGACTGAAATTCTGTAAATATTGGTTGCAGGTTCTTTACTCATTTAGTCATGGCTTACGCCTTTACCTTTTGGACGTGCTATATTTTGAAAAGAGAGTATGAAATAGTTGCATCGATGAGGTTGCATTTTATTGCATCTGAACAACGGCGCCCTGATCAGTATACTGTAAGATCATCGTTTATTTTGTTAAATTTAGAGAAATATAATGAATATTTTTTGATGGTAATAATAAAATCCTAATTTTCTTAGGTACTCGTGAGAAATGTGCCACCAGATCCCGATGAGACAGTCGATGAACTTGTTGAGCACTTTTTTCTCGTCAACCATCCAGATCAGTATTTATCGCATCAGGTTCCACTTCCGATAATTCTAATCTTTGTTTTATTTGTTTGATACAACATAGATATTGTTTGTTTTTTTTTCCTTTTCTTATACATAAAATCTTTATTTGCAGGTTGTTTACAACGCAAATGCACTCTCAGATTTGGTAAACGAGAAGAAAGCGAAGCAGAATTGGCTTGACTATTATCAACTGAAATATAACAGAAATAACCAGTCAAAAAGACCGTCACTGAAGGTATTTATTTGAATCGTTTTAGGTGTATATAATGTGTTTTAAATATATATGTAGTTTTCTAAGCGGGGTGTTTTTTCTCTATGGAACAGACTGGTTTTCTCTGGATGTGCGGAAACAGTGTGGATGCTATTGATTTTTATCAATCCGAGATTGAGAAACTAATGAAACAAGTAAGTACTGAAAGCTTATGTTCCATATTAAGAATAGCAAGTTTTGACGCGTTACCCAAACGGCTGACCCGCCCCTTTTTACCGCATCTAGTACATCTAGGTGCAAACCTTTTATTATTCATACACTTATAAGCACATTCTTCTTCGTGAACTTTTTTGTTCTAAATGTAATTTTCTCGACTTATTTATTGCCAGATAAATAAAGAGAGGGAAAGGATTACCACGAGCTCGAAGCATGTAATGCCAGCTGCTTTTGTTTCTTTTAAAACACGATGGGGAGCTGCTGTTTGTGCACAAACTGAACAATCTAGGAACCCGACCATTTGGTTAACCGAGTGGGCACCAGAACCCCGTGATGTTTATTGGGATAATCTTGCGATTCCATTTGTTTCACTCACCATCAGAAGACTTATTATTGCTGTGGCATTTTTCTTCCTTACATTCTTCTTCATGATCCCAATAGCATTTGTACAATCGCTCGCAAATATGGATGGAATAGTGAAAGCAGCTCCTTTCATGCAAGGCATTATGGAAGTGTACGTTTTTTTCTCGACTCTACAATTAATTCATATTATTTTTATTTCAAGCAAACTTTATTTTTTCGAATATTAAAAACTGATTATTTTGACATTTTTTTTTTCTGCAGGAAATTTGTCAAATCTTTCATACAAGGCGTACTTCCAGGAATTGCTTTAAAAATCTTCCTCATCTTCCTACCTTCAATCTTGATGATGATGTCGAAGTTTGAAGGATTCAGCTCCATATCGACTCTAGAGAGAAGATCTGCAACAAGATATTATATTTTCCAATTTATCAATGTTTTTCTTGGAAGCATAATCACCGGGACTGCATTTCAACAGCTAAATACTTTCATCCATCAGTCTGCAAACACGTAAGATTCTCCTAATACATGCCAGTTGTTATCTGCGTTATTAAAATCAAAACGCTTTCGCCTTTTTGAACGTCTATGTAAATTGCCACATTTCATGCTTAACATGAAATACCGTCCATGAATATTTTTAACCATCTATTGATCTACATTACCTTTATATAGTGCATCTCATATATATTTTTTTAATTTTGTATCTCTCTATATCTACAGTATCCCGGAAACAATTGGTGCATCTATACCAATGAAAGCAACCTTCTTTATAACATATATTATGGTAGATGGATGGGCTGGAGTTGCAGGGGAGATTCTGAGGTTAAAACCGTTAATATTCTATCACTTAAAGAACTTTTTCTTGGTGAAAACCGAAAAGGATAGAGAAGAGGCAATGAATCCCGGAAGTTTGTCGTTCAACACGGGTGAACCTCAAATCCAGCTGTATTTCTTACTTGGACTCGTCTATGCTGTTGTCACCCCAATTCTGCTACCTTTCATAGTCGTGTTCTTTGGATTGGCTTACGTTGTATATCGTCATCAGGTAACAGTTTCATGAATTGGTTTTAATATATATGTTTCAAAATAACTGGGTTCAGTCGGGTTAAAATGGGACAAAACGGGTTTGGGTTAAAATGTTTACAAAATAATTTTCCCAATTAATTTAATAAGGCAAGTTAAAAAAAATGGTTAAAAAAGTTCTAAATTTTGTATTTCGTTCACATGTTTAAATACTAACTATTATTTTTTTCGGTGTAGATTATAAATGTGTACAATCAACAGTATGAAAGTGCGGGAGCTTTCTGGCCAGATGTTCACGGCCGCATCATAACCGCACTGGTTGTGTCACAGTTGCTTTTGATGGGTCTGCTTAGCACAAAAGAAGCTGCTCAATCAACCCCAATGCTTATTGTACTCCCAGTGCTTACCATATGGTTTCATAGATACTGTAAAGGCCGGTTTGAACCAGCTTTCGTTAGGTACCCTTTACAGGTGAGTTGATTCGTCATTTGGCTTAACTATAGTTGGCAAAACGGGTGGGTCGGGCTGGGTGTTTCAAGTTACGGGTCAATTGGCCTCATGCAAGTTTTTACGGGTTTTGCCCCTACAAAACATTGATATAATACACGGAAAACAACATGACCATACTGTAATTAGTAATATTATTCATCGCTTGCTGTAAGCAATGGAATATACATTTTTCGACACCAGTTTTACATTTTTTATAATAAACAGTTTATGAATATATGTTCTTTCCTCAACAGGAAGCGATGATGAAAGACACACTAGAACGTACAAGGGAGCCACATCTAAACGTCAAGGGTTATCTACAAGACGCCTACATCCACCCAGTCTTCAAAAACGAAGACAAATGGGACGGGAGTGATGATGGAGTTAGTGACGAAGAATGGGGCAAAGAACCTTCTCTAGTCCAAACAAAACGTCCTTCGCGAACAAACACACCAGCAAGAAGTCAACGGAGTGACTCAACACGAACATTGTTGTGTGTCACAGACGAAAGATCGTGTCCATAAGATTATGGATTTTGTATGTATAGTTGTTGGTTGTTTTTTCGGTATTGGGAAAATTTGGCCATCTTGTTCTTGATGGAAAAATACCAAGTTGTGCCAATGTAATGTTAATGAGGAGGAACTTCACTTTTTATAAATCAACATTACTTTTAAAAACGCTATGAGTCGATATTACTTAACAAAAGAAAAAGTATTTTGATTGGTTGAAATATGAAGGTAAATATTTAAGGACGCTATGGTTAGCAACTAATTATCAGTTACACTAATTATTAAAAAGTAACCATTTAGAAATCGTAAAACATCATCCATATGTAGAGGTCAGATACTATAGTTGTTTAACCGCTTTTAAACATAAAGGAAAAAGTAAGATATAAGATATACAGGTTTGCGCTTTTTAATATATTAGCCCAAGTTCTAGGCCTTTTTGGCTATTTAAGTCCTGCCCTTACTCTCTCTGGGCCTGGGCTTGGGTTCAAAGCCATTTGTAACATCAAGTTCCACTGTTCCTAAGAATCCACTTTCACTCAGGATACATTGGACTCTAACTTTCAGAATGAGAAATGAAATATCTATATTTTGAGCAGCTACAGAGCAAGAAAATTTTGTCTGTGGTAAACTAAAACGAATCTATTAAGTGGAAAAAAGTTTATTTTTTATATGGGGCAAAGTTTGTATTTTTTGTATGCACTGGATGACCATTGTACTACACAAAAATATCCGTCTAAGTCATTGTACAAAGTTTATGTCTATTTACATCACTATACTACATTTGACCGTTTAAATAAACGACTTTTTTTCACACAACCGGTCAGAAACCGGTGACGTCACTCCCCACTAATTCTCTCTCTCCCTCTTTCATTTTTATAATACCAAATCTAATTGGGATCATCACTTTAATTTTTTATTAAACCCTAATCGTAATCGTCTTCCTAAATCATCATCGATCAACTATCAAATTGGAAATCGTGGAGCATGCAAGTATGATAACGATCAACTTTCATCGTGGTGGTAGGTTTGAAGAAGATCCTTTTAGTTATGAGTACGATATGCTAACCGTTTTGAAGGATGTGGACATACATTCCATGAATTTCAGTAAGTTTAAATCTTTTTTAGAAGAATCATCATCTGCATTATGCAATTTTATCTTTTTCCTTGTTCCTGGTAAAGATTTAGAGTCTGGATTGAGGCATATGAAATCTGATAATGATATAGTTAGTTTTATAAAATATGCTGAAGACAATGGAGGTTTGATTGAGGTTTACATTGGCCACTCTGAGTGTGAGATAACTAGGGAACTGATAGGAAATGGTGGTGTAACTGATAGGATAGATAATGTTGAAGTAGATAGTGATAATGAAGATGAGGAAGAAGATATGTATGATATGTACTCTTCGGATGAGAGTGACACTGCATCTGTAGATCATCTTTCAGAAGGTGAGGATGAGGTTTTTGAAGTTAGGAGTAGCAAAATTAGTATGCCTAAACCTAAGAAGAAAGCAGTTAAAATGTTTAATAAAACATTTTTGTCTAAGATTTATGGTGGTTTAGATACTGATAAATGGTTTGAGAGGGAAGTTTGTGTTGAAAGTGAACATGGAGCAGATGAAAATGATGGATTGGGAGGGCCAGTGCATGATCCTAGCATTAAATGGAAGTACATGAGACCACAATTAGGTGAAAGGTATGAGAATCCACAGCAATTGAAAAGGTGTTTGGCTTTCTATGCTCTTGCTAATGGATACCAGTTGTATTACACAGTTAATGATGGTAAGAGGCTTTTAGCTAAATGTAGTAAAAATGTAGGTAATGGTCCCAAATGCACTTTTAGACTGTGGGCATCTTGGATGCAGAAGGAAAAGTCCTTTCAGATAAAGAGTTTACAAGATGAGCATAGATGTTCAAAGAGTTATGACTTTGGAAGCTTGATTACTTGCAACTGGATAGCTAGGAACTATGCTAAAAAAATCATGGCAAGACCTAATATCAAAGTTAAGGAGATACAGGAAGCTATGTTGAAGAAGTATAAGTGTAGAGTGACTTTTGGTCAGGCTAGAAGGGGGAAGATCAAAGCCTTGGAACAATATGAGACTTGTTTAGAAGATCATTATGGACAGTTGTGGTCCTATGCAGAAGAGATCATTACATCTAACCCAGGAAGTACTTGCTTAATGAGTGTTGAACCAATGCCAGATGGGAAAAATTACTTTAAAAGCTTTTATGTTTGTTTTAAGGGACTGAAAGATGGTTGGTTGGCAGGATGTAGGAAGGTTTTAGGGATTGATGGGTGTTTTTTGAAAACTATATGCAAAGGAGAGTTGCTTGCAGCTGTAGGAAGAGATGGGAATAACCAGATGTTTCCAGTGGCTTGGGCAGTTGTGAGCATTGAGAACAAAGAGAACTGGAAATGGTTTATGGAATGTTTAGTGGCAGATTTGGAGTTAAACTTTGGTGTAGGTCTAACTATCATCTCAGATCAACACAAGGTATGTCAATTAACTTTCATATCAGTTCTTAATGTAATTTTATGTCAATTAACTTTGTTATGCTTCATTTTTATTTAGGGTATTTTGGAAGCAGCCAAGGAGGTCATACCTTTAGCAGAACATAGACAGTGTGCAAGGCACATCTATGCAAACTTCAGAAAGAAGTTTACAGGAGTATTGTTTAGAAACATATTCTGGAAAGCATCAAAGGCCACCTTCCCTGCTAGATTTGAGAGATATATGGAGGACTTGAAAAGGACAAGCAAAGAAGCAGAAAAACATCTAAGGGAAAGGCAACCAAGTAGCTGGAGCAAGGCTTTTTTTACTACAGATAGGGCATGTGATGCAGTGGAGAATGGAATAAGTGAATGCTTCAACTCTGTTATAGTGGATGCTAGAAGGAAACCAATTATAAACATGCTGGAGGATATCAGATTGTATATGATGGTAAGGATGCAGAAGATGAGAGATACTCATGAATCATGGAGTCATGAAATTTGCCCAAGCATTAGGAAGAAGATTGCAAAGATTCAGGACTTGCATAGGTATGATTTTCCCATTAAATTTATCTCTATTTAAATGTTTTTTGGCTAATATTTCTTTTAATGTGTAGGCACTGGGAGGTTTTTCCATGTGGAAACAGCTTGTTTGAGGTAAGGAATGGTTATACTGCATTTAGAGTAGATGAAGCTAAGTGGACTTGTAGTTGTAGATTGTGGCAGTTGTCAGGTATTCCTTGTGAACATGGGTATGCAGTTATTTTTCATTTACACAAGAATCCAGACCATTATGTGTCACATTACTTCAAAAAACCCATGTTTGTAGCTACATATAACCATTTCATAAATCCCTTAAATGGTATTGAACAATGGCCACCATCTAATAACCAAAAACCATTACCCCCCATTGCTAGAAGAATGTCTGGTAGACCCAAACACAAAAGAAGGAGAGATGCCTTTGAGGGTGGTAATCAAGATAAGACTAAGGTTAGAAGGATTGGGAGGGTAATGCATTGTAAAAATTGTGGGGAAGAGGGACACAATAGGGCCACTTGCACAGTGGATAGAGATGGTGATGGTGAAGCTGTTAGAGGTGATGGTGAAGCTGTTAGAGGTGGTAGCAAGGCTGTTAGGGGTGATAGAGGTGGTAGCAAGGTTGTTAGGGGTGGTAGAGGTGGTGGTAGCAAGGCTGTTAGGGGTGGCAGAGGTGGTGGTGAAAAGGCTGTTAGGGGTGGTAGAGGTGGTGGTGAAAAGGCTGTTAGGGGTGGTAGAGGTGGTGGTAGCAAGGCTGTTAGGGGTGGTGGTAAAGCTGTTAGGGGTGGTGGCAAGGCTGTTAGAGGTGGTGGCGGGGGTGGTAGAGGTGGTGGTGAAAAGGCTGTTAGGATTGAACAAAGGGAAGAGATTGTGGAAGAAGAATCCCTTAATGAACAAGAGGGAAGTTCAGAAGAGAGGGAAGAACAAAGTGTTAGAAGGAGATTATTCACAGATGTGGAAGAAGAGATTACAATTAATGGGAAGGTGGTTAGAAAAATAGGGCCAGGAGATGCTTTAGATGGTAGTGCATATCCAGGTGGTATTAAACCAATTGGTTATGGCGTATCCTGGGATCCTATTGATGGAGAGCCAATGTTAGGGGTAAGTACTCTTTATTGTTCTTTTTATTGTTCTTTTTATATATATAACAATTTAATCTGTGTGTTGTAGAACAAGGATGGACTTCCAAGGTATGCTTGGCCACCAGGGATAACTGTAGAAGACTGCATACTAGAGGCTGGTCAAGATGTGAATGCCATTCTGCATCACTACAAAGATCAACAACCTGAAGAAATTCCAGTGTCTCAGCCTCCTCCTTTGGCAACTCAAGAAGCTGAGCAAATACCAGTTGTCACTCCTAAGAGGAGGTTCAAAAGGCTTCTGAAGAGGCCACCACCAGTGTCTGAAGATGAGGTTCAAGAACATGAGGGAAATACTGAATTGGAAGTCAATAAAGAAGTGTCTCAGCCTCCTTTGGCAACTCAAGAAAGTGAGGGAAGTACTGAGGAAATTCCAGTGTCTCAGCCTCCTTTGGCAACTCAAGAAAGTGAGGGATATAGTGAAGCTGCAGTCAATGTCACTCCCAAGCAAAGGAAGAAAAAGGTTAAGTTGCAGGTGAAGAGGAGGCCACCTTCAGAAAGGATCAAGATTGCTCATTTCAAGAAACCATTGAAACCAGGTCATGGTTTAACTCCTGATGATTGTATATCACTTGATTAGGAATGTAGTATGTCTGATGATGATTGTATATCAATGGAACTTAAGAATGTTGTCTTTTGGTAACTTTATGTTGGCTGTTAAGGTATGATGTAGTAGGAACTTATTAACTTTGTGCCACTGTATGTAAATTATGCTACTTTATGTTGGCTCTTTTGGTAAGTTATGGTAAAGAATGCCTCTTTTGGTAATTTGTCATTTGGTTTGTTTTGTTTAGGTTGTTTTGGTAATTTGTCATTTGGTTTGTTTTGTTTAGGTTGTTTTGGTAATTTGGTTGTTATTGGGTAAGATATGCAGTAAACAGTCAAATGGGTTGTTTCAAATGGGTTGTTTTGGTTTGTTTTGTAAACAACAAATTGGGAAAAATTGGTCATTGCCATATACCATAAAACAGTCAAATGGGTTGTTTCAAATGGGTTGTTTTGGTTGGTTTTGTAAACAACAAATTGGGAAAAATTGGTCATTGCCATATACCATAAAACAGAAATACAAAGTGTTACATTACAATAGAAAACAGAAATACCATTACAATAGAAGTAGAAAACAAAGTGTTACAAATCCTACAACAAACAACAATCTTAAATAAAACAATCGATTTGCAGCTTGTTTTTTCACCATCTCTAAATCAGCTTCCAACGACTTCACCTTCGAGTACAATTCAAACATCCTTGCATTATACCATCTGTTTGGTAGCTCCGGATCAAACCATTTAAAAAAGTTGCAATTTTTTGTTGGATCCTATTAAAGTGATATCCACGATGAAAAAAAACAGAAGAAAATCGAGATGAACAAAAACAGAAGAAAATTTGGGACTTACAAGATAGTTTGGACAACCTAGAAATCGTCTTCCTGGATTGATTGATGTCCACGACGTCCAGCATCTAGCATTCACTCCACAATTACAAACTCGTAAATCCATCTTCCCCAATTGAACTCTGCAAAAATCCCAATTCATAAACCCTAATTTGTGGTTTATAACGTTCAAAATATAAAGTTAGAGAAAAGGGTGACGTGGCGGTTACCAAAGGGTTTCAGGTCACCAAAATGATTTATTTAAACGGTTTTTAAAAGTTAAGGTTGTAATTTAAACGGTCAAATGTAGTATAGTGATGTAAATAGACATAAACTTTGTACAATGACTTAGACGGATATTTTTGTGTACTACAATGGTCATCTGGTGCATTTTCCCTTTTTTGTTTTTATGGGGGAAAAACTCTAAAAATACCGTAAATATAAGTATATTCTACATTACGAAAAATATTTAGTGGGACAACTGTCTACTCTGTCTCGTCCTGACTCTACCCTGATTTTGAGTATCGTTAACAATAGTCTTTAGGATTATAGTTAATATGTATTTAAAAGTTAGACGTTTATTAATAGAGGATGAAACCATAAATATATAGAACCGAAGTTCTGAAGTCTTTAGCCCGGTCCTAAAAATGTTGTTATCATTTTTTAATATTTCTGACTAGAGTGAGTGTACTATTATTCCGGTATCGAACTGGTTGGTATCGGAGCTTTATAGTTAGGGATGGCAATTGTCACCCGATCCATTGAATATTCACCCGATTCACTATTGATGGATATAGACGAACTAAATGGATTAATAATGGATATGGATATCGATGACAATTTGTCATCCATGGATCACCCGATATATAACTTTTAATATAAATTATATAAATAAATGAGCATATGTATGTTTGTTGGAGACTGTGAATATATGAAACTGATTGTGATCGGTGTATGTTTATGTCCAAAGTTAGATGGATCTTTAAAATATCAATATAACTATAACCTAAGATAAAACCTTCAATATATAATCAACTATTTTAATTTTAATTTGATAAATATAAGTGTTGGAAATCTATGTTCTAATATAATCACACTAGCCAAAAAATATGACAAATAAATTGATCAAAAATTCTATCAAAAACATACATAATGGTTGACATAAGTGTGTGTTTTCTATAAAATCTACAATGTAACTATATCAAAATGAAAATATGGTTAAATGAACATGTAAATTTATTTTGAAGTGGGCATTCTTGTCGTACATCTAATATACGATTTATTATGAAGATTATAGTTTAAAGTCCAAATATCCAACAGATATCTATTTACCCGTCTCATCCACTGGATATAGATATGAATGGCTGATACGTAGTTAAATGGATATGAATATGAATATAGATGATGCAAAAATTAATGGATATGAATATAGATATGACATCATCCGATACATATCAGATCTATTGTCATCCCTATTTATAGTACTTTTTGGTACGGGGTATCGTATCGATACAAACCGGTTTAATACTATACCATTTGAAATACAAAAAAAAAGATTATAATACTAATATCAGCAAAACCAAATACTAAACTTTTGAAAAATATTATACCAAATATCAGATCGCTTATATTCAGTTAATAACAATACTAATACAATACCGATTGAATACCAATACGATATCATTTATTTGAATACTTTTACAAACCCCTATTTCTATTTCTGACTTTACTTTTAAAAATTAAAATTTTTCTTTTCAAAAATAAACAGAGTGGACCAAATAAAAAAAAGATTCCACCAATTAAAATTAACTCTGCGTTGTCATATTTTGAAAGTTAGCAATCATTACTTGTAACCAACGCATCAAAACCAGTACTTTTACCAATCCAGCCATTTCCTTGGACTCTACACCGTCAACTTTGCCGTCCAGTCCCCGTCAACATCGCCGTCCAATAACCGTTAAAATCATCCGTTAATTTCACAATTCAGATAAAAATGTCAATGGATGAAGTGATTACAATAGCTGACGTGGCGTACAGTGCCAGGTCAGCAACGGCGCCGGCGTCATCGTCAGGTCAGGTGTTATCTTACAGTGTTCCATTGTTATCAGCTTTCCTGGCGTTTGCGATTGCTCAGTTTCTAAAAGTTATTACTACCTGGTCAGTTTCCTTAATTCTCCTCTTAATCTGTTTCATTATTCGTAATTGATGTGTTTGATCATTTTGATTGATTGTTGTTTAGTTACAGTAGTTTAGATCGTAATTGTTGCTGTTGAAATCAATAAAGTGTTAACTTGTTTGATCATTTTGATTGATTGTTGTTTGGTTACAGTAGTTTAGATCGTAATTGTTGCTGTTGAAATCGATAAATTGTTAACTTGTTTGATCATTTTGATTGATTGTTGTTTGGTTACAATAGTTTAGATCGTAATTGTTGCGGTTGAAATCGATAAATTGTTAACTTGTTTGATTGTTATAGTTTAATCATTTTAATGTTTGTGAAGTATATACATATTGTATTTGAGATACTTGTTTAGTTACTGTAGTTTAGATTGTAATTTCTGCGGTTGAAATCATCGATGATTTGTTAACTTGTTTGATTGTTATAGTTTAATCACTTTAATAATTTGTTGTTAAACTGTTTGATTATTGTGATTGATTTGTTGTTTAGTTATAGTAGTTTAGATCGTAATTGCTGCGGTTGAAATCGATGATTTGTTAACTTGTTTGATTGTTATAGTTTTATCAGTTTGCTGTTTTTGAAGTATCTACATAATTACATACTTGTTATATTGTTTGAGTATTGGGATTAATTGCTGTTTAGTTATAGTAGTTTAGATCGTAATTGCTGCGATTGAAATGGATGATTTGTTAACTTGTTTGATTGTTATAGTTTTATCAGTTTAATAATTTGTTGTTAAATTGTTTGATTATTGTGATTGATTGTTGCATAGCTATAGTAGCTTAGATCGTAATTTCTGCGGTTGCATTCGTGAATCTGTTAACTTGTTTGATTGTTAATAATTTGTTGTTAAATTGTTTGACTGCTGTGTTTGAATGTTGTTTTGTTATAGTAGCTTAGATAGTAACTGCTGTGGTTGAATTTGATGATTTGTTAACTTGTTTGATTGTTATAGTTTTATTATTTTAATAATTTGTTGTTAAATTGTTTGATTATTGTGATTGAGTGTTGTTTAGTTATAGTAGCTTAGATAGTAATTGTTGTGGTTGAAATCGATGATTTGTTACCTTGTTTGATTGTTATAGTTTTATCATTTTAATGTTTTTGACGTATTTACATATCACTGTGTAGTTATTGTAGTTTAGATTGTAATTGCTGCGGTTGAAATCGATAATTTGTTAACTTGTTTGATCATTTTAAATGTTTTTGAAGTTTATACATAATTACTTACTTGTTGTTAAACTGTTTGATCATTGTGATTGATTGTTGTTTAGCTATAGTAATTGTTGCGGTTGAAATCGATGATTTGTTAAGTTGTTTGATTATTGTAGTTTTATCATTTTAATGTTAATGAAGTATTTACATACTTGATTTGTATTTTAGATCTAGTTGCTTAGATTATGTAACTTGAAGCTATGATTTGAAATTTTGAACTGATTTTGTTTAATTCAAGTTGGATTAGGTGTTTAGGATTTCGTTATAACATTGTGGATGATCAGTTTGGAGTGTTTTGATGAAGTTTAAAGTTTAATAATTAGGTTTGGGTTATCGGTTTAAATGTAGTTTATCCAAACTATAAAGCAATGTGTAATTACTTTATAAGGTTTATTATAATTTTTGAGTTTTTGGGTATGTTTGGCGGAGCTTTTTTTTCGGAGCTTTTATTTTCTAAAAGCCTAAAAGCTCATTGAAAGAGGTTTTGATTTGGGGCTTCTATTTTTTATTAAAAGCTTAAAGTCCTTAATAACCAAACGAGTCTATTATATTTTAGGGCTTTTTAAAAAAAAATTAGAAGCTTGAAGCTCCTAAAAGCCCCGCTCATACCAAACATACCCATTTATGTGATTGCGATTTGGAACCGCAGTTGGCATTTTTGAGTGTTTAGATACGTCATACGTTCTGTGTTTTATAGCTTATTATTAGAGGAACAGTCACTTATTTTTATTAAGTGGATTGGCGCTTATTTTAAACACACTTTTTACGCTATAAACACTTATTATCTGTTACTATCTATGGCATTTAATCCGTTTGATTGGCAAGTTTTAGTTTCTTCATTAACTGATCTATTTTGTTATAATGATTTTGGTGTCTTAAAATAGTTTTTTACATAAATAAAAAAAACTTAAATGAACTGTACTGACCTGTTCATATGTGATAATTAGAATCTCAGGTATAAGGAAAAGAAATGGGATCCTAAAAAGATTGTTGGCTCGGGTGGAATGCCATCATCTCATTCTTCGACCGTTGTAGCACTTGCAGTATCTATAGGTCTACACGAGGGAGTTGCCTCCTCAACGTTTGCCATTGCTGTTGTCTTGGCTTTTATTGTATGTACTTTCGTGAATTACTTTGTTTATGTGTTTATGTTTGTTTAATTTCAGTGTCTTTCCAATATCACTTGTTATGCACTTATGTGGAGATTCAATTTTCAGCAGTCCACAGTCGTTATATTTTTTTAAAAACTTAATATAATATAAGTAGTTCTGTTTAAGACTTATTATATGTTGAAATATTTGCAGGTTATGTACGATGCATCTGGAGTCAGACTCCATGCCGGTCGTCAAGCTGAAGTAAGTAATTTTATTTCAAGTAGAGGAACTCTGTTACAAATTATATATTTTATAAGTCTAATTGGATCAAACAGTTAGATAAGGATCCTAATCTTTTGATTATATCTATCCTCGATCACTGAATTAAGCTTTACTAGCTCTACAAAAATATGTTTGTTATTTGTCAATCATAGCTGTTTAGTCGGAATTTGATATGGTACTTAAATAACCCAGAGGCTTAGATCTAAAATGTTTCAAATTATCAGCTGTGTAATATTTTCTTCTCGGCTGTTGCTATACATGTCAAGCAAGGCCACAAGTCACTAAAATAAACATTCAATATATAATTAAACGTAGTGTTAATCCCCATGTCTGATTTTCTTATGATTTTGCAGCTGTTGAACCAGATTGTGTGTGAGTTTCCTCCGGAGCACCCATTATCTACATCCACACCTCTACGTCATTCTCTTGGGCATACTCCGTTACAGGTTTCTCTTCTATCTATAACTTGTAAATTACACCATGATTGGAAAGTAGAGACTTGTGTAAATGTGAGTAAATAGTAAAATTATATTCATGGGGTTTCTTTTGGAAAATAAAGTTTCACAAAGTGAACTTTAATCGTGGAATGGAAAGAAAACTATCGAGTTTCATTACTTAGTATGTTCAAGATGAAAGAAAAAATGAGGATTTGAATCAACCTGGTGACGGGCCAAGCTAAACATTCGTCTCTATTTGCTTGTACTTGGGTTATTTTGAATGGTGTTTTATCTCGAAAAGGTCAAATAATAATTTTTCAACTAAAAAGGCTAACGGGTCAAATGGATCAAACCGGCTAAAACTTGTCCAAAGAATTTTATATTCATACAACCTTCTGAATTGTTTTATTCAAAGAGTAGATTATTATCGTAATCATTTATTATGTAATTATAAAAAAAGCATTAATTATTTATAAACAATATTTGAGGTCATTCCCGACCCGACATGACTTGTCCGTCTTGCTACCTATATATATGATCATATTTATGATGTTTGATACTTAAGAAGAAATGTTCAACAATAGTGACTTGGTTTTACCTGGAACAGGTGGTTGCCGGGGCCGTGTTAGGGTGCCTTGTGGCATTCGTGATGAAAGTATCCGAGTAGGAACACATTTCCCGACATCCCGAGCATGATTGTTTTGGCCAAGGTGGATTATGCAAAGCGTTCAGCTGATTTGGCTATGCTGGTTTTGCTATATTTATGATTGCCTATAATGTGTATTGTAAAGTTCATTGTAAAAGTAAATTTTTATTTTTAAATGTCAATTCTGCCCATTGTAATTGTAAAGTGTAACAAGCCTCATCATTTAATCATCATTTATATATGTTGTAATTTGAAGTTAAATGACTCAATTTACACTTGTGTGGGTTTTTTCTAACTTGCATTAAAATCTACTAATATGTTATCCGTGCCGCGCGACGGAAAAAATAATATTTTATATAATTATGTTAAAAAGACATATGGACTGAAAGTAAATATGACGAACAATAAATAATATTAAACAATATTCAAACCATAATCATAATATAGAAACCGATGTACAAAATCCATATAAAAAAACAACAATAATCTCTACACTTTAAAGACAACATTTGAGGTGTATACTCCGACTCGTTTAAAATCTTTGTCATGCTTCACTAACACCTTTGTATTTTCATGTGATATCCCTCTTGACAAGGCCATATAGAGTTGTCCGTGTGAAAAAACGGATTTCGGAACATAAACACCGACGTGCGGAATTATCTGACCTAGCGCTTTATTAATTGTTATGGAAAATATAATAGTTCAAGAAGGTTGGCTACTGAGAAATAATATTATATATAAAAAATAAACTATTGAAGCAGGTAGGTTGGCTGGTAAAAAATAATATTATCATATGAGTTGATAAATGTTAACTATGTATAACTAGGATAAAGGACGAAACACGAGCATATTCCAAAATCGTGAAAACACGAAAATTTTTAAATTTTGAAATAAGCACATAAACGATTCGAATAGTTAGTTAGTTGTAAAGTTTTGGGTTGGTGAATTCATTTCTTATTCTAATATATTCAAATATTTTGCTAACCATAACTCCGAATCTATGAATAATATTAAAATTAACTATATAAATATATTGTGTCATAATTAAAAAAAAAAAAAAAAAACCGTCAATCAAAATACGAAAGAGTCATCCTTTATTAATCTCTACTATATTATAAAACATTTCCCTCATATTCTTAATACATTAAAATTTAAGTAATTGAAATTACTTATTTACCCTTTTATACCTCTCATAAAAATCATCATTTAAAACACTTTACAATTAGTGTAGATTAAATTAAATGGAAAGAAAAATAATTTAAGCATCTACATTGGTATTTCTTTAATTATCATAATAACTATTAACTAATTTAACTATTTTTGGGTTCTATTAAAATATACTATTGTTTTATTCCTCTTCTATTCAAATCCCGTCTTTCACTTGGTTTTCGTGTCCGGGTCGGGTTTGGGTCGGGTTGGGTATTAATCTGGTATGGGTTTGGGTTTGGTATTCTTTGTCCACGTGTCTTCGTTGTTTACGCGTGTCTCCTTCGTGTCGTCGTTTCCGTGTCTCTTTGTTTTCTCTAACCCCGCCTCTCTCTTTCTTCTCTAAATATGCTACAGAAATATTCTCTCTCTCCCTTTCGAAAGTGAAACCCTAGCCGGCTAATCCTCCGATGAGTAAACGCCGCTGATGAGCCTCTGTAGTCGCCGCTCATGATTTATCTCACGCCGCTGATGAGCCTCTGTAGTCGTCGCTCATGATTCATCTCCGGGTTTTCGTTTTGCCACATACTCTGGCTTCTTCTTCGATTAATGTGTAACTGCCGACTAATGTCTCAGGCAGATGAGGTAATTGTTATTTTGTTTTTTTTTAATTAGTTTATAGATATAAAATCTGAAACGGAGAGTAAAACAGGCGGTTAAGTTGCGGAGGTGACGAAAATGGTGACTCTTACGTTTCTGGCGGACTGTCTTGCTCCGGCGAATCTTGAATCGGAAGGACTGTAGTAACTTTAGAGTGAATGAAATCAAACATCTTCTTGACTCTAATAACAGGTGTGGAGGTTTTGCTGTTGGTTCGGAGGTATGGAAACATCATTTCTGATTTTGCTGTTTTTTTTCATTTATGTGCTAAAGAATGGGGTACCAATACTCTTTTTCGGCTTTTGTTGTTTATGTATATTGATGTTGATTTATGTTTACCTTAGTATTATTAATGTATTGATGTTGTTTTGTTTTTGGTATTGCGTTGTGATGGCAGAATACTAAGGGAAAGAGGAAATTGGGGTTTTTATTGCAGCAAAGTGAGTTGTTTGCTCACTTTGCAGAAAGTGACCAATCTGCTTCCTAAAAAAAACGAAAGGGCAGGTAAGAAAACCAATGACTCAGATTCGTGTTGTTGAACCTGTTAATGTATCGAACGAGAAGATTGATATTTCATATGTTTGTTACGATTTTGAAAATCAGCAAAACAGGAGGTCCCCATTTGTTGTTAGATTCGAGAGGATGTTTGATTTCATTCACTTTGAACTTCCTGCAGCACCGCAGTTTTTACTTTGTTTGTTACCTGAGAGAAAGAAGTCTGATGTATACGGTTAGTCTCGGCCCATGAAACTCTTTAAGCATCTTTAAATTTTTGTATTTTATATCTTATTTCATGGAAAAAGGGGTGTTTCGCAGAATATGGAATTCTGGCTCAATACATAAGAAATAATAGACGATAAAGAAAGAGATTAAAATTTGTTTACTTTTTTGTTGCAGCTTGGTAATCAGTGGAACGAGCGGCGAAGGGCGAAAGCTTTGATTGCGTTCTGCAAATCCCTTATAACGCAGGTACTTGAGCTGATGTCAGTTAAGTAGTTATGGAAATTTCTACAGTAACTAATAAGATTTTTGTTCATTTAATTTGCCTTGGGTTTTTTTCTCTGTTTCAGAACGGCATTAAGAATTGAACTAAAGTCTCAGATTCTTAGTTCAGGTAAAATGGATAAGGTACTTATTGCTGATGGACTTACTGGGAGTGTCCTTTGTACTTAATCTATTTGATATTTAAAATATCTAACAATATGCATTTGCACGGATATTTTATTCCAGGATTCTCGGATTTAGATATGCCGGCAAACGATAATGCTCATTGCAGGTAACTGTTACACATACTTTTTATTATGTGTTGTTAAAATCAAAACTGAACACCTCACTGGAGTTAAAGATACACATTTGTTATTCTGTTTAGGTACGCTTATTTAAACTCTACTCTTTATTTAGTATAAGCAAATAGAAGCTCCTAAGAAATAACATAATTACCCAAAAACAAAATATGAAAAGGAAGAACACAAAACAAACAAAAATTGAAGGACTGAAAAAGATGTATTGTGAGCATCAACTGAAAATTGGGGTTTCTGAAAAGAGGTTTCTTGATTTGAATATTAGGGTTTTGAGTTTGGAAAATTTAGGTAGAGAGTTGTTAAGTCAGCAGCAAAAAATTTCGTCTCCGAGTTTCCGTACTGCTGCGGACCGTGATGTGTCTTTCGCACTACATAGCAGCACGGACACGCCGAGACAACTTTTTTTTTTGCCGGCTCATCGACTCCTTACTCAAATTTTCCAAATTCAAAACCCTGACATTCAAATCCAATAACCTCTTTTCAGAAACCCTAATTTTCAGTTCTACCTCATAATTCATCTTTTTCAGTTCTTCAATTTTGGTTTGTTTTATCTTCTTCGTTTTCATGTTTTCTTTTTAGACAATTGTGTTCTTTTTTATAAATTTCTTCACGTCAGTTAAAGCTGAGCATCTGCCTGGAGTTAGAGAAAAAAGTGAAAGCTGCTAGGAACAGGAACCATGAACGTCATAGGGTGCGGTGTACTCTACGGCTTCGGAGGTTGCTTTCACTCCTTCTGACTAGCCTTCACTTTTTTCTTTAACTTCAGCCAGATGCTCAGCTTTAACTGACGTGGTGCATATAAACGTTCTACTTATATTTTCTTATGCAAAGTGATCAACAGAGTTTAAAACCATTTGAATTGCTTGGAGAAAGTGGAAATTCCCAAAGTAAAACTCTCTACTGACATGTTGATGAAGTCACTTGAGCTTCGTTGGAACGAACATCAGTAGCTACCGAAACCTGAGGACGGGATATAGCAGGCCAAACATTTGGATGAAAAACCTTTTCATCTACCTGTTTTACCTCTAGTATTCCGCTCTCCAGTTTCGGCGGATACTGATTTTCCTTCCAACCAACCTCGCGTAACTTCATTAATATGTAAGGACGGAGTTTAACTTTGGAAATTTCCATTTTCTCCTAGCACTTCAAATGGTTTTGAACAACGTCATTCACTGTATTCGGTGCTAAGTGACAAACAAAATTCAGAAACATTTGAATTGCCCGGGAAAAATGGAAATAGCTACTCACATGCTGATGGAGCTACTCGAGCTTCGTTGGAAGGTAGATCGGCAGCCACCGAATGTGGGGAGTGGAATGACGGAGGTCTAACACTTGGATGAAAGGTTTTCATCCAACTGTCGGACCTCCGGTATTCCACTCTCCAGATTCGATGAATGCCGATCTTCCTTCCAACCAAGTTCCAATAGGTCCATCAGCATGTGAGTATCGAGTTTAACTTTAGAAATTTCCATTTTCCCCGAGTAATTCAAATGGTTTTGAATAACGCGGATCACTTTCAATCCGCTTAGCACTTCGATATAGGTAACTGCCTCATTCATTACATAATAGTAAACAACACAAATTACATTCTCATTCTCTCTCAACCTACAGATTTCACAGACTGAACGAGCGCAACGTAGCAATCCCAAAGGACAAGGAAATCCAGCAACAAACCGGACCTCGTGCAACGCACGAGAGTCCCCTAGTTGATTACAAGGCTTATGATTGGAAACCATAACTTCTATATGAGTTAATGTCATAATTAATAGGATTTATTTGTTAATAAATTGGGACAAACTTTTGGGTCCAATTTATTAATAAGTTCGATTACAAATACTAAAAAAATCAATAAAGCTTGACATAGAATAGGATATCTACTGTATTATAAATCATTTCTCTTATAGTTTTAATCCTTTAAATTATCGATATTTATTTATATAGTTGATATTCAAATAATTTTTATTTTTTATGATTTCCATTATTTATTAAAATATATATATATAAAATAAACATAATCATATAAATTAAATATATTGCCTAAATATTAACAAAAACAAATTTACCTTATTCATTTTTTTTTGAATGGCAAATTTAGTCTTTTAAAGTTTTTTTATGACAATTTTGAGCCTCTACGAAATTAGGTGGCAAATTTGCTTTTTTGCTAGTTTTTGGGTGGCAATTTTGCCCTTTAAACCTTAGTAAAAATTATGATAGTAAATGAAATAATACCCTTGTTTTATTCGCCAACATTATCAGCCATAAGTTTTGGTTTTCTACGTGAAAAATGGGCTTTTAATGTGAACTCGGTTTTGTATTTGATGTTTCAACCAAAAGAAAATAGACTTGTGATTCGTGAAGGTTGTCATATTTTGGTTAACATTAAAATTTTGAAAAATAAATTTATAAACGGTTTAACAAAAAACTGAGAGACTTTAATATATATTTAGTAAAAATTATGATAGTAAAAGAAATAAAACCCTTGTTTTATTCGTCAAACATTATCAGCCTTAAGTTTTGTTTTCTACGTGAAAAGTGGGTTTTTAATGTGAGATCGGTTTGTTTTTACGGAGACAAATTGGTTCATTGTGCGAGTTTGGTGGAACAAGAATTTGGCAATCAAAAATGTTTTTATAAAACCTGTGAACCGATGACACTTGGATAATGATTTGTGACAAAAAAATAAATTTTAACATAAAAAAATAATATTAAATGAGAAATCAATTAAACATGAAAAAGACTTTGCATGATCCGAGTATATAAATATAAAACTAAAAAGGTTGATATATGTTATAAAAAATCATCGGTAAAATAAGCGTTATAGATACGTATAACAACAAGTTTGATGAATACTTAAATATGTTTGCAAATTAAACTTTGATAATATTAACAACATTATTTTCATAATTTGACTTGAGTTTTCATTAGAAAGTGGAGTTTTTTTTTTTTAAGGGAAACAATATTATTTATAATATGAGTATATGATATGGTTCGAACAGATCCTAGGTACACGTTATATAGGTCCCGTGACGGACCAAGTTGGCCACCAAATCCCCACTAAAGAAACTATTAGACACAACGTACAAACATCTCTTATAATATCAAGTTTTGATTAAGAGTTTTGAGATCAACGGAAGGCGCATGTCTTTAGAAATAAAATACGGTTTAACACATAAACTATTAGACATTGTCTAGAAAGAAACTAATGTTTCTCTGAAAAGGAAAACTACATATAATTCGTTATATAGCCCACCAAAACCCATTACACTATATTTTACCGAGGTACATCACACGGGTTCTATACTAGTTATATCATAATTGTTTAATCGCTTTTAAATATAACACAAAAGCTATGTTTAAGATTAGAAAACACGTTAAAATTGAATGAGTAAACAAAATCATACCAACAAACAAGTCACGTGCCCCCCAATTCAGTCTCTCCAATTCCCTCTCAAAAATCGCCACCGCACCGCCGTCATCACGCCGTCAATACCCTCTCCACCTACATTTCATAACTCCGTTACTAAATCATGACGGCGAAGAAGCGATTGTTATCCAGACGTCAAATTCCGCCGTTAGTTTCAAAGTTTGTGATCTTATTGTTGATATTATTTTTAATCGCCGTGTTTTTCGGACTATTTTCGCAATTTAAGCTTCAATCGCCGTCTAATTTAACGGAATTTGGATTTAATGAGTTCGTTAATTTGAATTTGAATTTGGATAACCCGATGAAGATTGCTTTCCTTTTCCTTGTTCGTGATAATATTCCTCTTGATTTCCTCTGGCATAATTTCTTCAAGGTTTGTTTGTTTACGTAATTTAAAACGCGTTTATTGTATGTATCTAACTTTTTAAAAAATGTAATTGTATACATGTGTTGTGTCACATTACATTTTTACAAGTTTTTAATTGGTCACATACATACAATAACTATGTTTAATAGTTAGATACATACAATGGACGTGTTTATATACAATGGACGTGTTTATAAGTTGATACGTTCAGGGTGTTTGTTTGGGCTTATACAAGGGGCTTATGGCTTATTGACATTTCGGCTTAGGTTTCATAAACTCAAATTTTTTGGCTTATGTAACCGTTTATGAGCTTATGTTTATTATGACATAATAAACAGTAATAAGCCCATAAATGGTTACATAAGCAAAAAAATCCGGGTTTATAAAACATAAGCCGAAATATTAATAAACCATAAGCCGCTTATATAAGCCCAAACAAACACCCCCTCAATGTAGGCATCTATATTCAATAAACGTCATTATATTTTCAAATTGCTATGTGCAGTGTTTTAATTGTTCTGATACATACAACATTATATTTGAAGGTTAGATATTTTACAAGTTTTTAAGTTGTCACGTGTAGTGCCACGTCACTTGTTTCCAAGTTTTTAATTTTTCAGATACAACAATAGTAATAGTGGAAGTTCGATACATAGAATGAATAGAAGTTTTTAGGTTGCCACGTCACTTGTATAAAAGTTTTAAGGTTGTCACGTGCGGTGCCATGTCACCTGTTTACATGTTTATAATTGGTCAGATACATATACCGACAATATTTGAAAGTTTAATACATACAACAGACGCGTTTTAAGTTGGATACGTACAATTGATATTGGAGTAAGGTAGATTAACGAGCTAAATGACTCAGTGAAGTAACAGTTTTTTTATTGATTTTCTCTATTTTTGGTGGTTTAGGAGGAGAGAAATATTTTGCAAATTGTATGAACTTCATGTATGTATATGTATATGTATCTAAAGTTGACTAGCTTACAGAATGCAGATCCTGAGAATTTCACAATATACATACACTCGAAGCCTGGTTTTGTGTTTGATCAGACGGTTACTAAATCGACTTTCTTCGTCAATCGACAGTTGAATAATAGTGTTGAGGTAAATCATCAGATAGACTATGTTATGTTTGTTTGTAGGGGAACTTTTATGCTCGTGTTTGGATATGTGTTTTAAAAGTATTTATATGGTATTAAATAATAGGAAAGGAATAATCAACTCTAATGATATGGGTTGTAGAAGATCGTTTTTGGATGTACGTTTGTTTTTTGAAGTTGTGACAGTCAGATTTTGGAAAATTCTCAAATTTGGTTCTTTAAGGAATTACTAAAGAAAATGAACATAAAGGACATTTATTGAAAAGAGATAGACCACTTCTGAAACGAGAGGAAAAATTTCACAAACTAGGTTAAAAGAAAGGGTATATTTATATATATATATATATATATATATATATATATATATATATATATATATATATATATATCTTATTTTGCCCTTAAATCAACAGTTTGTTGCAGCTGGTTGAAACTGATTATAGTGACCTTAAGTTTCAGTAATCAAATCCGTTTTCCCAAATAAGCTTCAGTTTCAAAACACAAATCCAAACACCAGTTACATTATGGAGATACTGTGTTTTAAACTTTAATTTGACCTTACTGTACAGGTCGGTTGGGGTAAGCCAACTATGATTGAAGCAGAGAAACTGTTGTTCAAAGCAGCCCTCGATGATCCACAAAACCAGTTATTCGTTCTTCTTTCTGACAGGTTTCTTTCATAGTTCTCTCTGAACATTAGTCCAAATCATATTTGATGAAACACACTTACAGTTGTTTTTCTTTTCAGTTGTGTCCCGCTGTATAATTTCAGTTACATATACTCATATTTAATGACATCTCCGAGAAGTTTCGTGGACAGGTACTTTTCAGTGTCTAGCGGAAGTCTTAGTTTATTTGGTGAATATGAAGTTGAATGTTTTTGATGTATTCTTGGTTGTTTATTCAGCTTTATTGATGACGCAGAAAATCGCTATAATCCAGAGATGTCCCCTGACATACCTGAAGACAAATGGAGGAAAGGTTCCCAGGTCATTTTCGTCTTTTAATCTTGATTATGTTTATTTCTGTTAGGCAATTACATGACCTACTAGTCTTCTTTATGATGAAATGCAAAATACGAGTTTTCCTATCTTGAGTTTTTAGGTGTAATTAACGAAAAAGGGCATCATTTCAGTGGATCGCATTGGTAAGAAAGCATGCAGAGGTGGTTGCAAATGATCATGTTGTTTTCCCGATATTTAACAAACACTGCAAGGTAGAGATGAATATTTCTCTGAAGTTATGTGTTATTCAGTACATTTTTAAGGTCTAATTTGTTTCGTAAAGAATCAATAAACTTCTGTCTGAATTAAACTCCTTTTTCAGCCAAAATCAACACAATGGTCATCCTTTTACAGTTTTACCAAAAGGAGAAGCTTCCCTGTAGTTTTAGACTTTAGTAGAGATGGTAATTTTTACCCTATTTACTATGAATCTGTCGATATAGGCTTTGTTTTATTTCAAAGGGGTCAAATAAAAAAAATATTTATAAGGGGAACAAGTCAAACTTGTTTAAAGTTGACCCAAGTCTATTTTTAATCCATAGTATCTTCTAAAACGTTTTTGTTCAAATATTTGGAATACGATTGTAATAATATTGTTTTTTTCCCTAAATGTAAGGCATACTTTCTTTTATGATAGACTATATGTGTTTGTAGGACAACCTGACCCGACCCGCCATAACAAAGTTATCTGGATTTTTATGACCCATTACCCAACCCGCCTGATCAACCCATCTTCCGATATATAAATTTTAGTATTATGAGTATATTGTGATATGTATTCCTATTACTATATTTACTTACGCTTGGTCCTTTATTTTCATAGCGGCGACCACTTCTAGACTTGAGCAAGGGAAATGAGTCTCTTGTAAGTAAACAACAACTACTATTTCGTTCCATGTACATATACTTATTCTCATTGTTACTGTTTATTATAGTTACTAGCACGTTGACTAATTTAAAAATAATTATTTCTTTTTTTATTTACTTATTATTATAAATCAGATAGAGCAGCAGCAACACAACTGCATCCCAGATGAACATTATGTCCCCACCTTACTTGCAGTAAGAAAAACGTCAATTCTCTTACTGTCTCGTTGTGGATACATTTTTCTTTTTAAATTGATAATATTATTTGCTATTATTTTTGTGTATAGATGCGGGGATTTGAAGATGAATTGGAGCGAAGAACATTAACTTATTCTTTATGGAACCAATCTACTGAAACGATGAATACACAAGCTTGGCACCCCGTAACATTTGGTTATGCAAGTGCTAGCCAGAAAAACATTCAAGAGATAAAGGTAATCAGCTGATCCAAGTCATTTCTTGTGTTACTTTTTTTTTTCATTTTAATAAGATTAAATTACATAAATGGTCCTTGCGGAATTGTGATATATACGAAAGTATGGTTTTTGTCCAAAAAGCTTTGTTTATTTCACATATCATCTCCAAAATTTAAAACATGTAAAATTGATAGTCCATAAGGTGGATTTTTTGTGTTACGCGTTTAGGGACTATCAGTCTTACAAGTTTCAGTTTTTATCCGTGTAATTTCTAAGTTTGGGAGTTAATTACATAAAATGCAATGTAGTTTACCGGGTAATACGGATGTATGGATTTGGTCCCTCATGAAAACATTTTTTTGGTCCTTACTTTTTGCGTTTCATAACGGGTCTCGTCCCTCTCCTACATAATGGAGCATTGAAAGTCGGGACCAAACACATAAGGACTAGATCCGTAATGAAACATTAAAGTAGGGACCATACCCGCCAAAGGTTTGCATGAGTGACGAGATTCGTGATACTCAGTAAACCGCCGGGACTCGGGACCATTAATGTAATTTACTCGACCAGAACCATAATTTGACATATACTACAATTCCATTTTGGTAATGTACTCTCTTAACATATATGTTGCTAAATAATGATAAGTTTCGCAGGATATCGACCATATATATTTCAAGTCTGAGAACCGAACTGAATGGTGTGGTACAAAATCTCGTAGCAGTCCATGTTACTTATTTGCGAGAAAATTCTCACGTGGTGCAGCTATGCGCCTTTTGACCAATGGAGTAGTTGGTCCATATGATCCTAACACAATGTTTTTAGACCCAATATAGACTTGTTTTGTTCTGTTTTTGGAGGCAGACATGGAATCAGTCGTAGAAGATGTATACTGAGGTGATGTACATATTGAGGCGATTGCAGATATACCAACAATTCGTGTTTTTTTTTTTTTTTGTGTAATCAAGGACTTGAAATATCAACATTGTGTTGAAAGTTAAATCGTTCATTTGTTTGGGTCTTTTTCACAGTAATCGGAATTAGTTAATCAACTGTAAGAGATGATATATCTTGTGGTCCGGATGATATCTCGGTTCGGACCATATATCATTAATTCACATCTCACAAATTGTCAAGCATAATCAACGATTGGCGTTAGTTATAATAACGCATGGTATCATCTTACGTTCCCTAGTCCCAACAAAGCCATTAATGAGTCGTCTTGGAGTCTTGGGACACAGACAAGTTACACCGATGGACCATCCAAACGACTCATAAAAATCTGAGAAAGTTCTAAGTGAAGTATTGTAGCCGAACATAATAAAAATCCAATAAAATTATCCACGTACTTTGTGTCATGGCAAATATTTGGTTCAACTGTGATTGTGAATGATCTTCACATAACGAAAATGCTCTCATCGTCCTTGTAGAAACGTTTTGAGTTTATCTTCGTCTTTAATTCAAAGTTAAGAAAACTTCCTCACGTAGACAACACATATGCAATTTCATTATAGCCACGATAACAAGGACATTTGGTTTTGGGCATTTTTAATCTCTTTCTCTTACTCATTTCGCTCAAAGTAAATTTTTGTGTTTACCGGGCACTTCTCAATCGTCTCTCTTTAAAGACGAATCTCCCTCACACACACACGAGTGCCATTAGAGATGAGATATTGCGTTTTCGATGACAACAAACCCAAGACATTAGAACATTGTTTATTAGAATGTCACGTTGCCGAGAGAATATAGAGAAATATTTTTAGTTGGTTGAGTATTCAATTCGTTCAAAATTTTCAAATCTTATAGATCGTTAAGCCTTATCCATACCATCCGCAACAGAAATGTCGCGGATGATGAAACCGAAACATCAAAGATTATACCAGAGGTCGGTGTTTAGGTTTTTCGAGTTATTCGAATCGGGTTTTTCGAATTTGACCTTTTTTTAACAAATTCGAAAACCGACTCGAATTCGAATTCAAACTATAAAACCGATTCAAATCAAACCAAATTACAATATATAATTATAATTTACTAAAACCAATAAGCAAAATCAAATTAGAATTTAAAACCAAATTCGAAAAGCGGTCCGAATTCGAAAATAGACTTTATTCGAACAAAAAAAAAACGAATTTCAAGTTTTTTAGCCTTTAGAATAAAAATCTAAGGTTTAAGAAAACAAAAATAACAATAAATGATTTTCTATTACTACTTTCGTTTCATATTTATTGTCCAGTTTTGAGTTGTAAGTATTTTATTTATAACTTTAATCTTGAATTATTATTTTTTTGTGTTATAATATTTGATTCAAATTACAAATGGATTGAGTTTTATATGTATTTTTCAACAAGAAATATATAACACAAAAAGTTATCTAAAGTCAATATTAAAGATAAAAAACTTTATAAGTAAAAAATGGACAATAAATATTGGACGGAGCAGTATTACTCTAACAATGACAAACTTTTGAGTTCGTTTTTTCAAACACTTAAGTTATTTGACTTCACGATTGCTATTTCAATATAATCACCGTATTCGAGCTTTTTTTTAGGAAATATAGGAAATGAAATCAAAGGATTATAAAATAAGTTGTTTTTTTGAGTTTTTTTTTAAGGATCGAAGTTAAAAAGAAAAGAAAAAAAAGAAAGGAAAATTTTGATAGATTTTTGTTTAAAAAATTTCTTTTTATATTTGAGATGATTTGAAAAGAAAGAAAACGTATTCATTCTCCGTACTCTTTCGTTCTTTTCTTTTAAAAATCAACTCGATAACATAATGTAACTTATCATCTAGACATCCACGCACTCCCATAGTCCCATATGTAAAAAGGTACTAGCTTAGTGCCCGTGTATTACACGGAATTGTATAAAAATATTTTTTAAAATTCATATAAGTAATAGTGTTTGGTGTGTTTAGTCTTAGAAAATGTTAAACAAAAATTGATTAATCTTGTTATGCATGTTCAACATTATTAAATACAGTAGAGACCAAAACTCATCACCTCTTGCAACTCTATTCTTCACGTATGAAGAACTTAGATCCATAGTAAATAACCAAAAACTTTACAAGTCATAAGCATTATATTATTCATATAAAACTTCAAATATCACCTAAAGAAAAAATTACATTAACTTGTTGATGAAGAAACTTTATGTATACAATACAAATATCATACTTTACATTTTCTATCAATTTGAAAAATGCATCAACTGCATAATCTAAAAATTACATATACAATCTTCACTCAAGTTAGCTTCAACCTACGATGGCTCCACTCTATCAAGGGCAACAAAAATTGAAAGGTTTAGGAATAATCAAAAAACTTTTTGTCATAACCAATTTGTAATTAGATTTACAAAATAATTTATAAAAATAGATGAAAAAAAAAGTGTTTTGAGTAGAGACACAACCATTTGTTTCTTCGCATATGCAAAAAACTACTCCTTTTGAACCAAACCCATTTGATGACCTCTAAATAAAAATATAACCAGTATAAAAACTACCTGCCAACAAAAACGAAATATGTATTTCCCTTCAAAGAAATGAATAAATGAGCTATAATAACAATTAAAAAACATAGAAGAGTGTTAACGTGAGCAAACTTCATCAAAATGTAGTCGAAAGTCATTGACCATCTACACTTATCAACAACTGAACATGTAGGATGGATTATACCAAATCATAATACCAATTATTACACCAATACTCTGTATTGAATCACTTAGCACATGCACTGTAGTGACAACAATTCCATAATGATGGTTATGATCTTAACCAACAATATCATAATTATCATCGCTAAGAAGTGGCTAGTTAAAACATTTATGATTTACTAATATTAATTACTTACCCTTACGACCCCAACAACAAAGCACCACAATATAAAGTAAGAAGAATACCCGCCTCACTGCATCATCAAATCCACGGAGAGCAACGCAAAAGCAACCTCGTAAAACTGGAAAAAAAATTAATCTGACCTTATCATAGACAAAAGATTTTGATGAAAATAGAAGATCAAACATTTTTATATTTACGCATTTCATCAAACAGTTGGTGTACATCAAATTCTCGTGTCACTCTTTGTCGTATGTTTCAATCTCATAAAATCTGTAAAATAAGGAAAATATATGCAGATTTCTACATCTAATCTCACCAAAACACAATGATAAATAAAGCAAACAAAAAATTAGCCATACCATAAGCTCTATTGAAGCATAGAACACTTGGAAGTATACTCATAATTTTCTTTGCTTCCATAATCAAAACATGAAAATTAACCGAATTTAACAAACCTTAATCCAATTTGAAGAACAACATAAATGAAATAGATTAACAACGAAAATAAATGTTAAAAAAAGGGATATCTATTTAATCATACTGGAGGGAAAATGAATAAGGTGAGTGAATGGTTTAGTGGATTCAATAATGTAATTTGTTTCTTCTCAAATACGGAGCAGATTCAAATTTCTAGAAATATTATTGGCTGTAACATTGGTGCACGCGTCCCAAAGGCAAACTCCCTGTATAAGTTTAAATAAAAAGTTTTTTATATTAATTATAGACATTTGGTGTTCCACTTCAAAAAGTGTGCACCGTAAAAAATTAATGAATATGATTTGATTTTGGTTGAGATACAATATCACTTTTATTTGCAGCTCCCAAAAAAATTGGTATTTCCAATACACGTTACATACATGTTTATGTAGAACCTGATTTTAAATATCTTAAAAATCTAATAAAATAATACCTAAGAAAGTGACATCATCATTTATAAAGTGACATCATCATTTATAAACTTATCATAGGTGGACTATTTAATCACTCGCCAAGTCAGCTATATAACATCAGCGGAAACCCCATTTATTAGATAAAAAGATTACGTGTCACAACGTATCTTTCCCAAATATTCAAAATTCACAAGGAGGGAAATCAAAAATTTCTTGAAACCCAAATCACAAACCCTAATTTTTTCCACAATTCACCAACAATTCATTCAAATCCCTCCAAAAAAATGGCAGAAACCCTAACTCCAATCCGTACACCAGGTCTCAAACAACGCGCTCCAGTACTCTCACCGGACCGGCCGTTATTCCTCGGCTCAAATGACGACAAACTGGAACGCGCTCAGGCACGCGCCGCACGCGCTGCCGCAAATCGTCGAAAACAAATTCCGGTTAATCAAGCTAGTGATGATAAAAGTGCAGATCCGTGTTTAGGTCAAGACCAGATTATGGAATTGTTTCAGAATTGTATTAAATTAGCCAGTGAAAATGTATGATTTTTGAAAATTTTGAATTTTTGAAAATTTTGATTTTTTTTGAAATTTGACTTTTTTTTTTGTAAATTTGAATTTTTGGTGGAATGTAGAAAATTAATCAGAAGAATACGTGGGAGCTGAATTTGATCGATCACTTGTGCGATATTATTAAAGTCGAAGAGGAGAATGACGTCGAAACTAACTTTCAAAAGGTATACGAAAATGAGATATATAATGTAGTAGTATAGTACAGTATTGTTTTAAATTTTGGTTTTATCGAATTGGTTTTGTTTTCCTACTTGAAAATGTCGAAAATTTTGATTATGAGCTTTATTTCATCTTATGAAAGAATGCATCTTTAATGTTTTTCGCTGCACATATACTTCAGAAGTGATGATTTTAAGTAACTTTCTACTATGTGCTATATATTTAACGATAAACCAGATGCCCAAGTGTTGAATCCTGGGATACTTATAAATGTTGTTATATTATAATTTTGTGAGTGTAGGCAAGTTGCACGCTTGAAGCTGGAGTTAGAATATACTCAATGAGGGTGGATTCAGTTCATTCCGAGGCATATAAAGTTCTTGGAGGGATTAGTCGTGTTGCACTTGATAATGAACAAGGTTAGTTTTTGTTTTTTTACTTTTAACCTCAAATGGGTCGATTGGTTCTAACTGATTTATCATTTTTACATTAGAGTTATTGAATGTCGTATAGTTTGAGGCATACATGTATAATGTCGTTGGTTAATTGGTTATTGCTTTGATGTTTGTTAGAAAGAGTGAAATTGGTTTGCATTTTTAATGCGATTTTTCACTTAGGAATCTACTTTGAGAAACTTTTTTATGTACATGCGATTGGTCTTTTAAAGGAAAATATCCGAACTCTTAGTAGTTTATTTATTCTTCCCGTCATTCACAAATTTATCATCTATTAGTACCATGAAATAACTTAATGAAATTAAATGACAGACGTGTTGATTAGGTACCAACTATTTAAATTAGTTGGGTACTTGGGTCTTCGGTCAGATCATGATCCATGAGCTGATCCGACCGTAACCCAACCAATTGGTCTGCCTACACATTATGATACGTTTATTTTGTATTGTAAAAACAGATAATGTTGAGGATGGCGACACAGAGAATATGCAAGTACAAGGCACTTCAAAGAAAGAAAAGGAATACAAGGTTTCTTTTATTATCTCATCTATTCATCTATTTTGAACAACAAATGCGATATCTCATTCAACTAACAATTTATGATATACATATAGTTATCTCCATTAACGACATTGGAATCATCCTTTGAGGCTCTTAATGTGAAGAAATTTGACGGTAATAGTGTCAACCGATATACATTTCTTGTGGTTTTTTATTTACTTACGAGGTTTTGAAGTAATTTCTTTATTCTCTAGTTGCATTTGCTGTCGATCCGTTGTATCATCAAACAACTGCCCAGTTTGATGAAGGTGGATCAAAAGGTCTTTTGCTGAATAACCTTGGAGTTTATGGTGGATGCCGAATGATTTTTGATTCAAATGAAGTACCTGGGAAGTGCATGTCATGCTCAAGTCAACCCGATAAAATAGATACAATTGATATTTCTCATGTTAAAGGTTCGTTTTTATTTAGTTAGAGGTGGAAAATGGTCGGGTCGGGTAACATGTCAAAACTTGTTATTCTTTGACGGGTCTTGTTGTCCTACAACACTTTTTAACCACATTTTCTTTAAAGTTTTATGACTAGTTAAACTTTTCTAAACTCTTAGTTTCATTGTTTCTGCAGACTCTATCGAACAAATAGTTTCCAATTTCTCAAAGAAACTTGAAATCTCACCAAGTCTCAAGGATATAGTCAATCTATTCGATGAAGATAGTAAAAGACCAGCGGATACCTTTTCTTCTTCCCAACAATCGGTAGAGCCAGATCATGACGCTTATGATGACAATGGCTTTAATGATGGTGGACATGATAACTCAGAAACGTGGGACTATATTAATGACAATGAAACAAATGTGAATGATGACGTGGCCTATGGAGACGAGGAACTCTTTGTTCCGGCTCATCATGAGGTAGTTACTTATTGCCTTATTCTATCCAGCGTTGGCAAAATGGGTGGGTTACGTAACGGGTTAGATTTAATGGGGCTGGTTGAACGCGGAACTCTTTTTTTCGTTCTAAGTTCATTTAGTTTTTCATACTCCCTTTGATCCAATATAATTGCCCACCGGACAACAGCACACATTTTAAGAAATATAATTATATTATTACAACTTACTTTTAGTAGAATGACAATTTTAATATTTACCAATTATTAACTGCTTTCTTTGAGTTAAATTTGTAGAAAACTTTATAGGGGTAAAATGGGAAAACTACTCAATTATAGATGTTTATTTTTTGAAGCGAACATTTTAATGACAAATTAAACAGTAAGATGGATATTGGTTTTGGGACTAAGTGAGTATATAATTAGCATGTTCAAGGGTTTTATGCATTCATATACACTACTTGCTTGACTCGTCAGAGATAAAAGAAACAACTTTTTCAGTTGACCCGTTTATAATTAAATGGGTGGAATCGATCCTTAAAGTTGTTACATGTGGAAGGCATTCTATCGTTATTTCTGTAGTAGTTTTGAAGAAAGGCCAACTGATATGACATTTGTTTGCAGGAAAACGGGACATATGTTTCTAATGATGGTGATATAGATGATAAATTTCAGACAGTTGACAGTTTCCTATTTCTAAGTCTTGGCTTAAATGGAAAACAAAATGCATGGGCAGGCCCTGATCACTGGAAGTATCGGAAAACTAAAGGTAGCTTTCATTGGCCCGAACAAAAACATTATTTTTTTGAATACTTTGTTCTAGAGGTAGCAAGATTGGCTGGTTGGGTAATGAGTCAAAACATGTTTTAGCTGAAATGGCAAGTTTTTTAGTACGAGTCAAAATAGGCTGGGTGAGCTAGGTTGATCGCAAGATCTTTTGTCAAGAAAAACTCAAATAGCCAATGCTTTATTCATGATCACAAAAATAATAGTATCACAATATTAATTTTAGTAGTCGAATACAATAACTTAGGAGACTCTATGCTTTTAAGATAAATCTTTGATGACTTTCAACCCATTTGAGATAAAACACAACTCAAATCAACTCTGCACCAATTTCAAGAAATTTTTCGTCTTTTATTAAAATCTCTTTTGCAGGTGTAGAAGACCCTGTAAAAGAAAACGGTGAACCTTTAATGTCTAAAAAACCGAGGAATAAAAAACAAGCTGAACTTGATATAGAATTTACAAAAGCTTTGGAATTGGACAGTGACATGAGTAATATATTTGCTCCCCCTAAAAACCCGAAAACGCTATTGTTGCCGGCAAATAAAGAGCCCGGTAACACAACACTTCCAGAAGATTGTCATTATCAGCCACAGGATCTTGTTAAGCTATTTCTTCTTCCAAATGTTATGGTACGGTTACAGTTTTTTAAAGGCTATATATTTAATTGATTTAAATAGTTTAATGTATAAGATCGTAATACTGTAATGGTGTGTTTATTCTTTTGTAGTGCCTTGGAAAGAGAGGAAAGAGATATTCGGGTAAGTTGATTTCATTAATCCGAGTTTTTGTTACTGATGTTTTTTGTCCGACCTACCCGTTTCCACGTGTACTTATGCTTGATAAATGCATTTCATTGTCAGATGAATCAGGTCACGAAAGGGAAGGGAATAACGAAACGTTTCCATCTTGGGATGATGAAGGTGGCCAATTTGATGATGGAAATGCTTACTATAGCGATGTTGAGGACTCTGCCACACTTGTCGCTCAGCCTCGTCAGGTTTGTATTAAATTATAATTTAAACATTTCAACTAAATCTTGATTGGCCAATTACTTCCTTTTTGAGGAGGAAAATTAAAATAAACCTCTGAACTCATAATGTCAATGGTCCGATCCATTTATCGAAAATGATTATCTGATTATTGTGACTTCAAACTGTAAGTCACTTTCATTTCACAAAACACATGCCCACAAAAAATGTTGATTTTGGTCATTTGCCTATTAATTTCACAACTGATCGGAATTTACGAAACTATCTAACATCTGAGAACCAACTAAAGCACATCCAAAAGCTATGTTCTACCATCCGTTTTATTACAACTGATTATTTGATATCACGTAGTGTCGTAGTCCCTTACAATATGTCCTAACACATTCTTAGTCTTGTAAGCTAATTAAAAATAGTTTGGACCTAACATTTTTGTATTTTTCTTATCCATTAACCAGGTAAATAAGATTGAAGTCAATTACGACAAGACATCTAAACAAGTTGATGTGCAAGCACTTAAAGAGACTCTTTGGTCATCTATGCAAGAAACACAAGTACGTTTTCTTTTCTATTCCCTCCGTCACAAAATAAATGTCCACTTTTTTATTCATGTTTGTCAAAAGGTCCATTTCCGTCATAGTTTACCAAGTTTCCTGTTATACAGTCAACTATCTAAAACTGTGTGCAGTTTAAAAGGGTAAAACTGACATTTAACTTCATGGGAATGACTATATGAGACTCCGAGGATACAAAAATATATACACTAAAGTCTTGTATATTCATTTTGCAGGAAACAAATACACTGTCTTTTAAGAACTTATTAACATCTTTCCCAAGCGATGACAAGAAACCGGCTGCTGCATCCATTGATGTAATCTCACCACACTTATGTTTCATTTGTGTGTTGCATTTGGCTAACGAGCACGGATTGAGCATCCATGGATGTGCTAACTTGGATGACCTGACAATTCACCTTCCGATCGAATCCATCTCTTAGGTGGTGACATTACCATTGTAACAACCAAAGTTGTAGTTTTCGTTTTGTTATATAAATCTGATATTGTAAAATGAATCGTCGTCACGCTATATTCTTATAGCGTGTTAATATGATGTAACGTAACTTTAGATTGTTTTGCTAGAAATTGTGTAAACACAGTATTGGATTAACTGCGTGTAAATTTCTTAACATGCTTTAAAAATTGAATAATTTGAGTTAACTGCATTTGTTTCATGTATATATGTATGATTGCTTTCGAGTTGTATGTGGGAGTGGTTAACGGGTTAACTATACGTTTTGGTTATTTGTTGCAAACTCGTCAACTACATAAGGTCGAAAAATAGTTTAAATCTTCCTAATGTGACGGGGATTGATAGTGCATATTTATAGTTAATTGCATTGCAAGTTTTGTCATTCGGTTTTGAAAGTTTAAGAATAATCTATGTAAAAAAACATCTTGTACAGATATTATAGTCGATGGTATAATGGTTTATGCAAAAGGTTTAAACTTGTAACATTCCTACCAGAGAGACGATATTCAAATAAAAAGTTTTCACATTCATCTTAGAGACGATATTCACATAAAAGGTTTTCACAAAAACGATATATAAATTAAAAACGTATGAGATGAAACCTGCAATCCGAGCACTTTTAAACAAATTATATGGTGGTGGTTGAATTTTTATTTAGAAATTTCAGAATAATATAATGAAAATAGTGAAAATGATTGGGGACCACGTAAATCAAATTTACTCAACCACATAAATTCATAATCGATTTTCATATATGCCAAACAACACAAGAAAAACACTTTCTATTTTACAAGCTATGAAAATGTTATCAATCAATCAACATAAGGAATCCAACATCGTCACAACCACCACCACGGAAACATTACTAACCTCGTCCTCTTTATCGTTCTTTACAATCCCCAACATTTTAACAAGTTACAAAACACAATCATTAACTTTTGAAGTAAAACCAAGAATCGTTAATTTTTTTCTTAAAACTTTGCAAATGACAATTTAACCTTTATGTTAAATTTACATAAATAGGATATTTAAGACGTGGATTTTTTTTTTCTTAGTAGCGGCACTAAGCCACATTGATGATAATTACTATATACTAACATGTATTATTAACTAACTCGTCTTATATACACTACTGATTTTTTCATATATCATCGTCTCATAATAAGACGGGATATATTATTTTCGAAAAGAGCATTAACACGGATCCTTAAGGTATATGAATTAAAGATTTTATAGTTTGGCTTCTGGAAGTACATCGACAATGATTATATCAAAAACTTCCTAGCATAAAATCAAAAACTATATTCTTATAGAGTCATAGATGTTTCAACTTTGAAGTTCGGTTAATAAATATTTTAGAGATGACATATTGACATGAAAAAGGTGTGAAAGCAATCATGAAGATATCCGTAGATAAACATTTTATAGATAACAGAAAAAAGTTTAAAAATGATTATAAAGATATCAGGATTCGGGTTAAGCCAGTGACGGATTTAAGATAAAAAGTGAAGGAAATTCGAGACAAAGATTTTTTATAGACCATGTTAAATTAACATATAAAAAGTATCTCTAAATGTTTTTACTCTTCAAAAACCCATCACTCGACAAATTGATGGATAGCCGAGGCTCAAAGCTACCATACCTTACATGTACATCCATCTATGGGTTAAGATATGTAGATTCGTCCTCCTCCTTAAATAACACGGATACAGAAAAATGGCCATCTATTCGGTCATTTTTTCACAAATGTCTTCGTGCAAAAAAATAGCATCAATTGTCCCCATTATATGATTTTTTTTTCAAATTTTTATACCATTCGTTTTTTTGTTACTTAAAAATACTAAAATACTTTTATTTGTCTAAAAAAATTTGACCAAACACAAGAATATTATTTGTCTTTTCAAATAACAAAAGAACGATTCATGACATGAGAACGTCCTACTTTTTCGGAGAAAATCACATATATAATCGTTTAAGAATTCAAAAATACTAAAATGATCATCTGATTCGCGCCATTTTTCTCGCGCCACTTCTGTCGTCGCGAGATTGAAAATAATATAAATGATTGGTTATAAATTGATCACGTCCTCGCGAATTTTTCGGTCATCGCGACATTTTTCTCGCGCCAATTTGTAACCAATCATTTATATTATTTTCAATCTCGCGACGACAAAAAATGACGTGAGAAAAATAGCACGAATCAGATGATTATTTTGGTATATTTGAATTCTCAAGTGATTATATATACGTGATTTTCTCACTTTTTCGACACGAGAACTATTTGTCGGAAAGAAATGAATATATACCCCTAAAGATATAACAACAACGTAAATATACCAATCACACCTTTTATCATCAATTCATCATCATGTATCTATCTTGTTCATTTTCATCTTCATTCCCCATCCATAAACCCTCAATTTCACCTAAGATCACAACGAAAACGCTCCGAATCAACGCGATAACCTCCCCATCACCTTCTTCCTTACCAGTCCGTTCAATTCCCGGGAGCTACGGTTTACCGTTACTCGGTCCATTAATAGACCGACTAAACTACTCCTGGTTCCAAGGATCAGACTCATTTTTCAAAAACGGAATTGAGAAAACAAAATCAACAGTTTTCAGAACTAACGTGCCACCGAGTTTTCCGTTTTTTCTAGCTAATCCGAATGTGATCGCTGTGGTTGATGTTACTTCGTTTTCGCATTTGTTCGATATGGAGTTGGTTGAGAAGAAGGATATTTTAGTTGGAGATTTTATGCCGAGTACCAAGTTTACTGGTGATCGGAGAGTTTGTGCGTATTTAGATACTTCGGAACCCAAACACGACCAGGTAAACGTTTTGACTCTTTATCTCATTTGTGTTAGTTTTTATTTATCGGCTTAAAATGAGTCATTTAGAAAAAAAAAAAATGTTTGTGATCGATTTTGAATATTTCATTAGAATTTGTTTAGTTTGGGGACGAGTGATGATTTTGACAAAAAAAAATATACACTTCGGTTTTTATAAAGAAAAATTATTATGCTAGATTTTGATCAATTCGGAGACAATCGATAATTTTAACACGATTAGTGCTAGTTAAGATGTTAATTTTTGGATAAATTTATTTTTCAGGGTCGATTTTTTACATTTTATGACTATTAATTATTTTTATATGAAATTTATACCTATTCACTAATTTTACCTAATTTTTTGATTAATTTGTTATTAGGCTTAGTTTTGTTACATATAGGATGATTAATGATTTTTTTGATTAATTTCACTTGAATTATTTTTTCGATTAATTTAGAAAGACAGATATTACAATATATTATGTTCGGTAATTGCAGTTTCATTTCTTAGATCAGTTTGTTATTAGGCATATAACATTTTTGGATGATTGATAATTTTGACATTAAATTATACGTGTTAGTTTTTGTATTCTCTAGTTTCGCTCTAATTTTTTCGATTAGCTATTATATTTGATTATGTTTAACATGAGAAAGATTGGTCATTTTGATACGAAATTATACGTGTCGGTTAATATTAATATAAACTTATTTTATTTTTGTTCATTTTATTTATTTATTAATAGATTATAATTGATATATTTTTAAAATCTTTTTAAAAAGATATAAATAAGCAACTACCTAACACTTTTGACCTAATCAATTGAGCAAATCTAAAACAAATCTGCCTACACATTGTTTGTTTGGTTAAAATAGGAAATTAGGAATAACATTGTTTTTTTCGGCTTATGTAATGAGTTTATTAATTTATATAAATTTTGATAAGTTTATAAATCCAATTTTTTTTGCTTATGAGCTTAAATAAATCATAAGCTCAACTTGATAAGCTAATAAGTCAAAATTTAAACTTATAGGTTTATCAAAATTTATATACGCTTATAAATCCGGTATATAAACCGAAACAAACACATACTGAGTTTTATCAAAATAATAATATAATAGTTAGGAGAATCAAGTTTATGATATTTTTTTTTTAATTTGAATATTTTATATTTTCATGGAAGTAGAGAGTAACAAATATAATAGTAACATCACCTTATCTTTATTCCTAGAGGTCAATAAGATGTCCACCATATATTAATTGCCATGTGCAAGCTGCAAAATGAGTTAATGTTGATCTTTTTAAAATATAAAAAATAATATTTTTTTAAATTGAATTAAGTGTAAGGAAATATAATAAATTTTGTCAGTTTTGTTATTGTATGTAGCAAACTTTTATAAATTTTATTGTGTGTATCCAACTGTTATTTTACAAACGATGTTTTAGAATGATTAAGCGACTAAGATACAAACAATAAAGCATAACCTTCTGCATTTGATTGACTATTTCTTAACGATTAAATTTTTATAATTAAATTACATACAATTTCATGAAATTAAATTCTTATCTCTAACTCGAGATTATAGTTATCAAACTTCTTTATTAAACCTTTGATATTATTATGGAGCGGTGTTTGAAAGATATTAAGTTGCAAGATCTATGATTTTTCTCAAAGGTCTCAAGTTTAAACATGTCTAGTTAATAAATCGAGGGTGTTCAGAAAAAGGATTAGGTCACAGGAATACCTCATTTAGATCGCGTACATTTAAGATAAAGGCTCGTAATCCCCGGGTAATCTAAACAAGAAACCTTCACCCGTTTTTACCCGTGTACTTACATTTCTAACAAATTATATAAGGGATAATGGAAGCTGATTCTAACAAAATATCTTCGAAAGATCTGTCACTCTTTGTCTAAAATGAAACACTCCAAATTCGCACCATACACGTAATTCAATTATTTTCGTCGGTTTGTAGCTAGTCTGAACTAGTCGTTATCGATAATACACTTACGTGCCCCAAAAACCCCGGGGCTTAGTGACAACTTAGGCAACTGTAAGTTATGGGAAGATTTGAAAATATCAATTAGGATTTCAAATTCTGTTATAAACAAAAGTCGACAATGTTTGTTTAAGAACAAGTTTACGATCTTTTAAAGCTACTTATGACGTAGATAAACAGTTTGGATGACTTATGTGATGTCTATATGTTGATTTTGTGTTTACAATGACAGATAAAAAACTTCGCAATGGACACACTTAAACGGAGTTCGACAATCTGGATACCGACCCTAACAACCTCACTCGACACAATGTTTGACACCATCGAGTCACAAGTCACTTCTGGTCCAGTCAGCTACTTTGTACCTCTTCAAAAGTTCATTTTCTCATTCACATCTATTTGCATAGCCGGAGCCAACCCGGCTAACTCACCCGACATAGCCGAAAACGGTTACATACGTATGGACCGTTGGCTTGGAGTACAACTCCTTCCAACTGTCCCGATCAACACTTTCCAACCGTTAGTAGAAATATTCCTACATTCCTTTGCTTACCCTTACTTTTTAGTAAGTAATGACTATAACAAATTATACGAATTCTTTGAAAAAGAGGGTAAAGAAGTAATTTCACGAGGTCAAACCGAGTTCAAACTCAGTAAAGAAGATACTATCCATAATCTCTTATTCACTATCGGGTTTAACGCATATGGCGGATTTTCAATCTTTTTCGGGAGTTTATTATCCGCATTAGGGTCTGATAAAACAATTCAAGAAAGGTTACGCAAGGAAGTTAGAGAAAAAGCCGGGTCGGGTTTGACTTTCGCTTCTGTTAAAGAAATGGAACTTGTACAATCATTCGTTTACGAGACACTCAGACTTAACCCGCCGGTACCCTTACAATACGGGCGGGCCAGAAAGGATTTTGAACTTTCTTCTCATGATTCGGTTTTTAATGTTAAAAAGGGAGAGCTTCTGTGTGGGTATCAGCCTTTAGTAATGAGGGATCCAAAAATCTTTGATAACCCGGAAACTTTTGTTGCCGAACGGTTTACCGGAAAGGGAAAAGAGTTGTTGAATTATCTATATTGGTCAAACGGGCCGCAAACAGGGACGCCAAGTGTGTCGAATAAGCAGTGTGCGGGAAAAGAATTTGTTACCCTTACGGCTTCATTGTTTCTGGCACATTTATTTTTAAGGTATGATTCAGTTACTATAGAAAATGGTTCATTTTCGGCTGTTGAGAAAGCAAAGTAACAAGTTGTATAAGAAACTATTGTGAGAGGAAGACGGAGACTAATAAAAGCACGTTTTGTGTTTCTGATTTATGCTTGTGAAGTACTATTGTGAATAAAAGACATCCTTGTTGTCAGCAAAATTCAGTCGATTTAGGTTATATTTTATCTATGAACAGTTGAAACCGACTTAGAATGGAACGGGTCAAATGGGTTAAGTGGAGGAAACGGGTTGAAAGTTACCCATACTGTTTTCAAATGATAAAAACAACTTTGTTTATTACACTAATCAAAACTTTTAACATTCATAATCCCTAAAATTTGAACTTATAACACTCATACTCCGTAAACTTGTACTCCAAAAATCCAGATTAGAGGCTACTAATTTAAGCGATGGAACAAACTTTTGGAATTAAAACCATAGGCAGCCCGATCTGCTCCGACACGTATAAAAAATTATCCGTTTTGAAAATTATGAACTCGAGTGATGAGCAAACAATATGATAGGCTAAATAAAATGTGTACTTATGCAAATCAACAATAACAATAATACGTAAACATTATTTCACATAAACCTTTCAAATAATAACCTAACGTAGCACTAAACATTCTAATATAGATATTTCATCCAAACAACAATCGATTTCAAGATATAAGCAAACAAATGATTTCATGTCGTGTTTACCGACTTATTGACTTACCGCTGACTTCTTTCCAGCCTTTTTGCCGGGCTCTTGATTCCCACATTTCACTTTGTTTCTTTTGTGCAACTAAAGCTGCTTCGGCTTTTTCACGAGCTTCTTCACATGTTTCCATTCCTGAATTGCATTTATCTGCTTCTTTTTGATACTGTGATGTCAGCTTTTTAGCCTCGAGAAGTGCCATGTCGGCACGTTGTTGGCTTTCTAAAGCTTCGGCTTCACGAAGCTTCAGTTCTTCGGATAGAAGCTCGGCGAAATTCTTTTCTGTGTCTCCATTTACTTCAGGATCATGCTTTGCACAATCTGCTTACAATTTTTTGTAGAACAAGATTAATTTACAAGCATGCTTTTATTTTTTAGTATGTTTTGTGTTGACCCGTGAACACTTTTTTTTTTTTATCATTTATAGAATAAAAATGATTTCGGAGATTGTACACACTAAAAAGTAATAAGACTTTGGCCGACCCCGTTCCCTTTAAGCTAAATTATTTGATTTGACCCGAGTGAGATATAACATAACCCAAATGGACCCATTCATAACTAACGGTTGAGATTTCCTCCTCCCGTACTTATTGGTCTAAACTATCTAAGTTCAACAATTTTTTTGTGTCACTTCACCTTGTCTTTTTCTCTCCCACGCATAATCATTTTACTTAAAAAATTTCCGACTTGTAAATTGTAATTTCTCTGTTTTCTTTAATTTTCTGTCTTAAATTTCCATCTTTAATTCTAAATTTTCCATCTTAACAACTAACAAGTATCATTTACACTCGAAAAAAGTTCAGCAGATGCAATTTTGAATCCAGAATGTGGCATCAAATAAGAACAATTACTTCGTGTTAGTAACACTAACCTGTGAACGAGCCGTTGCTTAGCCCTGGAAGAAACATAAAACAATTGTTAGTGTCTAATTATTAATACAGGTTGAAAACAAATGTGTTACTACACTATCAAATCTTTAACTCCATAGTTCACACAGTACGAGAAGCAGTCGATTGATTCTGAAGTTTTCTTATACCATAATAAAACTCACATACGATGTCTAGGATAGTTTTAATAAAGCAAAGATTAAAAGGTCCTAACTCCTAATTATCATCGTTATTCCTAATTATCATTGTTATTTTCCCTTTATTTCAATTACGTTTATGTTAATGGGAATGAAAAAAAGCAACTTCCTCGTAGGCACATGCTAAACTCAAGATCGAACGAATTCACACTTCAATCATAACTAACATATGAAGAAAAAAGAAAACATATGTTCCTTCAAATACGAATATAAGTATTCTTTATATTAGAAGTTGCTTAAATATTTAAACAGCTTATTTTATCCTAAGGGTAAACTTGTAATTTAAATCCACCAAATTAAATCAATTTTCCGATAAGCAATCTCAAACTGACAACTTAAAGCAACTTATATCACCCTAAGATAAACGATAAATGTAAAAACTTTTCTTCATCCAAAGACTCAAAACAGTTTATCAGACTAAAGAAAACGCAAGAAGGATAACTTGACACAAAGACTTTGTCAGTCATTTAATCTTTAAAGGCGAGTTAGTTCGTTAAATCAACTGTTAAAATATTGTTCTTTGATTGCAATCTTGGCAAAATTTGAGTTGGAAAAACTAGCACTTTTTTATCTCTAAACTCAGCGTACAATCTAATGGTTATTACTAAAAAGGTTTTGATATCCATGAAGTTCAAATTGAGTACAACAATGAAACAAAAAAACAATTCTAAATTAGTAAAAAGGGGAAAGATTCAATGAAAATAGTCAAATCGCATTCTTATGTACATAAAAATGCATATTTTTCTGTCAAACTATTTCTATAAAAATGCAATCTTCGTTATGAAGATACATATACTTTCAACCCAATATTAAATTTGAGGCAAAAAGTAGCCTTTTGATGCAATACTAAATGATCCCCAACTGGTAAAAAACCGGAATATTGCATGAAATGAGTCCAAAAATAGTATAATTATGTACATAAAAAACACAAAGATTTGGCAAGCTATAGTTATAAAAATGCTATCGTTTTATCAAGTTTGATATAGTTATTAACAATTTTCCGAAAATAGTTAAACCCCATATCAAAACTTTGGTTAAAAATTAACCCATTGATCCCTAAACTAATAACGTAAACTAAGATCTAACATTAATTATTGTATTCTAAAAGGCTTTTGAGATCCACAAAGTTCAAATTGAGTACGAAAATGAGATCAAGATGTCTAATTTGTATAACTTATAGCAAAGTGGTACACATATTTTTTACTTTTTTTAGGTAAATGATTCTTTTTTAGCCGGTAAATGTCCTCATCACGAAAGCATCTAGTAGGAATCGAACCTTAGACCTCTAACCTTTAGATAGAATTTATCCGGTTTCAAATTCGCAACCGTAAAAAAGTTAAACTTGAGCTTAAAAACTAACCTATTTGATCCATAAAATCACAAAATATCTAAGATCTAAAGTTTATTAGTAATTACCAAAAAGGGTTTTAAGATCCATGAAAATCAAGATTTTTAATTTCAACAAATCAAATCAAAACAAACCAAAACTAATAAATACCCAGATGACAAAAACAAAAAAGACTAGAAATTGCAAAACACCCACCTTGTGGAATGGTGAGCAGTGGCTGAGAATCACAGTCACAGTTGCAAGCAGGGCAAGATACGGCGGAGGAAGAGCGGCGGACGGCGGCGTAACCTTCAAGAAGATGCCAGTATAAAGGCGGACCTAGTAAATAACCAACCATACATAATCCTAAGAATGTAATTCCGATCTTTACTATGGCTGGATTGCAAGATCTAAGTGTGGGTATTGCCATCTATACACACTCACATACACTATGTGTGTGTATGTATAGATATATAGATATATATTGAGGTGTATGTATATATATGGGGAAAGAGACAGTGGGAAACCACACTCAACACAGCAAGCAAATTTGGAGAAAAATGGGTTTTTTTTTTGTTTGGATTTGTTGTCAAGTTTCACTTGATCACCGACAGAAAAAATACAGTATATTGTGTTTATTTTTTTAATCAAAATAAATATAGCAAATGTCACAAATCGTCTTTATGGTTAATCAATTTTTACATTTTGTCCTTTCTAAAAAAAACTTAGCACCAAGTGTCTTTTTATTTTTTGATTTTATTATCTATCGTCCTTCCGTCCACTTTCATTTGATTTGTGCCGTTAAACCCCCACGTGATAGACATATGGGGGTAAATGAGTCATTAACCTCTCATTTATCCTCTTTTGTGCCGTTAAACCCCACGTTAAACGGCACAAATCAAACGAAAGTGGATGGAAGGACGACAGATAATAAAATCAAATAACAAAATGACACTTTGTGCTAAGTTTTTTCGAGAATGACGAAATGTGAAAAAGTGACTAACCACAAGATGGATTTGTGACGTTCGCTTAAATAAATAAATGGGAAAAGTTTCTCAGATTTTCTTTTAAATTATTATAATCTATCCGTTTAAAATTTTAAATCATTAGTTATACTAACCTCTTTTAAATTTATTTTTATAAATACGTCTTCCCCATACCTTCCAAAGTTTCTCACATCTTCTTTAAAGAAAAAAAAAATATAAAAAGAGAATTTCTACAATTTCTCCGCCATTCTTAATAATGTCCGAGTTCTATAAAGCACAAAGTGGTTTGCTCGACAAGCTCAGGTGATAATGGCATTATCCTCGAGCTCAAATGGTATATGTCGTATGGTTTTATATCCAAATTACATATATAGTTTGTAAGTCTTAAATTTGTATGATTCTATTAATTTTTGAAATAGAAATACCCGTAACCTAATAGAATGACAAAAATTCTCCAGACAAGCAAGCAAGAATACATATGTTTTTATAAAGTTCTAACCAGATTCTAATGTCTACGGTTTGGAGATCCAATTTTTCCAATTCACAGCCTTTCGATTACATCTATGCTCCATCCAAAGCAACGAAATGCGTTGAATTTCCGAAAATATGTCTTCCGTTTAATAAAGTAAGAACTGATCAAATGCATATCATGTAATCTTATAATCATATTAAGTATCTTCTAGATTAAAAATTAAAACTTAAAAAAGAAATACAAATTATTATACTGTTTCTAAATAAGAATACGTAAATATAGTGAATTTTTATTACACTTTTAAAATAGGTTTATAAAAGGATAACTAATGTATTTAATACATGAACAAAATAAGTAATAAAATATAAAAATAATTCATTAAATACAAGTATTTTATTTTGCCAAATTTTATTTTCAGACACTTGTTTGATACTGAGGGAGTAATAATTTTATAAGTTAATTACATAAATCAATTTCAAGGTTAATCTTAAATTAGGGATTTCGTCTCTAAGATTTGCTCCAATTACAGATTTTGTCTCTAAGGTTTGTCCTCAATTACAGATTTGGTCTCTAAGTTTTGCCCCACCTACGGGTACAAATTATAAAATTAGAAATTTGGGACGAAAACCGTAATTAATTTCTAAACTTTAACGATTTATGCAACTTTTTAAAGTTAGAAACAAAATCCATAATTTTGGATAACTATACGAACGATTTATGTAATTAACTCTTATTCTTCTTTAATTTAAATCTTGCCTTTGCATATGGAAATGTGCATTTTTGATTATTATAATGTGCATTTTTGATTATTATAATGAATATTATTATTATTATTATTAAATTTGGGTTGGTGTTGGGCTTGGGTTAATGTTGGGCTTATGTCTTTGGGTTGGTGTGGGGCTTAGGTGTTGGACTTTTAATTTTTTTTTTTTTTTTTTTTTAGATTAGTAAAATTTAACCACTACATACATCTACACTCTCTCGCTAAATAATCCCACCAACACGATGCCGTTTTGCGACGTCGCGGAACCATGAATAAGTTTCTTAGAGGTGCTTATAAAAGTATCAAATTTTAGATGCGACTACAAATAGAATAAAATAAAAATATACTTTGCGTATCAAATAATCCCACCAAGACGATGTCTTTTTTCTTCGCTTGAGAATGTAAATTTACATTGTTTGATGGTTAGAGTGCAGGGTGGAACCAAGCGCGGTAAGGCCACTCTAAATGTGACTACAAACGGAGTGCAGGCTGGAACCAAGAATTTTGGATGCGGCTACAAATAGAATCTATTTTCTTATAAATTCCATTTTCAACAATTAATTATCTTTTTTATTTTTAAAATAAATGTATGTTAAAATCATCGTCTGATCACACATTTCGTTTTCAATTTAAACTAGAAGGATCCCGTACGTTGCACGGGTTCGTCAATTTCGGCGTTAGTGTTAGGCAGTGTTCGTTCTTCGCTTTGTATTCGCTCTTCACCTTGTGTTCATCATCGGGCTTCTTCCGTCGCATGCAAAATGAGGCCATGGTTCGTGCCCGGGTATGGGCTGAGGGTGTTTTTTTGTGTTTTATTGGGCTTCGTTTGGGCTTATTATTGTTGGGCTTCCACGTCTTTTTTATTTCTTACTTATCGTAACTTTTTTTTTTACTTTAAAAAATACTTTTACGACCTTTCATCCCATCAGGTCCGGATCAAGTCGTTGATCGAAGCGAGAAGAGGAGAGGATGTCATTTATCCTACTCCGGATAAAACGACTCGAGTTTTTGTTTTTTTACTTTTTTATCGAAATATAAATGTAGCTATTTGCTAAAACGATGCCGTTATTTATTATTAATCTGAGTAGATGTTCGTATTAGCTGAATCCAAATAAAATTCCGAGGGGTAGAAAACGTAAAAGTATTATTTAAAGCTGAGGGGGGAAAACGCAAAAACATATAAAGTGCAGACAGGAAAAGCTAAAAGTCGTTTAAAGTTTAGGGTGAAAAAAGCGTTATATTTTTTAAAGTTGAGGGTGAAAAAGCGTTAAAGTTTTTAAAGTTGAGGGGGGAAACCGCTAGGTCTTTAAAGTTTAGGGGGGGAAACCGCTAAGTCCTTAAAGTCTAGGGACTAAAATGCAAAATTCCAAAACATTAAAATATAGTATAAAGCACACATCCATAGGTAATCTTCTAATTTAATTAGGGGGAGAATATCAAATATAAATTTATAACATAAATATTAATTTTCGTCTTATATCACCTGCTCGTTTTATTAAAAAACTAAAAACATAAAACTACCTTTTTATATAGAGCAGTAGTTGATCACTCCAAATAAGTAATAACCCTCAAAAGTCACTGATCGTCACCGGAACCACCACACCACCGTTACCGGAAAATCCGAAATTGAACCCCACCATAACCACACAGTCAGTCAGAGATCTGAAATGGAGTTGGATATCGCATCAGATCTAATCAACAACTCCCAGATCTTATTCCGGCAACTCGCCGGACTACAATCCTATAACCCTAACTTTAACTTTGAATCTCAGCCGTCAATTGAATCTCTGATTTCCACCGTAGATCAATCTCCGAAATGCAATTCCTGTGAAGGAAACCTTCTTAGAGGATTCAATTCACTCATATGTATCTACTGTGGTCAATATTTGAAAAATAATAATGATTCCATTTCTTTTAATTCTACTCATGCTTTTACCTGGTTACTCCAATCTTTGAACTTTAACGGATCGGTTAGCCACTTTTTTCCTTTTTATATATATTGTGTTCGGAAATGTATCTAATTTAAAACGCGTCTATTACCTCATTCTAGTGTTTTTTCGAGATTATATTTAATGTGGCTTATGGACTTATTTAGTTTTTTCACCTTAGCATATCGTAATAAGCTAGTAAGTGTATCGAAATAGTTAATTATGAGTAGGTTTATGGGTTAGGATGAATAAGGTTAGTAGCTCGTGGACTGTTTGGATAAGTTAAGGTGTAAAGCTCTAAATAAGCCCATAAACCACGTAAAAAGAGTTTATTAAGATCCGCCTTAAATAAGCTCGTAAGCGTAAGCTTATAAGATTTCTTAAACACTAGAATGAGCTTATTAAAAGAACACCCTTAAAGAGCTTATTACGTTTTGAGTGTTTGCATGGAGAAGTTTATTTAAGTTTTTTTAAGAAGCTGTTACCTGAAAACAGTTTATCAGCTTATTGCATTTTGATGCAACATTTGCAAATATAAACACTTTTATAAAAAAGCATAAGCTGTTTAACTAAGCAAACCCTCAAAAAAATTCTCTTAGCTGTTAGGAAATACTGATAATACCACGAGTCTTATTTTAGTGGATATGTTAATAGGGGTGTTTGAATGTGTTTTTTGAAAGTGATTTTAAATTATCAGACTTAAGAGAATTTTGTGACTAATAAATCAAATTGTAAGATATAAATACATAAAATGACCAAAAGTGACATTTTTTATTTGAAAAAAAAGGAGAAACGTCTTATGAGACGGGGTTAAAACTCTCTTAAGTTAGTTAACGAGAAGTAATTAGATAATTTATTTACCCTTTGATAATCACTTTTGTTGAAGCTATTAAGAAACTGATTATTTAAAATAATAAAACCAAACTTTAAAAACTCATAAACACTTTCAAAACATAAATCCAAATACCCCCGTAACCTTATTGTAGCATATTCTGTACTGCTATTTTGGTTTTGTGTATTTCCCATTCTGCCCTTCACATGCAATTGACGTTACTTTTAGGAAAGAGTTGGGTCATTAGTTGAAGGAAGCGGAATAAACGGTGGACAAAGTCCTGCAGAAGACGAAGCAACTTTATCTGAGCTTTTAAATTTAAAGATTTCATGGCCTAAGAAACCCGATAATAAGGTTTCAAAACGTAGCAGTTTTGTAAATCTTGGTACCGCTGACGTGGACAACTTCTTTATAGAGTCGAAGAGAGCTACCGTGTCAAATGTTGTACCTGAAGAAATTGATCAAAATAAGGCCTTTGATGACGATTCATCTGGTTGGAATGCAGAATTTCAGTCTGCAGATACCGAAATAGTGAATGAGACTTTCAAATCAGTTGACTCATTTGTAGGCGCCGAAGTTGATCTATCTTCCCAAATGGATTCTGTTTTTGGACAGATGGAAAGCTTTAATAAGAAAAAACCGAATGATGATTCAGATCTGTTTTCTTCAGATGACCCATTTGCCAATATGCGCTCTGAAAAATTTCAGCTTGCAGAACCGTTAGATTCAGTTGTTCAAGCAAACGATGGGTTATCGGGTCATCTGAATAGTCATAGTTTAAAAAGCGCCGATGTGGTTTTTGGACAGATGGAAAGCTTCAATAACAGAAAACCGAATGATGATTTAGATCTGTTTTCTTCAGATGACCCGTTTGCCAACATGAGCTCTAAAAGTTTTCAGCAGGCTCAATCGTCGGATTCAGTTCAAGCAAATGATGGGTTATCGGGTCATCTGAATAGACAAAATCCAAAGAGTGTGGATGCGGTTTTTGGAAAGATGGAAAGCGTTAATAACAGAAAAGTTAATGATGATCTAGATCTGTTTTCTTCAGATGACCCGTTTGCCAATATGGGCTCTGAAAGTTTTCAGCAGGCTCAACCGTCGGATTCAGTTCAAGCAAATGAGGGGCTATCGGGTCATCTGAATAGTCAAAATCCAAAGAGTGTGGATGTGGTTTTTGGACAGATGGAAAGCGTTAATAACAGAAAAGTTAATGATGATCTAGATCTGTTCTCTTCAGATGACCCGTTTGCCAATATGGGCTCTGAAAGTTTTCAGCAGGCTCAACCGTCGGATTCAGTTCAAGCAAATGAGGGGCTATCGGGTCATCTGAATAGTCAAAATCCAAAGAGTATGGATGCGGTTTTTGGACAGATGGAAAGCGTTAATAACAGAAAAGTTAATGATGATCTAGATCTGTTTTCTTCAGATGACCCGTTTGCCAATATGGGCTCTGAAAGTTTTCAGCAGGCTCAACCGTCGGATTCAGTTCAAGCAAATGAGGGGCTATCGGGTCATCTGAATAGTCAAAATGCAAAGAGTGTGGATGCGGTTTTTGGACAGATGGAAAGCGTTAATAACAGAAATAATGATGATCTAGATCTGTTTTCTTCAGACGACCCGTTTGCCAATATGGGCTCTGAAAGTTTTCAGCAGGCTCAACCGTCGGATTCAGTTCAAGCAAATGAGGGGCTGTCGGTTTATCTAAACAATCATGATACAAAAAGTGTGGATGCGGATTTTGGACAGATTGAAAGCTTTAGTAACAAAAAACCGAATGATGATTTAAATCTGTTTTCGTTAGATGACCCATTTGCCAACGTGGGCGCGGAAAGTTTCCAGCAAGCTAAACCGTTGGATTCAGTTGTTCAAGCAAATGATTCATTACCAGGTCAAAGAAACGATCTTAATTCAAGAAGTGTGGATCAAGATTGGTTTAACGATGATAATTGGCAAAAAAGTGGTCCCAATATAAACAATGCACCATCGACTGAAGGCGTTTCTGTAGATTGGTTTGAAAATACTAGTTGGCCGAAAAGTGATGCCGAAAACACGGCTACTGTTAAAGATAATAATTTATTTGATATTAAACCACTGATTGGTTCAGATCCTGATAATTTAAACAAAATCAGTGCAAAGGATACTTCAGAGGCTACCGACTGGCTTCAAGATAGTCAGTGGTCAATTGCTGCTAGCAAAGAGAACGATGATGACGGGTTTGATGAATGGAACGATTTCACAAGCTCAACTGGTAATCAAGATCCTTTCCCAGATTCTCGGAAAGAAAGTAGTACTGAGAAAATTGCTGTTAACGTCCCATCTACAGCGGCTGATCCACATGAAGTGGATTTCAGCAACTTCTTTCAGTCGGCAGATTTGTTTTCTGGTCCATCTAGTAACAAAAAACCAAATGATAATCAAACCGAGTACGATATATTTTCAGAAGTATCTACAGCAAGCAGGTAAGCTCAATATTCTTGGTATTGTTACTTTATTTAGTTACACAAGTCATTCCTGTGGTCTGCTGGATCTCGTCTCTAACTATTGTTAATTGCACTGAACGTCCCTATTTTTTAAGCTTTTGTCACACTTTGGTTCCTTATCCATGTGAAATGACAAAAATGCCCTTATGTACTTCCACTTTAAATTTCGTGTTCAATTGTAATTGATTTTTAAACATAAATTTATAAAACTCAAGAATATTAATGTTCACAAACATAAGTTTATGCGCATTTGGTCAATTCCCTTGGAGCAAGGACCAAATCTGTGACAAAATTTCAAAATAGGGACATTCAGTGTAATTAACAGAAGTTACGGACAAGATCCAAAATTAGAGCAAATCCCATGGACGGTTTTTGTAATTTACCCTTCTTACCACGGTCAATTTCCTTTGGTGTAAATCTTTTACTAATTACCCACATTTCCAGGAATGCTAATGCTGAAGCTGGAAATAGTCCCGAGAGACTAAAAAATGAAGAAATTGCCCCCAACACAACCACAAGTTCAAAAGACGATATACAGATGCTGATGTCACAGATGCATGATCTTTCTTTCATGCTTAAGAGCGAGCTTTCAATCCCCTCGAAGACAGATATTAATGATCTGTAACTGTACATTTGAAATTTGGTTTTAGGTATTTTGGGTTCAGTTCTATGGCGTATTGCCATATTATTTATCCTCTTGTTGTACTACCTGTATACCTTTGAGCTGGATCATAGAACGAATAGTGTGTATATAGATAGCTAAGATGATCGCTAAGATCCGGTGTTTAGTACTTTCATTTGCGTAATTTGTGAGTTGCAGTTTTTATTATAAACTCCTTGTTAGCGGCTTTGCTTTGTATTCAATTAAGAGTGGAAAGAAGACTCAAATTTACCTTTATTCCAACGTTCTTCGATTTTTCACGTTTTTATACTGAATATAGGTTCTACGATATCTTGTTCTAAATGAAATTAATGACGAGTGCTTTCATTTGTTTAAAGCCGTTTTGTTAGCAAGTTTTAATTTTAATTTTAGCTGATCTGAACGTTGTTGAGTTGGATTTGCCGCCTTATCAAAATAGTAGCTTCTTTAGATTCATTGGATTGGACTTGTGTACGGGAATTTGGCTCCAAGTTCAAGTATACACGTAACAACCCAGATACCCAACTGTTGGAGCATAACCATCATTGTTTGAAGTTTGTATTTAGTTTAGAAATGTGTTGTGAAGACTAAAATGTATATAGATCGAGTTGTAAAGTATCGCTACATTTATGAAACAGTTACTGTCAGGATCGATTAGATTATGTAAACACAACCACACTTATGTAGATCAAGATTTATCAAAGAAGTTGCAACGAATAAACACTTTAATATTCACAAGTTTATGATAATCGAATATTGTATATATAAAAATAATAAGAACAATAACAGAATAACAATTACCATTAAGTCTCAATCTATTAACCAATGAACAAATTAACAGACGTATTTCTCTTAATACAAGGATCTATAAAAGACCTTGAGGCTAAACCTAGCTTTTCTAGGAAACATCTAACAACAACAGCCTCCATCTACTTGATCAGAATAGACGTGTTTCTTCTCTTTACAAGGATCAATCTTGACCTTGAGGCTGAACAAAGGGGAACGATCTCAAGTGGTGAGATCGTTTGGTGTTTTCCTAAAGAATAAAAATTATGAAAACCACATCTTTACAATGTTTAGGGATCTCTTTATATATAGTCTCATACGACTTACATAAGGAAACCTAGTTGTATTAGGAGACTAATTCTTTGAGATCCTTATCTTGAAAAGCAAGTCTTCCATAACCCTAGCCGCAATAGTAACTAAGTTGCAGTAGTAACACTATCGTGCAGTAGTAACTGGCTCTTGCAGTATTAACCAGATAACCTTGCAGTAGTAACTTCATCATGGAGTAGTAACTGACTCTTATAGTAGTAACAGTGCAATACTAACTGTACAGTAGTAACGGTGCATTAGTAACAGTGCAGTACTAACTGCGCATTAGTATTGTTCAGTAGTAACAGTGTAGTAGTAACAGTGCATTAGTAACCGTGCAGTACTAAACGTGCAATACTAATCGTGCAATACTAACGGTGTTCTTTTGAATTGTGCAGTAGTAACTGTTGTATGCAACACAACTCTAGAATAACAATCCCAACCATTTAATCCTAACAATCTCCCCCTAAACTTATGCTTTCTACATGTAAAACAATAAGTTTCTTCAATGCAAATTGTTATTGAGAATGTTATCAAAACTACTATTTCTTCTTGTCTTCTCCATGGTTCCTTGATGTAAATTATCACTTTATATTTTGTCTCATCAAATCAATAATTTGGATAATAAATTATCCCAACAATTACACTAAGTAACCACAGTTACACCAACTTAATTATGCAGTTACGCAACGTAAATATTCAGTTACCTAGTGTAACTGATCCCATCAGTTTCGTCAGTGTAACTCTAAGTCGGTTAAGAGTTACGCAACTTAACTGTTTAGGTTTTCATGAAACCTATAAATAGCAAACATTGGGATCATAAATGGTAGCCGTCACGAATCCCTATTCACTAACAGATACGCTGGAAACTTCATTCTCAGCGTAACTGTTCGTGTATGAGTTTCAAGTTTTGTAATCGAGTCTATTGGTATTATTCGTAGTTTTAAAACATTACATAAGGTTTATAATATCAATCATTTGGTTATAATCGTTGTTCTTCACCATATATATATACACATATTAGTTATTCCGCGACTATTACGTGTTTGGATTCAAATATAGATCTTAAGGTAGGTGACCAACAAGTGGTATTAGAGCCTCTATACTCGTTATAGAGGTTTTTGGATCCATTTGGTGAAGATTTATGTTAGTTTTGCGTAGATCTAGGAATTGGTTCTATGAAGACTTGATTCAAATTTTTAGATCTAGACAATTTCAGTGAGGTGTTTGGCTCGACACTTATAAACTAGGTTAATATTGATATATTGCTAATATCTGGAAGAGATGGTATCCTAGTTCCACTATACTGTTGGAATAGAAACGCCAGCGTAACTATCTATTACGTTGGGTAACTGTTGTTCGTTGCAAGAAATACGCTACTAGTCCACTAAGTAAGTTGTTACGTGAGGTTGATACGCTGCCAGATACGTTATAGATACGTTACTTGTGAGTTACGTAAGATAGTTACGCTAGGCAGTTACACTACCAGTTACACTGCATAACTGTTATTCAGCAAGACTTTTCGTTCTTCGGGTGTGTGTGAAGATTCGGATATTCGGGTTTGTGTGAAGATTCGGGTATTCAGTTTTGTGTAAAGATTTGGGTATTCGGTTTTTGTGTGAAGATTTGAGTATTCGATTTTTGTGGGAAGATTCGGGTATTCGGGTTTGGTGCTTATTCGGTTTCTTTTTCGGGTCCTGATATCGCATATTTATATAGATATTTATATGCGATATTTGGTCATTTTCGTATTTAATCATGATGGATAGGATAGGATTTTTACATTTAATTGTGTGAAAAGTATTTTATTCAAGTGACAGGTTGAATATGATCGGAAAGTGGACATTTGGACGAAGAAATGCAAGTAAATGAAAGATAAAAATAAAGATAAAGATAAAGATAAAGATAAGGATAAAGATAAAGATAAGGATAAAGATAAAGATAAGGATAAGGACAACATCATCTTTTAATAGATTTGTAATTCGACTCAAACACGAATTCTATCTAGTTTTTTTCCTATAAATACAACCCTAAAACATCCAGAAAAATCATTAATTCCATTATTATTCTAAGTCTCTGGAGCTGGTTATTACGTTTAGAAGCAAGATTCAAGCTAGGAAGATCATATTTTCGGCTAACGGCGGTCACGACACGTTTTGTCGAATTCTTCGTTTGTTCTTTTCCTTTTTAGACTATTATTCCAGTATTATTTCCATGACTTTATTTGCTTTTTCAGACTTGATCATGAGGAGCTAAACTTTCATTATGCTTGTTTGAATAACGGATCCTATTTGAAGTTTAATTAACGTTTTCGATTGTTTATGTTTTTGTGTTTAACCGTTGATCCTTATTTGCTTAAATTTTATTATATTATCAAAGTTGTTTATATATAATTTGACTAATCAATATTCTAGGTATTCGGGAGGAATCTAGATAGGATTAACAAGTTATATGAAGTAATCGGTCGGTCTATAACTGATTTGAAATTATTAAGATTCGGGAGGACTTAGTAATAACAACTAGGTAATTAAATTTAAGTGAGTAGGTCTAAGTATTAAGATTCGAAAGGACTTGATAGTTAGAGGAGTTATTCGGGAGGAAATTCTATAAGGTTAAATCACTAAAACGGGCTTGTTGCTTATTGCTTGATTGTTAATAATTATTACTGTATTCGGGAGGAATGAGGTAATTAGAGATAATTAAAGTTAGTAAAAGATTCGGAAGGACTTTTATTATATCTTAGAAGTTTTGTAAACAATCGAGTTCGTAACGTTAAACGGAAAATAGGTGAAGTGTCAAACAAGTATACTTTCTCATTATTTGATTAAATCATTAATCTTTCGTTCGATTTTAATTAATCATCACTTTTTCTTAATTACTTGCAAGCTTGTGTTACGATAAAAAACCCCCAAAATACTCAGTATTATTAATTCGGAATTTAAAACAAATTAGTCCCTGCGAACGAACCTTTACTTGCTTAAAACTATATTATATACGGATAGGTCCACTGCCTAGAAGTGTGTAATTGCGTGAAAAAGTAGGTTTAAATTAAGACTAGATTTTACACATCAGGTCCATCGTTTGTTCGTGTGTCAGGTATTCGGGTATTCGTTCGAGTGAAGATTTGTGTATTCGGGTTTTTTGATTGGTTGATTATTCGGGTATTCAGGTTTTCTCGTTGTTTAAAGTTAGTTCAGTGATTGATATGTCTCTTATAATGAACACGAGTTCGTACGATATGTGATTATTCACGCTTTCTCGTTGTTTAAGTTTCCTCCGAAAATGTGATTATTTTGGACTCTTGGTCTTTTTGGACTAAAAATACAAAATATTGTTAAATGAAACCCTAATTAGCATTATCATTTGTTATTATGTATAAACTTACCTATATTATAAATATAAGTGGACATATATACATATTTTATAAAATAACACTTTGGACATATTCATATAAAACTAAATTTAACGTAACAAAACTAAAACGTAAAAGATTAGAAACTCGTGCCACTGTTGCACCACTGCGCCGCATTAGTCATCTACTGCGCCGCAGTGGGCTTAGGCACAAACTTGGTGCGACGGACTGAAATCCCTGTGCGCCGCAGTAAGCCTCTGATTTGAAACGTCGCGTATTTTGAACGAATATAAGTATATATATACATATACAATTATACATAAAGTAGTATATACTGACAAATATACATTTTTAGTCTAAAACACGTAATCGGAATCATAAACACGATATTTATTAATAATAATATTCGCTAAACGTACATATTTCTCGATAAATATACTTTTCTCGAAAACGCGATCTTAATCTTAAATTTTCATAATAAACTTTCCTTTCGTTGAACTTTTATGAAATTGTTTTCAAACTAGTTTTACTCAAAATATTTAAATTCTGCAAACGATTTAAATTATTCAAAATGTCTAATGTTGACTTTTAGTTGACTTTGACTCCTTTCGAAATCGTTGACTTTGACCAAGTCAACTATCCTTTGATGTTGATCTTGGTTGACTTCGACTAAACTTTGGTACTAGTATTCTATCTTCAACCGATAATTCTATTAGTCATTTTCGGCTCGAAATATTATTCTTTTCAAATCGTCATTATTGACCTGAATAAACAATATCTTCTAGTAGTCATTATTGACTCGAAATATCGTTATCTGTTATTCGTCATTATTGACTCAAATTATCGATATCTTCTAGTAGTCATTATTGACTCGAAATATCGTTATCGCTTACTCGTCATTCTTACATGAAATATCGTTATCTTTTTACTCATCACTTTGACTCGAACTATTATTTTTTCTAACACTTTTTAATACAATATATAATATAACATTAATCATTTAAAGGCTAAACCCTACTACGTTTATAGAGATACTTAGACTTTCGATGTCTTTATGCTAGGACAATTAGGCGGTGGAGCGTTATTCTCCTGACTTTGTCTACCCGACATATTTATCGTTGACTAGTGAGTTATTCGTTGCTCTTTTTACCGTTTTATATTTGGGCATGATAAGCGTTTTTTAAACTTAATATATATACATATAGGGTGAGGTTCGGGTAAGAACGGCCCAAAGTATAGGAACGCTAAGAACCAATGATGGCCGTCCGATTAAGGTGATGATCAATAGTAACTAGGGGTGTTAATCGGGTTAACCCGACCCGATAAGCTTAATCGGGTCGGGTCTAATCGGGTTTTCAAAACTCAAAACATGACCCGCAACCCGACCCTAATAAGGTTCGGGTTTCGGGTTCGGGTTTATTCGGGTTCGGGTTTATTCGGGTCTGGTCTATTCGGGTTCGGGTTAGATGAAAATAAAATGCATAATAAACTTTGTCAAAGTTAGTAGATAGTTATTGATTCTTAGATTAATGAGCAAAACGGTTTCTAATAAGCAATTTCTTAATACGCATAACAATAACGACCAAATAAATTTTATAGTGTTGCAAAATTTATAATGAACATTAAATAGAAAAATATATAATGTTGCAATGATATTATATACACAAAATGCTAAAAATGATAACCCAAAAAAATAATAATTTGTAACATATTTTGGCCACTATCATGTGTATAGTTTTGTAAATATTTATTTAACTACTAACATATATAAAAAAAGATCCAACTATTTAATATATAAAATACCTTTAATGCGAACTTGTGTTTTGTAAAAAAAAGTATGTTTTCGAAAAGTAGGAATTAAGAACAAACATATGTAAGGTTTTTATTTGAAGAAAAGATCGGCGTTTTACTTATTAATTCATTATTGAGTTGTATAAAATGTTGTTAAGTTTATTAGTAAACGGAGTAAAACAAAGAAAAAAAAATTATCCGGGTTATTCGGGTTGACCCGAACCCGAATAAGGATGCTTAACCCGCAACCCGACCCTAATTAAGTTTCGGGTTAATCGGGTTGACCCCAATAACCCGATCATAGATTCTAGACCCGACTAACCCGACCCTAATAAGCTTATTCGGGTTCGGGTAGGGTCGGGTCAATCAGGTTCGGGTTTTTTTGACACCCCTAGTAACCACTTACTACTGATTAGCAGAAACCACTTATTACTGATCAACAACAAATTCTGGCCGTCCGATTAAGAATTTTATATCATAACTCGCAGTGCTGATCAGTAGTAAGTGGTTACTACTGATCAGTAGTAAGTGGTTACTACTGATCATCACCTTAATCGGACGACCAACATTGGTTCTTAGCGTTCCTATACTTTGGGCCGTTCTTACCCGATCCAATTACTATATATATATATATATATATATATATATATATATATATATATATATATATATATATATATATATATATATATATATATATATATATATATATATATATATATATATATATATATCTTCATTATGCGAATGTGGATTATGATGCCTTTAGATTAGCGTTACCTTTATTTATATGGCCTTAGTGGTAGTATAAGGCCCCGTATACACGCCTGTTAACTCTTATTGAGCCACCGATATATATATATAGATCTATATGGGTTTTACAAACCGTCATCGCTGATATGGGATTTTGTCGGTGTGCGGTCCCTATGAGTCGATGTTATGACCGCTTGTTATTCGAGAATGACCTTAGTTTAACGTACTAAGGTGGGGGTTGTTACCTTTGATTGTTAGGTTCGGGTGTATTATTTATCTAAGGTTATGCATGCATCTCATTTGTTTATAATTCAAGATATCTTTACTAATGGTTTTATATATTTCAAATTGGATCAAACTTTTAAACTTAATGTTTTTATAAAAATGCGAATAACCCACCAACTTTATGTTGACGTCGTATTTTTAACGCTTTTCAGGGGTTTGAGGTTGTTGATTATTGATGATATGCTTTTGTGACTACTTGGATCATTTGCGTGGAACTTGTTTTGCTTGACTTAGTTCCTTTAGGATCCATTCGATTTTGTACTTTATTTATTCAAGTATTGTAAAACTTTGTATTCAAATTTATTTATAAAAATTCGATGATCATTTTGTTTTAAATGTTGTAACCTTTGTACCTATATTACTGATACTGTTACACCTCGGGTTTCCGCCTGAGCGAGGTGTGACACTAACTGTTTAGCTTTTCATGAAACCTATAAATAACAAACATTCGGATCATAAATGGTAGCCGTCACGAATCCCTATGCACTAACAGATACGTTGGAAACTTCATTCTTAGCGTAACTGTTCGTGTGTGAGTTTCAAGTCTTGAAAATCGAGTGCATTGGTATTATTCGTAGTTGTAAAACATTACGTAAGGTTTATAATATCAGTCATTTAGTTATAATTGTTGTTCTTAACCATATATGTACACATATTAATTATTCCACGACTATTACGTGTTTGAGTTCAAATATTGATCTTAAGGTAGGTGACCAACACAAGCACACAAAACGCTTAAACCACGATAAAAGGCTACTACTCCTGTGAGCATCTACATGGCTTGGACTCTCGGAAGGCACCATCAGCCTACAAGGCCACATCGTGTTTGGGCAAATATCCCCAAAAGAACGAAATATAACATAGGTATAACACATTGTGCACCAATTGCTTTCGAGACAGGTCCTAGCACCACCCTTATTAGATACCGAGGGAAACACTATGGCACCACCACCAGCCTTGTTAACGCAAGCAGACTTTCATTTGCGTTTTACAAAAGAGGATGTTTTCTTTATTGTCAAGTATGATCTCCCGTTCACGAAGAATGGCATTTTAGTAGTCATACCAAGACTACTCAATTTCGGTGACCACCTTTCACCTTTTACATTATGCCAACAATAAGTAACCGAAGAAAAATACCACAACGAAATAGTAAAACATCCAGATAAAAGTACACCTCAATAGGCTTTATTACAACACGAAAAGAGTCATGATCATCGATCCATGAATGTTCAACCAAGTTACGAAGGAACGGAAAGAAAAACTAAAGGAACCGAAATGCAAGAGTTCAAAAGGATCCGGTTTTCAACAAACCACAAGTGACATATTGCAGATAACAAGATAAACCCGGCCGAGACCTTTATTAGCATGAAAGGCAGGCAGTTCTAGATACCCAACCCCGGAAATAGGGTTTCCACTGATGGAACAACACTTTGAGTTTGCTGTTTTTCCTCGAGATTGTGCAGCACCTGATAAGCCAGAGCTCTAGTGTTTCCTTCCTATAGAAAAAAATGGCTTAAGATGTCAATAAGTATCATTAAAAGTAAAAAAGAAACAGTTATAACTCTGGACGAAACCGAAATACCGACAAACCGTATCGAAACCGTTCCGGTACCGGTAAATTCAGTACGGTATTCGCTACCAAGTATAGCGAAAATTCCATTTTCGATTCCGTATGGTTCCGGTCCAGGCCTATTTTTTTTAAACGGCGTTGTAGCTAGAATATATGTTACGGTATAAAGAACCAATTGACATTTGGTCTAGCAGTACCGAGGTGAACATTAACCAAAAAGTTGTTGGATCGAGCTCTACTGTGGATATAGGTGGATTTATTATTTATCGGTGTATTTTAGATGTCATACAGAGGATAAGTGTCTTCGGTATAAAAAAAAATGTTTCGTTGTAAATGAATTAATTAACTCACACAAATATTGTCGATGTATGCGGGTTCTTTCAACCTCCGAGGGTAGCATCCCCTTAATGAATCACAGCATCTGCGTTTTAGTTAATACTCATGGTGTTTAAACTAAGAACAATCTAATATTGAATATAGCAATATATAGTTAAAAAATGAAGTCGTAGGTGTCAAGATTTTCCCGACTAACCTAGAGGTTTCAGAGAGTCGAAGATAGCAGATTAGTACATTCAGCAACAGTGCAGGTGGAGGTACCCCAGAGAAGTTATTGACCACTTCGGATAGAACTGTTGCCACAGAAAAAAACCTTTCAATATACGTCCCGAAGTAAACCTTCCCTTCATGTTGGCCTAAAATTTTTCCAAGTATAAGGGCGGCCAGCTGCGTAATAATAATAGGTAACATTAGGTGGTATATAATTTCTATCGATGTGCTTGTGGGTGTGATTAAAAATACGAAATCAAGAAAAGGGTAAATTTTACTAAAATGTATATAAATTATCTATTAACAATACACTAAACTTGCAGAACACGACGGCACATGTTATATGGTGTAATTTACCGAAAGAAATATCACAGTATTTGATCTCAATAAAATGCACAAAATGAGTTTGTATTCGATCTCAGAAAATGAATGGCAAGTTATAAAACAGTGAATCTATCTAAATCATGACAAGATTCCAAATAAGTCAGGGTACGAAGAAAATAATAATACAACATGAATTTCCTTTTCTCAAACTAACCGATTTTGTGAGGTCACTACCAACTTGCAAACAAAGAAGGCACAATTGAACGGTTTCAATCTTCACGAGGTATTCAACAGTATCAGGAGCATTAGTGTGATTGTAAACTGGACTTGGGCGGGTCAACTGGTCCAAGCCAAATAGCCCAGTGGCCAGCAGCAACCCATATGACAAGATTATTATGCACGTTGAAGGTGTTTCAATATTCAAATAGTGGTGGATGTGGTCAGCTAATAAAAAGGAATACTACCTAGTCTTTCTCCCACTATCAGCTTTGTTTTCATTTATTTTATTTAGTGTTTTGTTTTTCCTATTTAAGAGGATATAGCAGTAGAAGTATTTGATCGTTTCCTTTTTACAAGTATTGTAATTTCCCATTAATGAAACAGTTTCTTTCATTAAACTACTGAGCATTGTTTACTCGATCCACTGTGTTTAAACCAACAAGTGGTATCAGAGCGTGGTTAATGTATGGTCAAGTGTATGCCAAAAACAACAATGCCGAGCTCAACATCTTCTAATGTTAACGATGAAGTCATTCAAAGAACCGGAAAGGAGGGTTCTGTTACGTTACACTATCCGATGCTCACAAAGACAAACTATTCAGTTTGGGCGTTAAAGATGAGAGTGAATTTGCAAGCACAAGGAGTGTGGGTTGCAACTCAAATAGCAGATGGTGATGAACGACAAGATCGAATGGCTCTTGCGGCAATTTACCAAGCGGTTCCGGAGGATGTGTTGATGATGTTAGCCGAAAAAGACTCCGCTAAGGAAGCATGGGAGACGATTCGTATGATGAACATGGGAGCCGAACGGGTAAAGGAGGCTAAAGTACAAACCTTGAGAAGCGACTTCGAGGTTATTCGGATGAAGGACAGCGAATCAGTGGATGATTTTTCCATGAGATTGAATACTATTGTAACGGGGATTCGCTCTCTCGGAGATAGGATTGAGGAGATTACGGTTGTGAAGAAGTTCCTTCGGGCTGTTCCAATACGATTTATGCAAATCGTAACGTCTATCGAACAGTTCGGGGATTTAAAGAATATGACAGTGGAAGAAGTAGTGGGTCGTCTCAAGACTCATGAAGAGAGACTTCGAGGTTATGGGGATAGACATGTAGAACCATCACTATTACTCACTCATGCTGAGTGGTCATCACGGTCCAAAAGTAATGACGAGAGGGGCTCGTCGAATGCCTCTAAAGGAAGAGGGGGTTCTAGTAGTTCTGGTGGCCGAGGTCGGGGACGAGGTCGAGGACGTGGTCGAGGTCGAGGTGATGGTCGTGATTACAAAACAAACTGGAATAACCAGAAGCATGTCCCAAAAGATAAAAGCAAAATTAAATGTTTTGTGTGTGAAGAATTTGGTCATTACGCATCGGAATGCCCGAATAAAAAGCAAGGTGAGGAGGCAAATCTTACTCAGCAAAATGATGAAGAACCTACCCTAATGATGGCAGTCTCACAGGAGTTTGCACCTGGTGAAGTATTGTTAATGGAGGAGAAGATTTCAGTCAATCTTCTTGCATCAGGGGAACTACGAGTTGAGTCCGATGTGTGGTATCTCGACAATGGTGCCAGCAACCACATGACCGGAGACCGTTCAAAGTTTCATGAGCTAGACGAAAGAGTATCGGGTCGAGTGAAGTTTGGGGATGGATCAACCGTAGCTATTATGGGGAAAGGATCAATTTTGTTTGATTGTAAAAATGGTGACCAACGACTTCTTAATGAGGTATATTTCATTCCAAAGTTAAAAAGCAACATTATTAGTCTTGGGCAAATGACAGAAGTGGGAAATCGGGTTGAGTTAGTTGGGTGTTTATTAAGAGTGTTTGACAGAAGCAATAAACTTCTTATGAGAGTGAAGAGATCTCCGAGCCGTCTCTATAAAGTTTACTTAAAGACGGGTCGTTCGACTTGTCTTCTTGCAACACGTGAAGAACCCGCTTGGGTATGGCATTCAAGACTCGGGCATGTAAACTTTCACTCTTTAAAAAGACTAGTTTCAAAGGATATGGTGCTCGGTGTACCATTTATCAATCACCCAAACCAGGTGTGTGAAGGGTGTGTTCTAACGAAACAAGCTCGGACCCCTTTTCCTGATCAAGCAGTTTTTCGGGCTCAAAAACCGCTTCAACTTGTACACGCTGATTTGTGTGGTCCAATTACACCGACGACTAAAGGAGGTAGTAAGTATTTTCTCCTTTTGGTGGATGATTTTAGTCGATGGTCATGGGTGTATATGTTATCAGGTAAGTTTGAAGCTTTGAGTGCATTCAAAAGATACAAATCAATGATTGAAGCGAATTCTGGTTATAAGATAAAAACACTTCGTACGGATCGGGGGGGAGAATTTACTTCTAAAGAATTTGAAATATTCTGTGAAGAAAATGGTATATTAAGGCACTTAACAGCTCCGTATACGCCGCAACAAAACGGAGTTGTAGAAAGGCGAAATCGAACCATAGTGGAGATGGCAAGGAGCTTGCTAAAAGGAAGAAATGTACCAGCAGAGTTTTGGGGTGAAGCCGTTAGACATGCGGTTTATCTACTAAACCGCTTACCATCAAAGTCACTTCCTGATATAACCCCATATGAAGCCTGGTATAGCAAAAAACCGAATCTTAAACATTTACGAGTTTTTGGTTGTGTTGTTTTTGCTAAACATGCAGGTGGTCATTTAAAGAAGCTTGATGACCGGAGTAAAAAGATGGTGTATTTTGGAGTTGAGGACGGAACAAAAGGAAATCGTTTATATGACCCGCAAGAACAGAAGTTACGGGTTAGTCGTGACGTCCTGTTTGATGAAAAAGAAGCGTGGATTTGGTGCAGCAATCAGGAGGAACAAAGTAATGTACCTACTGGTACCTTTACTATAATCCAACCACAACATGAAATACATGTAGAAACTCCACAAAACAGCCCCGAAATCACACCTAACCAACCCGCAAGCCCCGAAACGGAAGAAGTTAATTCTGGACAGCCCTTTATTGATAATGTTCATATCAATTCAGCCCTTAATAATAACGTTTCTGACCCGTTTTCATCACCCTCCACATATAGCAGCAGCTCCTCAAACAAGACGGGACCTAGGGGGTATCGTCCGTTGGCCGAAATATACGGTGACGCTGAAATTGTGACGCTTGAACCTGAAGAGTTATTGATGATTGAAATGGGTCAGCCTTCTTCCTTTAAGGAGGCGATGACTATCAAGGAATGGTGGGATGCTATGATAGCGGAGTTGGAGGCAATCGAAAAGAACGGGACATGGGAACTCACTGATTTGCCACCAAAACATATAGCGATAGATTTGAAATGGCTTTATAAGTTGAAAAAAGACAGCCTCGGAAAGGTGATCAAGCATAAAGCGCGGCTTGTTGCAAAAGGTTACGTGCAAAAACAAGGTGTTGACTTTGATGAAGTATTCGCTCCGGTGGCTAGACTTGACTCAATAAGGCTTATCCTTGCCTTAGCAGCTCAACATGGGTGGGTTGTTCACCATCTCGATGTCAAGTCAGCGTTTCTTAACGGGGACCTAGAAGAAGAGGTTTATGTTAATCAACCAGAAGGGTTCGTCAACAAAAATGAAAGTCAAAAGGTGTACAAACTTTTCAAAGCTCTTTATGGTCTACGACAAGCTCCTCGAGCTTGGAATGTTCGTTTGGATAAAAGTATGAAAGGACTCTCTTTTTTGAAAAGTGGTCAAGACCCAGCTGTTTACACTAGAAATTTGAAAGGTAAAACTCTTATTGTTGGAGTTTATGTAGATGACTTAATTATTACCGGGTCGAACACGGAAGACATTATTGAATTCAAGGAGCAAATGAAAAATGAATTTGAAATGAGTGACTTGGGATTACTAGCTTACTATCTGGGAATTGAAGTATCACAAAAGAAGTGGGGAATAGCTTTGCGACAAACGGCTTATGCGAAGAAAATTTTGAAGCAATTTGGATTGCAAGACTGTAATCCAACAAAAACTCCTATGGAACCGAAGTTGAAGGTCGATATCGATGAAGGTGGTGAAATGGTCGACCCTTCTGAATATAGGCGAGTGATTGGATGTTTAAGATACCTGACTCACACTCGTCCGGACTTGTCTTTTGCGGTTGGAATTGCAAGTCGCTTTATGGAAAAACCGACAACTTTGCATTTTCAAGTTGTTAAACATATTCTGAGGTATGTTAGAGGTACTTTTAATTATGGTATTAATTATGTGAAAGGTCGAGAATTCGAACACTTAGTCGGGTTCAGTGATAGTGATCATGGTGGTGACATGGTTGGTGGTAAAAGTACAAGCGGTATGATATTCTACCTCGGGCGAAATGCAATTACATGGCAGTCCCAAAAGCAAAAGAGTGTTGCTTTATCTTCATGTGAAGCGGAGTTTATGGCAGCAACAGGAGCAGCATGTCAAGCTATTTGGCTGGCAAATCTCGTAAAGGAACTTACTGGACATCAGGTGGCGCCTATCACTTTGTATGTTGACAACAAGTCAGCTATTGCTTTGATGAAGAACCCCGTATTTCATGGACGAAGTAAGCACATTAACATTCGTTTCCACTTTATACGAGAATGTGTGGAAGACAAGAAAATCATAGTGGAACACGTCAGCTCAAAGGACCAACGAGCAGATATATTTACGAAGTCATTGGGACAAGTAGACTTCATTGAAATGAGAAACGCACTCGGTGTGACGGATACCGAGCTTGGTCCAGTTTAAGGGGGAGAATGTGATTGTAAACTGGACTTGGGCGGGTCAACTGGTCCAAGCCAAATAGCCCAGTGGCCAGCAGCAACCCATATGACAAGATTATTATGCACGTTGAAGGTGTTTCAATATTCAAATAGTGGTGGATGTGGTCAGCTAATAAAAAGGAATACTACCTAGTCTTTCTCCCACTATCAGCTTTGTTTTCATTTATTTTATTTAGTGTTTTGTTTTTCCTATTTAAGAGGATATAGCAGTAGAAGTATTTGATCGTTTCCTTTTTACAAGTATTGTAATTTCCCATTAATGAAACAGTTTCTTTCATTAAACTACTGAGCATTGTTTACTCGATCCACTGTGTTTAAACCAACAATTAGCACCTGCCTCCTATGTAATATTGAAAAATGAAGCATTATCAAAATATATAGTTGTCAATAGTAAATACCCCGAGAGGCGTTTGCTTTGTGAATCTGAAACCCTGTCGCACGTTTGTTTGGTAGAAAAATTATCAAACGATATGATTTGGAATGTAAAAAATGATAGATGACAGAATTTCCTTTTATTAAATATTTTGAGTATAAAATTTTGTTATAATATGATGTGTTCTATATACTTAAGAATCATGGATTAGGAAATAGATAGTACCTTCAGAAGCGCCACAACAACACTTAAGCCGCTAGTTCTCAAGTAATCAAAGTGCCGAATTTGTTGCTCATGGGTATTCAGAAAAGGGTAGATGTATACAAGTAGATTGCCTGCAATATATATTCTAATTAGTATCAAATCAGAATTTCAATAAACTAGCAACAAGATTTGTAATGGATCTAAATTCTAGATGTTATATCGAAGATACTTTTTATAACATCGGTTCTTGCTTCTGGATGAGACGCCATGCACTGCAAGAGAAACAACGTAAACATTCAGAACAGGAATGAGAGCGGAAAAAGGAAAAAAAGTACAAGTATAGTTAAAGTGACCTGAATCAAGAGAAGTGCATTGCAGAGTCTTATTGTTTCTTGCGCTCCAAGCCGATTAGGTGATAACAACCTGTATCCCAGTTGTAGTTCCTGTAAAAGGAATAATATTGAATATGTTAATCACGGGTTAACAACATTAACATACTAATACTGAAATATAAAGAATAATGTTAATGCATGCTAACTAACACGTGAAATTTATTTATTTCGGTACAGTTCGTATCAACGTTGTTAGCTAAACTATGCAACTAATTACCTGCAACAGTGCAAAACTTGTTGGGGTTGTACGGATCTTATAGTCAACGTTGTATCACTAACCTAGCGGAAATAGACTAATGATTATCTAGCGAATATGTAACCGTCGGAAACGAGATCAAACCAATGATTATTGATAAGATCGGACCTAAGGAAGACTATTCGGATGATTGTTTAGACTTTACTAACACTTTGGAATACCAAGAAATCGAGCAGCAGCAATTCGACACGAATCTGAAAACCTAGAAAAACCTTACTAATGCTGAAACCCTAAGCTGGTATATATAGGCCCAGCTTTTCATTCGTACGGATGTGATCTCATCCGTACGAATGACATTCTATTCGTGCGAACCATATCTCGTTCGTACGAATGAACCATATCAATAAACAAACTGTTTAACTTTCTCATTCGTGCGTACGTAACCTTCATTCGCACGGATATCATCCTTATCCGTGCGAACGAGTTTGAATATCATTTAAACATTACGAAACACATATTTGATTAATTCATAACAGCGTAGACGTTCTAGCTTATAATTAATCAAACATTCAATATTAATATTCAACCAAAACAATATAAAGACTGATATAAACGTTAATTACATACGAATCTAGTAACTACATAAATGCACCTACAAACTCCCCCTAGGAACTAGATTCTATGTCTTCAGTCTTCAAAAATATCTGCTGCTGTCCAAAACACACCTTTGATCTGCCCTCTTAAGCATGGATCTTGTACATAAAACAAACACGAACAACCTTGTTGAAACGCATTGCTTGATCCATATCCTTAACATCAAAGAAAATAGGCTGCAGATACAAAGCGTAGATATCATCATCTGTCAAATTTCTAATCCACATCGGATCAAAAATTCGCAGTGTTCTCCAAACACCTTGACGTTCTAAAACGATTACAGCTTCGGTGGTTCTATAATCGTAATACCACCACTTGAAGTATCGATCAAAACGAACTTCCATTTTGCGAAGAGGAATCTTCTCCATCACCTTTGGCGCTTTATACTTGACATGCTTCACAGATTTACCCTTTGTTCGATTCCAGGTGTGGGTAATCTGTGGATACTGCGGCCTTAGGTAATTCCAGGATGTCCTGAACTCTTTTCGAAGCAGTTTCTCCAACCACGTTGCTTTGTCATCTTTTTCACTGTAAAGCAACTTAAGACGAGCCAACTGCATCATATCAAAATATGGCAGCGTCTTCAAGTCGTGAACGCGTTGGAAGTAATCTATGCCTCTTTCTCTTTTCACTGCATAGATATTCAGATCTTCCAAGTAAGCCCAACTTATAATCCGACCTTCAGTCTTCGCCCCCTTCAAGGAATAGCACTTCGTATAAGCCGGTTCAGTATCTTGACGAGGTGGTCGGAAACACTCTTTCATAGCTTGAATCCATTCAGCCCGTTTTGTATTTACCTCTTCTGGGTTTAACGTCGCTTGACTGGCTGCTGGATTTTTATCTAATTTCCGAGCAAGATCTTCTTCATTTAAATCAAAAACAGCATCGTCTCGGAGATCATTTGACTGATAGACAGGTTCTGTTGAATCAACGTTTTGCTCGAACTCTATCTCATCATCATCAGCATCAAAATCAGGAGGATTGATATCAGAGGCAGAAGCAGATTCGTCAGATCCAACATTATCAGGATCAAGCTCAAACAATTCTGCTATCTGCTCTTTCGACAAGCTATGTACAATCTCTCCTTCTTCTCTGTCGTGATCTATACTAAACTGTATTACCCCCTGCAAATCCAAAACATAAGTTAAATTGGAATTTTTACGTGAGATGTGAGTAATGTCATACTGGGATTCACTCTGTTGTTCTTTACCAGCTCCCCCAGACTCCGTGCGTTCACTATCTGCACCAGCCGGTTCAGTAGATGCATCGGCTTGTGCTTTGATTCGGTATACTCCATCTTCACCAGCTTCCATCGAGTCTTGAATTGTATTTGTGGCCTCCTCCAAATACTCGATCTTATCTTTATAAATCTCCAACTCCGTCTTCTGTTCTTCAATCAGCTTCTTCTGTTCCTCAAGCATTTTGTTTTGATCAGCGATCTTCTGAGACATTGCTGCTCTCTCAGCTTCTCCTTGCTTCATCAGCTCAATCATTTTCTTGATCTCATCATCTTGTGTCTTCTGCTTCATCAGAACATCCAATAGCATAGAATTCACAGTCTGGAGCTGAACAGACTCAGATAGCTGTCCTGACGACGATCCACCAGCAGTTGGTGTTATCGTTGTGGCAGGTGTCATGATTGGAATGCTTTGCTGTGGCTGAGAAATCACAGGAGGAGGAACTGGAATTGTTGTGCTGGCAGTAAGATCAGTAAGTCTCACGTGCTTGAAACGTTTAGAGACTCTCTGTTTGACAATATCCCTCATTGATGTTCTTGCTTTCCGTTTCGGTACTGAAGGAGTCGCCTCAGCACTTACAACGACATCGTCTTCATCTAGCAACTCCATCTGAGTACCAGTAGGTGGAGAGTTAGCAGAAATCACCTCCTCATCAGAATCAGGTTGTTGAGGCACAACAATATCCTCTTTCTCAGAATCACTTTCATCATTTCTCCACTTCAGTTTCTTCGGACAGACATACTCAGGATTTGCCAGATGTCCGATCAACTTTCTCTCCTTGGGTGTCGGCTTGCCCTTGTACGTAAGCATGCGCGCCATAGTATTATCACTCATAACATCTAGCTTGACGGCATCTTCTTCATTCTTCTGCAAGCCAGGAATCTTCGCATCGATGATCATTTGCACGAATCTAGCATACATCAAGTACTTATGCTTGTTCTTGAGTTCCAGGTTCTCTATCATAAACTGCAAGACCATTGCCGAGAAATTGAATGGAGCGTTCAGCGCTAGTGCGACAAATGCACTCTGTAGTGTCTCTCGCATTTCGTCGTGTCCTGCCTTTCTCGGACCCAAGCAATGCTGTAATACATGGCATAGATACTTGTACTGCACACTGAAACCGGATTTCGTGATCACCCCCTTTTTAATATCACCATCATAATGCATTCTTAATAACGCCCCTCTGACCTTGTACACGTTCAGAGTCGTTGGCATTCGCGCTTCATCTCCAAAACCAACAGCATCTCGAATCACTTGTTCATCAACCACAATGTCATTTCCGAGTACTTTACTATGTATCTGAACCTTGCAGTCTTGACGAACCACCTTTGCGTTGTTCCAGAAATCTGAGATGTGAGTCAAGTAGGGCACTTGCTCGGTAGAAATTGCCTTGAAGATTCTTGAACGCTTCAAGAACCGAATAATCCCGACAAACTTCGTGGAGTGTGATGTTGTCTCGTCGAGGTGAGCACACATGTTGTTCTTCGGACCAACTACGAGACCAGTGCTTTGAGATGACGAAGATTCAGCCATTTTCCTGTAAACAGAAATACAAACATCGAGAAGCAAAAACAGTTAGAATTAAATTCAAACGTTTTTTAAAATGTTTCTGTTCTGGCACAACCGTACGAATGTTGACTTCCATTCGTACGAATCAGTGTGTATCCGTACGAATGAGTCAATTAAAACTAACGGATAAAATTTTTCACGTTCGTACGAATGACATAGACATTCGTACGAATGAAGATCCTATTCGCACGAATGAAATCACATTCGTGCGAACGGAGTTCATCAGAACTATTTGTTTTTCCAGAAAACCTAGAATTTGACAAACTCTGTTTTAGATCACAAGATTTCACCAAAACGTTCGTAATTCCCCGATGAACATAACCCCTAACCCAAATAACCATTTCAAATACATATGAATGTCCAATTTGATCAATTTACTTTCGGTATTAAACTTTAACGATTTATTACTTGAAACGTTGTTATACCTTAAGTGAATTAGATGGTTGGAATCGCAATCAAAAGTTACACACAAATCTGGGATCAAAAACTCTTTCCTAACAACTTTAAAATTTGGTAAAATTTTCTTGATTCGGACGAATGAAATTTGAAAAGTGAACAGGTCAGACGGATATCAAACATATATATATACCCATTTCTCATTCGTACGAATGTAAAATACGTTCGTACGAATTTTCCTCTGATTCGTGCTAATGACTTGTTCCTGCGTGCGAATGTACTTTACCTTCGTACGAATGTCGTTGAAAAATTTATAAACTTCGAGATTTTCACTTATCTTCAAAACTCAAACATTCAGTAAACGTTAAACACATGAAAATTATCAATCCAACAAAATAAAACATTTAGCTCAATTCAGATATCCTAACCAAACACTTTATCAATGATTATGACTTTACGAATTAATCTCAGTTTCACCTTTAGAGCTCAAGTCACGACAAGTAACCGTAAAACTGACAAAATAAAATAAAAGGAAACTAAAGCTAAAAATTAAAAATCTTTTTGTACTTTTCTGGTTTCATAAATCAAAGGAAATTTTAACTATAACAAACTACTGAATTAACAATTAAATAAAAACTGAAATTTTCACATTCTTTTTGCGTTTTTCGAATAAGGGATCAGACTGATACTGAAACATAGCATTGTCATTCAATTTTCGTAGTAACTATTAACATATCAGTTGACGATTATTGGTATATTTGTCCTCTGAAACTTAAACAAACATTCACTTGACAGTTTTTCTTTCAAAATGGTTATCTCGCTAAGATCTCCCAATATTTTGAACACAGAAAACAACACACAATTTGAATTTTAACAGTCATAAAATTTACATCATAATTAGAATTGCACGTATGTTTGTGTATTTGTCCTCTTAACTTTTCAGCCTTTTCAATTCTATTTTCATAAACATCAGATGTAATATCATAATATTTATTTCGTATGTCAGTATTACATCAACTACTCATGCAATAAGGGCCAGTGATTCTTGATCGTTGAAACAAAACATCACTCAGAGAATAAGCGCTTCCTCACCCTTTATTTGGAATAGCCGAGTTATGATCATTCTTTCGACCTTATAACTCTGTTCATCCATCAAGGTTTTTGTGAAGTCTTTAAGTACTTCCTCACCCTTTATTTGGAATAGCCGAAGTATGATCATTCTTTCGACCTTATACTTCTGTTCATCCATCAAGGTATTTTTGAAGTTGTTTCTTATCTCTTATTGCAAATTTTTTTTTATTTTTTTTTATTTTTTATTTTTTATTTTTTTTTTTAATTTCATTGATCTTGATCAAATCATTCAAGAATGTTATCCCAAAATCACTGGAATGGCCCTTAATTGCTTCAAAATATACTGACATACTGTATTTATTTTCTGATATTACACCTAATATTTACTATTTTCGAATTAATCCAACGAAAAGCCACAAACACTACAAGACAAAAGCTAATTAAAATATATAAGACATTTAATTTCGACTGCTTTGTGTTGTTTACAGTGTTCTCAATTGTTATTGATCTCCAGATATCATTTAGACAGTCTTTGAGACATATCCATAAAGATTTAAATTAAATTTGATATCTGCGACAACCAATTGAAAAATGATTAATTTTCGTCAAGTTTCATTGAGATAAGCCTACCAATATATCCTACAACCGACATGTATAAACGTTACGATCAGCATACTTTAGACAATTTACATGTTCAGTTTTAGCTCAGTATTTCCTCACTTCCCCCGTTTTTTTTTTTTTTTTTTTTTTTTTAACTAACTAACTATTTCTCCCCCTAAAATTCTAAAAATGAAAATCTTTTTGTATTTTTTGAAATTTTAAAAAAGTAGAAGAAGAAACGAAACTAAAAAATAAAAGAAACTAAGAAAAATTTAACGTAGTATACAAAACGGGGACGGTTACTTATCCGACTTTTCTTCCTCTTTAATCACATCGCTTTTCTTAACGACACCATTTTCATGTAGTAAAAATCCAAACCTAGACTTGTCAAAGGCTTTTGTAAAAATATCTGCTTTTTGAAACATCGTTTCGATATAGATTACGTCAATTAGATGTTTTTCAAAGCAATCACGTATAAAATGATATTTTACGCCTATGTGTTTGGTTTTAGGATGGTGTACGGGATTCTTAGTGACAGCTATGGCAGCAGAATTATCAACATAAATAGGAGTAGTAGAGATAGACAAACCGTAGTCACGCAGTTGTTGCTGAATCCAGATAACCTGAGAACAGCAGCTAGCCGCAGCTACATATTCAGCTTCACATGTGGACAATGCAACAGCAGTTTGTTTCTTGCACTGCCACGTTACTAGACGCGTTCCGAGAAACTGGCATCCTCCTGATGTTGACTTAGCATCCTTCTTGCAACCTCCATAGTCTGAATCACTGAAAGCAGAGAGCTCAAAGTTGTCGTCATGAGGATACCAAAGACCTAAATCTGGAGTACCCTTCAAGTATTGCATAATCCGCTTCACTGATTGAAGATGAACAACTGTCGGTGCTGCTTGGTATCGGGAACACAAGCACACCGGAAACATGATATCTGGACGAGAGGCGGTGAGGTACATAAGAGAACCGATCATGGATCGATAAAGAGACTGATCAATTTTCTCCCCCGTAGAGTCTGGTGATATCCCGTGATTCACCGATAAGGGAGTGGAGGCAGACTTCGTTTCCAACATTTCGAACCGTTTCAAAATGTCATTTACATATTTAGTCTGATGTATAAAAATACCCTCTGCAGTCTGATCTACCTGTAGCCCCAAGAAGAACTTAATCGGACCCATAGAACTCATTTCGAACTTGCTTGTCATCACCGTTTCAAACTCTTTACATAACTCTGGATTTGTCGAACCAAAGATAATGTCGTCCACATATACTTGCACCAACAGAATATCTTCACCTCTTTCTTTGATGAACAGCGTACAATCAATGACACCTCGACGAAAACCGTTGTCGGTCAGATGATTAGCAAGTGTCTCATACCAGGCGCGCGGTGCTTGATGCAGACCATAAAGTGCTTTATCGAGAATGTACACTTTATCCGGATGTAATGGGTCTACAAAGCCTGGTGGTTGGTTAACGTACACTGTCTCGCGAATATTCCCGTAAAGAAAAGCGCTCTTTACATCCATCTGATAAACAGTAAACTTCTTATAGGATGCAAAGGCCAGAAAAATCCGAATCGCCTCTAATCTCGCAACCGGAGCAAACACTTCATTATAATCCAAGTCAGGAATTTGTCGAAAACCCTGAACCACTAGCCTTGACTTGTTTCTGACAACTACACCCTGATCATCCCTTTTGCAGCGATGGACCCAACGACAGCCCAATGACTTGGCACCTTTTGGCTTAGCGACAAGCCTCCAGACACCCAGCTTCTTAAAATGTAGTAGTTCCTCTTGCATCGAGTTGATCCAATTGTCATCCAAGAGAGCTTCTTCAACGTTAGCTGGTTCAACCTGCGAAATAAAACATGCATGGGCACAGTAAGTAACATCGCCAGATTTAAAAAGATCAATATAAACTTCGCTTAGAATCTGTCGTTTGGGTCGAGCTCCAGCCAGGTTAGTTTCATAATCATCAAAATTTGTGGGTCTGCGTTCCCTTGATGATCTCCGGAGCTGACTCGCTGGTTCTTCGACGTTTAGATTAGGAGGAACCTCAACGTTTAGATTTGGAGGAACCTCAACGTTTAGATTTGGAGGAACCTCAACGTTAGGACCCAAGTTATTAACTTCAGGAGCTTCAACTTCCTCTATAATTTCAATCGGCTCATTTATGTTAACGGAGCCATCAGTATCTGAATCATTTTCATTTGCATGAGAATCTGCAAGATTATCTTGAGTACCGGGAGGGGTAGGAGCTGCTGGGGTTACTGTATCTTGAGGAATAGGCTCTTCCAAAGCTTCGTGGTGAGCGTAATACCTTGCAATATCATCATCGGAAAACTCAGGAAGATTAAATGATTCAAACAGTGAATCATAATCGAACATCCATGGATATCCTTTTGAAGGAATAGGTTTAGAATACTTCTGAACATCCACTTCATACCATTCTTCAATAGCTTTAGTAGCTGGATTCCAAACCCTCTTGTTAGGAGTACTGTATCCCAGAAATATCCCTTCTAATGCCTTTTCATCGAATTTTCCCTCTGATTTACGCTTGAGCATAGTACATGGAGCTCCAAAAGGTTCCAAGTACTGTAAATTTGGCTTCCTTTTCTGCAACAATTCATAGCAAGTTTTCCCATGACGCTTCACTACTAGCAATCGGTTTAAAGTGTAACATGCATTGGCTACCGCTTCATTCCAAAAACGTACTGGCAGTGTCGAATCAGCCAACATCGTCCTAGCTGCTTCAATCAACGTTCTGTTCTTTCTTTCTGCAACCCCGTTCATTTGTGGAGTATAGGCTGCACTGAATTGCTGTTGAATTCCTCGTTCCTTGCATAAATCGTCCATCCTCTGATTCTTAAATTCTGTACCGTTATCAGTTTAAGTCGGCGAACCTTTAACTTATACAGTGTTTCCAATGAAGTAACCAGCAGCTTGATATTCTCGTATGTTTCAGATTTCTCTCGTAAAAACATGACCCAAGAGAATCGAGAATAATCATCAGTCACCACTAAACAGTATTTATCCCCTGCAACACTCGAATATTTGATAGGGCCAAACAAATCCATGTGTAGTAGTTCAAGTGGAGTGTCAATGGTGTGGAACTTCTTCGCTATATGAGACTTTTTGGACTGTTTTCCCTTCTTGCAAGAAATACAAGCTTCCGGAAACTGAAATGTTTTCACATTAACTCCCATAACTAAATCCTTGTGCATCAGATGATTCATTTTTCTCAAACTAAGGTGTCCCATACGTTTGTGCCACAAAATAGATTCACGTTCAGTAGCTTTCGAGACAAAAGCTTGATGTTCAGTCGAATTCACAGTAGTCTTCGACATGTCGAGCACATACAAATCTCCAACCCTTGGTGAAGTTGTAATAACCAATTCTTCGGGAACCTTGAAATCGTTACTCATGATGTAACACTGAAAATCATCAAAAATCACCTTAAAATTTTTGTCGCAAATCTGAGACACAGACAACAAGTTGTTGACAAGTGCCTGAACAAAATTCACTTTATCGAATGAGATCTTGTTATTTGCAACCAATCCCTGAGCAGAAATATAACCTCCCTTATCTCCAGCAAAAGAAACGTATCCCCCTTTAATCGATCTGACATTAGAAAGTAGCTTCATATTCCCTGTCATGTGCCTAGACGCCCCACTATCAACAATCCAGGTATTCTTGATAGGATCATAGACGACCTGCACAACAAATTGAAATTATTAAGTCCCAATGCAAACCCAAGCCTTAATACCCTTGGGTTTGCCATCATCACCTAAGAACTGTAAGTCAACCCATTGTCCCTTGGAACCCTCAGACGCGTTTGAAGGTCCAACACCTTTAGTTTCATTCTTAGCTTTCCATGCACGTTTGACATAGACAGTTGGTGAGATTGACCGTTTTTCAATTTGTTTAACAGTAGGTTGCTGTTTGGTTTTACCTGCAGGAAGCAACTCACTGTTTTGTTTAGGAGATGATGACCTATTGTTTGAAAATCGATTTCGGTTTGGGCTTAAAAAGCGATTTCCAGTGGACATTCTATTTTGGTCAACATTATTCCTAGGCCTTTGTTTCAAATTTGGACAATTATAATTAACATGGCCTTTCTCCCCACAGTCAAAACAAGTTCTCCATTCGTTAAGATTTTGAGAACTTTGCGTCATTCTCCGGTGGTGTGTATGAGGTTTGGAGAACATAGCATTTGGACGCATGAAGCCGTTATGTTGTTGAACATTTTGTGGCTTATGGGGGTTGTTGTTTCTCAAATGAGGTGGGATGAATTTCCCTTGATTAGTTTCTTTTGTCTCAGCTGTGATTGATGATTCTCCGGTTTTGACAAATTTTGGTCCTTGAAATTCAGGTCTTTTCAAAATTCTAATTTGTTTAGGTTGATTTGAAACTTTATTTGATGACTGATAACCTAAACCAGTTTTATTGTGAGGTTTGCGACCCAAATTTGTGTTATAAGGTAACTGACGACCCAAACCGGAACCCTTTTCTTCCTCATCTGAGTCAGAAACCCAATCTTCAACTATGACAGTTTCTTTCAACTTTTCGTTTACATCACTTTTAGCACTGACAGTAGGTGTTTGGACAGTTGGTGTTTGGACACTAGGGGTTTGAACAGCTGGGTCTGGTTGTTGAAGAATAAATTCAACATCCCCTTCCTCCTTTGGAGCATTAATCAGTTTGTTAAAGATGGGAGGTGGACAAGCTTTATAGTCAACCCCTGGTTTCCCTTCCCCATTTTCAGGACGTTTTTCTTTCAAAATGTGATCCAAAAGATATGATGCAGTGGAGTAACTTCTAACTTGTTGGTTTAAAGTTTCAAAACTGATTTTAACAGAAGCATTTTCACGTTTAAGAGCATCAATATCTTTTAAATATTTGTTAATCGAGTCCTGTTTGTTTAACAAAGCAATTTCCAAATCACTAACTTGTTTTGCCAAAAGTTTGTTCTTTTCTGAAAACAATTTTTCATTTCCCTTAACGATTTTGTTTTTACGAAGTTCATCAACAAGATTGTTATTTTCTTGGCTAAGCTCATTTACTCGTTTGTCTAAAACAAAACAATTAGAACAGGAAGTTACTTTAGTTTCAGATTGTACCTTTGATGACTCAGTAGTACCAACCATCATTGCAAACTCCCTTTTAATCACTGGTGCTTCTGATTCTGTTGAAGATTCCTCAGATGATTCTTCAGATGTAACAGACTCCTCCCCGTCACTTTCTTCATTCAGATTCAAAATCTTTACAACATTTACTTCAGCATCAGATGGATTGGTTTCAATTTGAAATTGCCAATCCAAACCTTCATCAGATTGAAAAACTAAGGCCTTAACATATGAATTTTCTGTGCCAGTAGACATATTCGAACCAGTCGTCACCAAAGCAGTATTCTTGTTCGCCTCAGGAGCATTTCTGTTCACATTCCTGTTTTGTTGATCTCTGAACGGATTCTGAACAGTCCTTGGTCGTTTTGGCTTTTCACAGTTACGAGCAAAATGACCCTTTTCTCCACAATTGTGACAGGTAATGGCTGACATGTCGAAACCATACTTCGTTTCCTTATTAGCTCCGATAGTGTTGCCCGTCTTCTTCACGTATTCTTTTGCCCTCCTAACCAGATTAGCGAATCCCCACATAATGTCAATTCGTTCCATCTCATCACGATCAATCTGCTCATAATCCTCCCCAGTTAAGTGTATGTTTCCAATTTTACCCTGCAGCAGTGTATCATAGGATCCAACTAAGGCACTCAACATAGCCATATCTTCGTTTACACTTTCAACATTTCCTTTATGAAAATGCTCGATCTTCAAACTGGTAAACGCTGATTCTGAACTTGCTTGAGCTTGAGACTTCTGAACCGGAGTACTTTGACTTGAACTTGAGTTGGAACACCCTGAATTTCCTGAATGAGTTGAGGCGTTAGCAGAAAACGCTGTCTTCAGTGGGGCATGAGTAGGAGTGGCTGGAGTGGGATCAGCATAGTACAACGAGGGATCTTGAGTGTGTCCCTTTCTTTGAGCACGAAACTTGTCGTCCTGCTCCTTCTCCCTTAGCTTAGTAAATAGATCATTCAAAGTTGTGCGAGCAAGATAGCCACTTTCCTTTAACATCTCAATATACCCATTCCAGCTGTCTGGCAAAGCATCAGCAAAACATTCTACTCTTTCGGCACCAGTTGTTTCTACCGAATATCCATTCATCTCACTAATTAAATGTTGAAAACGTCTGATAAGGTCGAACAGTGATTCTCCATGTAAGCAAGTAAAGTTATCAAATTCCTTTTTCAGTGCTCTTCCCTTCATAGACTTCAACTTGTTGTTTCCCTCACAGTCCAATTCAAGAGCATCCCATAACTGTTTCGATAGCTTGTAAGTCTTGTACTGATGAAACACAGATCTAGGAATAGCTTGACATAAATGAGAATAAGCCTTTTTCTCAATGTCGTAACTCTTCCTTTGTTCCTCTGAATATCTGTGAAGGGCAATAGGATCTCCATTTTCACTAACTGGTTCAGCATATCCATTTTGAATCATATCCCACATTTTTGAATCCATTCCTTGGATGTGAATTTTGAATCGAGGTTTCCAGTGTGGGTAATCGTCCATAGTGATGAGTTTTGGGACCTTATTTATGCTTCCAGTTTCAGCATCATTGATTAGCATTTCAGACATTTTAGTGTTGGTACTAGCCATTGCGTAATCCATTTAAAATTTTAAAATTAAGTCTGATTCAGGTTCGTGCGAATAAATTGCTGATACGTACGAACGAGAGTGATTCGTACGAATGAGACAGAAAACCTAAACTCTATACGAATGAGTAGTTCGCACGGATGAACAGATTGATACGCACGAATGAGAATCCTATTCGTACGGAGAAAACCTATTCGTACGAATGAACTAAACTTTAAACTTTTTAGACAAAAACTTTGGTTCGCCCGGATGAGATCCTATTCGTGCGAATGACACTTCTATTCGTACGGATGAAAGCTAATCAAGAACTTGGTTCGTATGCGCCGCTGAAATATTAGGGTTTTGCTAAAATTCGATCTAGACCTCGATTTTTCTAACCAAAACGATTCCTATTTGCCCAGATCTTAATCTAAACTACCCAGAAACGTTTTAAGATAACAAAAACAAGTTTTTGAACGTAAAATTCCAAACTTTAAGAAACAATCAAAAACGAAAAATCTTAAGAATCGCTAGAAGAACGTTGATTTCTACAACCAACGCTCTGATACCACTTTGTTGGGGTTGTACGGATCTTATAGTCAACGTTGTATCACTAACCTAGCGGAAATAGACTAATGATTATCTAGCGAATATGTAACCGTCGGAAACGAGATCAAACCAATGATTATTGATAAGATCGGACCTAAGGAAGACTATTCGGATGATTGTTTAGACTTTACTAACACTTTGGAATACCAAGAAATCGAGCAGCAGCAATTCGACACGAATCTGAAAACCTAGAAAAACCTTACTAATGCTGAAACCCTAATTAGCATTATCATTTGTTATTATGTATAAACTTACCTATATTATAAATATAAGTGGACATATATACATATTTTATAAAATAACACTTTGGACATATTCATATAAAACTAAATTTAACGTAACAATACTAAAACGTAAAAGATTAGAAACTCGTGCCACTGTTGCACCACTGCGCCGCATTAGTCATCTACTGCGCCGCAGTGGGCTTAGGCACAAACTTGGTGCGACGGACTGAAATCCCTGTGCGCCGCAGTAAGCCTCTGATTTGAAAACGTCGCGTATTTTGAACGAATATAAGTATATATATACATATACAATTATACATAAAGTAGTATATACTGACAAATATACATTTTTAGTCTAAAACACGTAATCGGAATCATAAACACGATATTTATTAATAATAATATTCGCTAAACGTACATATTTCTCGATAAATATACTTTTCTCGAAAACGCGATCTTAATCTTAAATTTTCATAATAAACTTTCCTTTCGTTGAACTTTTATGAAATTGTTTTCAAACTAGTTTTACTCAAAATATTTAAATTCTGCAAACGATTTAAATTATTCAAAATGTCGAATGTTGACTTTTAGTTGACTTTGACTCCTTTCGAAATCGTTGACTTTGACCAAGTCAACTATCCTTTGATGTTGATCTTGGTTGACTTCGACTAAACTTTGGTACTAGTATTCTATCTTCAACCGATAATTCTATTAGTCATTTTCGGCTCGAAATATTATTCTTTTCAAATCGTCATTATTGACCTGAATAAACAATATCTTCTAGTAGTCATTATTGACTCGAAATATCGTTATCTGTTATTCGTCATTATTGACTCAAATTATCGATATCTTCTAGTAGTCATTATTGACTCGAAATATCGTTATTGCTTACTCGTCATTCTTACATGAAATATCGTTATCTTTTTACTCATCACTTTGACTCGAACTATTATTTTTTCTAACACTTTTTAATACAATATATAATATAACATTAATCATTTAAAGGCTAAACCCTACTACGTTTATAGAGATACTTAGACTTTCGATGTCTTTATGCTAGGTCAATTAGGCGGTAGAGCGTTATTCTCCTGACTTTGTCTACCCGACATATTTATCGTTGACTAGTGAGTTATTCGTTGCTCTTTTTACCGTTTTATATTTGGGCATGATAAGCGTGTTTTAAACTTAATATATATACATATAGGGTGAGGTTCGGGTAAGAACGGCCCAAAGTATAGGAACGCTAAGAACCAATGATGGCCGTCCGATTAAGGTGATGATCAGTAGTAACTAGGGGTGTTAATCGGGTTAACCCGACCCGAATAAGCTTAATCGGGTCGGGTCTAATCGGGTTTTCAAAACTCAAAACATGACCCGCAACCCGACCCTAATAAGGTTCGGGTTTCGGGTTCGGGTTTATTCGGGTTCGGGTTTATTCGGGTCGGGTCTATTCGGGTCGGGTCTATTCGGGTTCGGGTTAGATGAAAATAAAATGCATAATAAACTTTGTCAAAGTTAGTAGATAGTTATTGATTCTTAGATTAATGAGCAAAACAGTTTCTAATAAGCAATTTCTTAATACGCATAACAATAACGACCAAATAAATTTTATAGTGTTGCAAAATTTATAATGAACATTAAATAGAAAAATATATAATGTTGCAATGATATTATATACACAAAATGCTAAAAATGATAACCCAAAAAAATAATAATTTGTAACATATTTTGGCCACTATCATGTGTATAGTTTTGTAAATATTTATTTAACTACTAACATATATAAAAAAAGATCCAACTATTTAATATATAAAATACCTTTAATGCGAACTTGTGTTTTGTAAAAAAAAGTATGTTTTCGAAAAGTAGGAATTAAGAACAAACATATGTAAGGTTTTTATTTGAAGAAAAGATCGGCGTTTTACTTATTAATTCATTATTGAGTTGTATAAAATGTTGTTAAGTTTATTAGTAAACGGAGTAAAACAAAGAAAAAAAAATTATTCGGGTTATTCGGGTTGACCCGAACCCGAATAAGGATGCTTAAAAAGACCCGCAACCCGACCCTAATTAAGTTTCGGGTTAATCGGGTTGACCCCAATAACCCGATCATAGATTCTAGACCCGACTAACCCGACCCTAATAAGCTTATTCGGGTTCGGGTAGGGTCGGGTCAATCAGGTTCGGGTTTTTTTGACACCCCTAGTAACCACTTACTACTGATCAGCAGAAACCACTTATTACTGATCAACAACAAATTCTGGCCGTCCGATTAAGAATTTTATATCATAACTCGCAGTGCTGATCAGTAGTAAGTGGTTACTACTGATCATCACCTTAATCGGACGACCAACATTGGTTCTTAGCGTTCCTATACTTTGGGCCGTTCTTACCCGATCCAATTACTATAGTATATATATATATATATATATATATATATATCTTCATTATGCGAATGTGGATTATGATGCCTTTAGATTAGCGTTACCTTTATTTATATGGCCTTAGTGGTAGTATAAGGCCCCGTATACACGCCTGTTAACTCTTATTGAGCCACCGATACATATATATAGATCTATATGGGTTTTACAAACCGTCATCGCTGATATGGGATTTTGTCGGTGTGCGGTCCCTATGAGTCGATGTTATGACCGCTTGTTATTCGAGAATGACCTTAGTTTAACGTACTAAGGTGGGGGTTGTTACCTTTGATTGTTAGGTTCGGGTGTATTATTTATCTAAGGTTATGCATGCATCTCATTTGTTTATAATTCAAGATATCTTTACTAATGGTTTTATATATTTCAAATTGGATCAAACTTTTAAACTTAATGTTTTTATAAAAATGCGAATAACCCACCAACTTTATGTTGACGTCGTATTTTTAACGCTTTTCAGGGGTTTGAGGTTGTTGATTATTGATGATATGCTTTTGTGACTACTTGGATCATTTGCGTGGAACTTGTTTTGCTTGACTTAGTTCCTTTAGGATCCATTCGATTTTGTACTTTATTTATTCAAGTATTGTAAAACTTTGTATTCAAATTTATTTATAAAAATTCGATGATCATTTTGTTTTAAATGTTGTAACCTTTGTACCTATATTACTGATACTGTTACACCTCGGGTTTCCGCCTGAGCGAGGTGTGACACTAACTGTTTAGCTTTTCATGAAACCTATAAATAACAAACATTCGGATCATAAATGATAGCCGTCACGAATCCCTATGCACTAACAGATACGTTGGAAACTTCATTCTTAGCGTAACTGTTCGTGTGTGAGTTTCAAGTCTTGTAATCGAGTGCATTGGTATTATTCGTAGTTGTAAAACATTACGTAAGGTTTATAATATCAGTCATTTAGTTATAATTGTTGTTCTTAACCATATATGTACACATATTAATTATTCCACGACTATTACGTGTTTGAGTTCAAATATTGATCTTAAGGTAGGTGACCAACACAAGCACACAAAACGCTTAAACCACGATAAAAGGCTACTACTCCTGTGAGCATCTACATGGCTTGGACTCTCGGAAGGCACCATCAGCCTACAAGGCCACATCGTGTTTGGGCAAATATCCCCAAAAGAACGAAATATAACATAGGTATAACACATTGTGCACCAATTGCTTTCGAGACAGGTCCTAGCACCACCCTTATTAGATACCGAGGGAAACACTATGGCACCACCACCAGCCTTGTTAACGCAAGCAGACTTTCATTTGCGTTTTACAAAAGAGGACGTTTTCTTTATTGTCAAGTATGATCTCCCGTTCACGAAGAATGGCATTTTAGTAGTCATACCAAGACTACTCAATTTCGGTGACCACCTTTCACCTTTTACATTATGCCAACAATAAGTAACCGAAGAAAAATACCACAACGAAATAGTAAAACATCCAGATAAAAGTACACCTCAATAGGCTTTATTACAACACGAAAAGAGTCATGATCATCGATCCATGAATGTTCAACCAAGTTACGAAGGAACGGAAAGAAAAACTAAAGGAACCGAAATGCAAGAGTTCAAAAGGATCCGGTTTTCAACAAACCACAAGTGACATATTGCAGATAACAAGATAAACCCGGCCGAGACCTTTATTAGCATGAAAGGCAGGCAGTTCTAGATACCCAACCCCGGAAATAGGGTTTCCACTGATGGAACAACACTTTGAGTTTGCTGTTTTTCCTCGAGATTGTGCAGCACCTGATAAGCCAGAGCTCTAGTGTTTCCTTCCTATAGAAAAAAATGGCTTAAGATGTCAATAAGTATCATTAAAAGTAAAAAAGAAACAGTTATAACTCTGGACGAAACCGAAATACCGACAAACCGAATCGAAACCGTTCCGGTACCGGTAAATTCAGTACGGTATTCGCTACCAAGTATAGCGAAAATTCCATTTTCGATTCCGTATGGTTCCGGTCCAGGCCTATTTTTTTTAAACGGCGTTGTAGCTAGAATATATGTTACGGTATAAAGAACCAATTGACATTTGGTCTAGCAGTACCGAGGTGAACATTAACCAAAAAGTTGTTGGATCGAGCTCTACTGTGGATATAGGTGGATTTATTATTTATCGGTGTATTTTAGATGTCATACAGAGGATAAGTGTCTTCGGTATAAAAAAAAAATGTTTCGTTGTAAATGAATTAATTAACTCACACAAATATTGTCGATGTATGCGGGTTCTTTCAACCTCCGAGGGTAGCATCCCCTTAATGAATCACAGCATCTGCGTTTTAGTTAATACTCATGGTGTTTAAACTAAGAACAATCTAATATTGAATATAGCAATATATAGTTAAAAAATGAAGTCGTAGGTGTCAAGATTTTCCCGACTAACCTAGAGGTTTCAGAGAGTCGAAGATAGCAGATTAGTACATTCAGCAACAGTGCAGGTGGAGGTACCCCAGAGAAGTTATTGACCACTTCGGATAGAACTGTTGCCACAGAAAAAAACCTTTCAATATACGTCCCGAAGTAAACCTTCCCTTCATGTTGGCCTGAAATTTTTCCAAGTATAAGGGCGGCCAGCTGCGTAATAATAATAGGTAACATTAGGTGGTATATAATTTCTATCGATGTGCTTGTGGGTGTGATTAAAAATACGAAATCAAGAAAAGGGTAAATTTTACTAAAATGTATATAAATTATCTATTAACAATACACTAAACTTGCAGAACACGACGGCACATGTTATATGGTGTAATTTACCGAAAGAAATATCACAGTATTTGATCTCAATAAAATGCACAAAATGAGTTTGTATTCGATCTCAGAAAATGAATGGCAAGTTATAAAACAGTGAATCTATCTAAATCATGACAAGATTCCAAATAAGTCAGGGTACGAAGAAAATAATAATACAACATGAATTTCCTTTTCTCAAACTAACCGATTTTGTGAGGTCACTACCAACTTGCAAACAAAGAAGGCACAATTGAACGGTTTCAATCTTCACGAGGTATTCAACAGTATCAGGAGCATTAGCACCTGCCTCCTATGTAATATTGAAAAATGAAGCATTATCAAAATATATAGTTGTCAATAGTAAATACCCCGAGAGGCGTTTGCTTTGTGAATCTGAAACCCTGTCGCACGTTTGTTTGGTAGAAAAATTATCAAACGATATGATTTGGAATGTAAAAAATGATAGATGACAGAATTTCCTTTTATTAAATATTTTGAGTATAAAATTTTGTTATAATATGATGTGTTCTATATACTTAAGAATCATGGATTAGGAAATAGATAGTACCTTCAGAAGCGCCACAACAACACTTAAGCCGCTAGTTCTCAAGTAATCAAAGTGCCGAATTTGTTGCTCATGGGTATTCAGAAAAGGGTAGATGTATACAAGTAGATTGCCTGCAATATATATTCTAATTAGTATCAAATCAGAATTTCAATAAACTAGCAACAAGATTTGTAATGGATCTAAATTCTAGATGTTATATCGAAGATACTTTTTATAACATCGGTTCTTGCTTCTGGATGAGACGCCATGCACTGCAAGAGAAACAACGTAAACATTCAGAACAGGAATGAGAGCGGAAAAAGGAAAAAAAGTACAAGTATAGTTAAAGTGACCTGAATCAAGAGAAGTGCATTGCAGAGTCTTATTGTTTCTTGCGCTCCAAGCCGATTAGGTGATAACAACCTGTATCCCAGTTGTAGTTCCTGTAAAAGGAATAATATTGAATATGTTAATCACGGGTTAACAACATTAACATACTAATACTGAAATATAAAGAATAATATTAATGCATGCTAACTAACACGTGAAATTTATTTATTTCGGTACAGTTCGTATCAACGTTGTTAGCTAAACTATGCAACTAATTACCTGCAACAGTGCAAAACTCGTGCCCCTTGAATTCCAAAGTAGCAATCCAAGCTCAGGTCCTCTTTCCTATATAAGAGTGGTTTCCATATGTGTTGAGCATGTAGTTGATAATAGCTATGGAATGTTATAAATCTAATATGACATTTTATCAATCTTCCGAGAAAGCTATGTCGTTATATCTAGGCAATTACCATTACTTATTAAATCGATTCATTTTCATCTATAAACGCTCTTTCATATAACGGTATTTCTTCACTAGGACAAAGATAATTTATCAAAATATAGAAGTAAAATAAGATCTTTTTATCAGAGTTCGGTAAGGTTTTAACATATGCCTAATGTATCTGCTACAGATATATAAAGAATCTGATCTAACGGTAGATTATATTGCATATATGCACACATGGTTAGATACATATATGGTTCAGGTCGTTGACCCTCGAGGCAGAACAAATTGAATAGTTGCTTGGTTAATTTATGGAGTATTGGGAAACTTGCAAGGGTCAACTTCAAACACTCATAACCTGTAAAGTGATTGTATCCGCAACCAGATAACAGAAGGCTCGCAACAAGTATATCAGGTTTAGCACCATTAGCCGTCCACTTGAAAAAAATAAATTAAAGCACTGAAGTAATTAGCATACTAACAAGATATTGAGTAATGGTACTCTAATTGTCCCTGATTTCTAGCTGCTGTTATCAACAAATAGTTATTCTCCTTTATCATGTTTTCAATAAGTTGGTCAGTTTATGATTAGGAAGTAATGTCGTGTTTAAGTTTCCTATTTTCAGTTACGTTTATGTTTAAGTTGTAAGCCTATATAAGAGGCTGTCTTTTCTATGTTTTGAATATCTCTGAATAAAACAAGCAACTAGCAGTTTGCTCACTCACCCGTGTTCGTTTATTACTCTGATTTCCCCAACAAATTGGTATCAGAGCTAGTATTTCGAATTTCCTCTTGTCAAAATACTTTGATTCTCATCTTGTTTTTCCCTCGATACTACCAGATTCACACACAAAAAAACCAATACCAGTCATGGCTACGAACGGTACCGCCTCTTCTTCACAGCCCCTGATCCCTCTTTTCAAAGGTGAAAACTACCATTTTTGGAGCCTGAAAATGATGACGATGTTCAAGTCTCAGGAGTTATGGGACTTGGTTGAGAACGGGTTTGAAGATGCTCGTCCTGAAGAACCCACCCAGCAGCTGCGAGAAAGCCGAAAGAAAGACGCCAAGGCTTTATTTCTCATCCAACAGGCAATGGATGACCTGATCTTTCCCAGAATTGCAGCAGCTACGACTTCAACTCAGGCATGGGAGACTCTAAGGCATGAGTATATGGGTGATAAGAAGGTAATTTCAGTAAAAATGCAAACTCTTAGGCGAAACTTTGAGATGTTGTCAATGCAAAAAAATGAATCAGTGCAAGCATATTTATCTCGTGTGTCTGGGATTGTGAATCATATGAAGTCATTTGGTGAAACCATAACTGATGAAACTATTGTTAGCAAAGTGTTGCGGAGTTTACCGCAAAAGTTTGATCATGTGGTGGCTGCTATCGAGGAGACTAAAGATATGTCATATTATTCTTTTGATGAGTTAATGGGCTCTCTTTTGTCTCATGAAGATCGGATCTCGAGGTCACATGAAAGCATGGATGAAAAGGCATTTCAAGTGAAAGGGGATTCTTATTACAAGGGGAAAGTAGAATACTCAGGAGGACGGGGACACAACAGAGGTAACTACCATGGTCGAGGTCGTGGTAGAGGTAGAGGCCGAAGTCAAGGGCATACGGGTGAGCAGAGACAATTCAGAAGCAACATTCAGTGTCGTATTTGCAATAAATATGGGCATAAAGATGTCGATTGTTGGCATAAACAAAAGGAAGAACAGAAACATGTCAATTTTGTTGAGAATTCGCAACAAGAAAGTAACTTGTTCATGGCTCAATCTTCTGAGCATGAAGTGTTAAATGGCGTGTGGTACCTTGATAGTGGTTGCTCAAATCACATGTCGGGAATAAAATCGATGTTCAAGGATCTTGATGAATCGCTGAAGACTAGTGTTCTTCTTGGTGATGACAGGTTAATTAAAATTGAAGGTATGGGTACACTCGCTATCAAAACCTCACTTGGTAATACAAAGCTTCTTCATGATGTACAATATGTCCCTCATATAGCTCATAATTTGTTAAGTGTTGGACAGTTGATGGAAAGCGGATACGCTATATTATTTGATGATGGTTTTTGCAGCATCACAGATAAGAAGTCTGGTAAAAAATTATTTGCTATTCGAATGACATCAAATAGGATGTTTCCACTTGATGTGTCAGCTCAAACTGAGATCGGCGCCTTACTTGCAAAAGGAAATACCGAAGCAAATAAGTGGCATCTAAGATATGGTCATCTGAATGTCAAAGGGCTGCAACTTTTAGGCAACAAAAGTATGGTTGAAGGGCTGCCTAAAATTGATGATCTTGATTTTTGTGAAGGGTGTGTGTATGGAAAACAAGCCAGGGTTTCTTTTCCGGTTGGAAAATCTCGAAGGGCTTCAAGTCGTCTTGAACTTGTACATGCAGACTTATGTGGTCCCATGTCGATTGAATCCTTGGGAGGAAGTCGATATTTCTTCTTGCTTATAGATGATTATAGTCGCATGAGTTGGGTTTATTTCTTGAAATATAAATCTGAAGCATTCGATTATTTCAAGAATTTTAAAGCTCTTGTGGAGAAACAAAGCGGGTGTTACATCAAGACTCTTCGAACAGACAGAGGTGGCGAGTTCTTGTCGAAAGCATTCAAGACTTTTTGTGAAGAAAACGGCATTCATAGACAACTCACAACACCACATACACCACAACAAAACGGTGTAGCGGAACGGAAGAATCGGACGATTGTCGAGATGGGAAGAAGTATGATGAATGCAAGAGGTGTTCCAAAAGACTTTTGGGCTGAGGCAGTAGCTACAGCTGTCTACATCTTGAATATTTCTCCAACAAAGGCTGTCTACAATCGTACTCCATATGAAGCTTGGAAAGGTACTAAACCCAATGTGAGTCATTTACGTATTTTTGGATCTGTAGCTTATGCTTTAATTAACTCGGAATCTCGTAAGAAACTTGATGAAAAATCTCGAAAGTGTGTGTTTGTCGGGTATAGTTTGCAATCTAAAGGTTATAAGTTGTATGATCCCTTAAATGGGAAGTCCTTGATTAGTAGAGATGTTGTATTTAATGAAGAAGAAGGATGGGATTTCACATCTGATCAAGAAATAGCCATCCCTAATATTCCATTTTCAGTTGATGAAGACGTTCGTGATGTACCTGATGTACCTGTTAACTCAGCCCCGGTTATCTCAACACCAGCAAATTCATCACCATCAAGTTCCGTTCCTTCTTCCCCGAAAACAATAAATGATGGCTCATCAAGTTCATCTAGTGATTCACCACCGCCACGATATAAATCACTTCAAGAACTATATGAAACATGCTCATTTGCTCTATGTATGATGGAACCCACATGTTTTAAAGAGGCAATAAAAGTAGCAGAATGGAAGAAATCGATGATTGTGGAGCTTAAAGCAATTGAGCGTAATGGTACATGGGACTTGGTGCCTAAACCAGAAGAGATAAAGCCTATTGATTTAAAGTGGCTGTTCAAAATTAAGCAAAATGCAGATGGTAGCATAAAGAGGCTCAAGGCAAGGCTCGTGGCTAAGGGATATGCACAACATCAAGGTATCGATTTCGATGAGACCTTCGCACCGGTTGCTCGTTTTGAAACGGTGCGTATTATATTATCCCTAGCTGCCAAACTAAGTTTGCAAGTCTATCAATTTGATGTTAAGTCGGCATTTTTAAATGGCGAGTTAGAAGAGGAAGTTTATGTGTGTCAACCGGAGGGTTTTGAAATTATTGGCGAAGAAGACAAAGTTTATAAGTTGAAAAAGGCTCTCTATGGCCTAAAACAAGCACCACGAGCATGGTACAAAAGGGTTGACTCGTATTTTTTGAAAAATGGTTTTCTAAGAAGTGATAATGAGCCTACATTATACGTGAAGAGGACCGAAAATTCTCATTTTTTATTGGTTTGCATTTATGTTGATGACATAATTTACTTGAGCTCTTCTAAGTCCTTGATTGGCGAATTTAAAGAAAGTATGCAAAGTGAGTTTGAAATGTCTGATTTGGGAAATTTGCAATATTTTCTTGGGCTTGAAGTGAAACAAGAAGCAGAAGGTATTTTTCTCTCACAAGCAAAATATACAAAAGATTTTTTGTTCAAGTTCAATATGCACAATTGCAAACCAGCACCAACACCCATGAATACAAATGAAAAGCTTCAGATTGAAGATGGTACAGAAGCTGTTGACACGAGCTATTATCGAAGTATAATTGGTGGGCTAATCTATCTAACCCATACTCGTCCAGATATTATGTATTCTGTGAATGTTTTGTCCAGGTTTATGCATAATCCCACACGACTACACTTAGGAGCAGCAAAAAGGGTGTTACGTTACATCGCTGGAACAACTGATTTTGGACTTTGGTATTCAAAGTCGTCGAGTGGTGATTTGTACGGGTTTAGTGATAGTGATTGGGCAGGCTGTGTAGACAACAGAAAGAGCACATCAGGTCAAGTATTTTATTTGGGCACTACAGCAGTCTCTTGGAGCTCGAAAAAACAAGAAGTTGTTGCATTATCATCATCGGAAGCGGAATATGTCGCTGTGACATCAGCAGCGTGTCAAGCTACATGGTTACGAAGAATGTTGGTTGATATTAGTCAAAAGCAAGACGGTCCAACAACAATATTCTGTGACAACAAGGCAACCATTGCAATGACAAAAAATCCCGCATTTCATAGTCGTACGAAGCACATCGACATCCGCTATCATTTTATTCGGGATCTTACAGCAAAAGGAGAAATGGAGCTGAAGTATTGCCCAACAAATGAGCAAGTTGCTGATGTGTTTACGAAAGCTCTCTCTCAGGCCAAACATGATTATTTTCGGCAAAAGCTTGGAATGTGCCAATTTCGAGCAAGGGGGAGTATTGAGTAATGGTACTCTAATTGTCCCTGATTTCTAGCTGCTGTTATCAACAAATAGTTATTCTCCTTTATCATGTTTTCAATAAGTTGGTCAGTTTATGATTAGGAAGTAATGTCGTGTTTAAGTTTCCTATTTTCAGTTACGTTTATGTTTAAGTTGTAAGCCTATATAAGAGGCTGTCTTTTCTATGTTTTGAATATCTCTGAATAAAACAAGCAACTAGCAGTTTGCTCACTCACCCGTGTTCGTTTATTACTCTGATTTCCCCAACACAAGAAGCTATGACAGGAGCGGATTTTTTTTTTACATTAAAGAGGAACACACATTGTGTGAAGAGCGCGACAACGGACAATCCTTCCTATTTAAGACACCTTTCTAGGTCTACTCGAGAGCCAAATAAAGGAAAGGAACTTAACATCGTCACATAGAATGTCACTCATCGTTTTATTTTGTTAGAAAGTAGTGAAGGTTTTGCTTTTTAGGAACTTAACACCTTCCTTCTGTTTTAATTTTCTTTACGTTTTAGCTATTATATAGTTCTTTTCTTTCTATTGACTTAGGTAAAGTTTCGGTTTTCAGTGACTATTATATGTTAATGATAAGAGTTGTTCTAACATTGTATTAAGATGAATCGGTTATCATATGAAGATGAGCCAACTCAATCAACTATTAGAAAGCTCCCGAGTTTCAAATGTCCTTAATGTGAAGTGTTTCCATTAGTCTAAATGGTAAACTGGTATATTAAAAACTTTTACAAATATTAAAATTCTTTTGAACGACAAATGTATGACTTAGCGGAGAGAAATTATTAAAAATGTTGGAGACAAGTCGACTAGAGACGGTTATGGAAATAAGACTTGCTTTTAGGGAAGATTATTGGTAAATATTTCTAAGAGTACGATGATATGTCCAAAAACGAAACAAAACAAGCTTTTAAAAATTTATTAAAAACATTGTTTTAAGGAAGAATTACTATGTAAAGGAGACTTAGTCAAAAACCAAATTACAAAAAAATAACTTTTCTAACAATGAAACCAAAAATCAAAAATATCCTATACCATATAAGGTCTCTTTGTTTTCATAATTTCATTATATATGGATTTAGACCAACTATATAGATATGTCCAAAAACGAAGCCAATAACGGTTCATCATCTACGATGTAACAGAAGATTTGATCAGGATCAGAGAAATTAATCGAAGATCTAATTCAGAATAACATATAAAGACACATAAATCCAGCCTTGATCTGTAAGAAAAACTGAATTATCAAATCATTAATCCACGAAGAATATATTTATAAAGGATATATGCATAAACAAGGACCAAACTAATCATTCACTAGTTCGTAACGTTAATTCAATGTTAATTCACAAATTAATGTATATGTGACCGGAAGTCACAAAGTTGTGAATCAACGTTACAAAATTAGTGAATGAATCTCACGTTTCTTACGTATTTGTTTTTTTTAATTGATTCTGATTAGTAATTTGTTAATATATTTCATTTACCTTATTCTTCTTGAACAAATTGGTGAGTTGCATCATAGCTTCAGCTCTAGTTTCAATCGGGTTAAGAAACATGATCAACCTCTCAATTTCATCAAGATTAAATGTTGTGAAGGACTGTGCTCCACCAGCAGATCTAGGAGCACTATTTGAGCTAGAAGCAACTTGGGTATAGTCTACATACAACGATTCAGGCAAATTGAAATTCTCCATTTCCTTATGTAACTACACACAGATCGATCGATCAAAACCTGATTTCGATCTCTCTAGCTAGATCTTCTCAACAGGACTAACAATAGACCCGTTTCTCTCTCTAAAAAAATGCTTCCTCTCTCTCTCTAGAAAGTGAGAAAACACGTTTAAGAGCATGAACCTTGAGAGATTGGTAATAAAAGAAATGTGAACCCGAGTCCACGTGGCATTCATGCACAGGCTTTCATATATTACAGTAATCTAATGTAATGTAATGTATGTAATCTTATTTCATATTTTGAAATAATTTGATTTTATTTATTATTTTTGGTATATAATCTAATTGTGCTTTGATTTTTCATTTAATAAGTTAATAAATAATTAATACATGATGAATCTGTCTGAATCATGTGATCAATTTTGAATATAAGTTGAGAGTGTCGAGATTTGTAGACCGATAGACGAGTTCGATCATATCCGGTACTTTGAGAGTGTGCGAGGTTTGTGATCACACACGCTTCCTACTATTAGGATCATAGTTTGTTTTCGATACCCATATTTGTAAGAAAACGAAGATGAATGAGTTTACCGTGTGATGTTATTTGTTGAATCAAATTATTAATAGTTACATGTATGAGTTAAGAAAAGTAAATTCTTTGTATGATATATATTTTACATTTAGTATAAGGTCTAATTTATAAAGGCATCTTAAAACCCATTAAAACCCGGGGACGGTCTTATATCTCAAAGGTGTTTGAACCGAAATAAACATAACGTTTAACACACGCTTTATATGAAATATTTTATTGCAAATAGTTTCTAAGGTTACATGAACTCGCTTTTTATATAGAAATATGTTGGTCGCCTTTTCCGAAACCCCTTTGAACCCTAATACAATATTAGATGCGGAATAGCTAATATCTATGTATGTATGGTGAAGAACAGCAGAGATAACCAAATGAATGATACTATAAAGCTTACGTGTTCATTACAAACCCGAAATAGTATCTTAACACTCGATTACAAGACTTTAACTCACAAGAACTCACAGTTACGTGACCTAGACTAAGCTCACGTACCTATTCTTGATTTGACAGCTCTAACAACTTTCAACAACCGCATTTATGATCCCGAGGCTGCTATTTATAGTCAGCTCGAAACCCTAGAAGAGTTACGCGACCGTAACTTAGTTACGCGACCGTAACTTAGTTACGCGAGGGTAACTGTTAGTTACCCTCCGTAACTTACGTAAATGCGTATTGGACTTTACAACTCGATCTAATTACATTCTAACTCGACGACACATTCTAATGAATACAAATACAGACAATAATGTTCCAACAAACTCCCCCTTGGATGTAGCTTGTATTCTTCAAAATTTTCTTGAACTTTTGGTGTCGAGAGATCGAGAGTTGATCCTTTAAACTTCACAGAGAACTTGTACGGTGTACAGTCTGCAACCGATAACTTGCGAATCTTTCTGACAGCTAATCTTCATCATTAAGCAACGCGGCTCCATGAATATCAGCTTCGAGTCCTTGACTTCCAGGAAGTGCTAAACTCTTCAAGATCCGATCCTTAACTCTGTAAACCTGGCTTACAAAGACAAAACTGACCAAATACGTGTTTTTGTTCTTTAAACTGATAAAATTTCTCATTTTTCAGAAAACACGTGATAAAACCTTTTAATCATGAGCGATACGTGACAACGAAGAAAATAAACGCAGAAATAAAATCTTTTTGGATTTTTTTTTTTTGTTTGTTTTCTTAACCTAAAACCGAAAATCTTTTTGAGGTTTTCATCTATAAGCTATTCACACTACTTTAGCAACCTACAAAGAGCAAATCTTTTTCGTTAGGGATTGGTTTGCTTATAGGATCATATCGCAGAAGTCGAATCACAAGAATCAGCCGATTATTAGTATATTTGTCCTCTTAAATACAACATAGATATCATACAAAAAATCTTCCGATTATTTAAATTACAACTGTTTATATGGATCCCACTTATATTTACACTTAGCTAAATCCGAACTTCCCTCAAAGCGTCATCAAACCTCCAGTATTTATTTAGGAAAACTGTCACCTTATTCCTAGATTATTAACTATTCTAAGTATTGAAAATGCATACATATAGTATTGAGTTTAAGCACTTATGCCATTTTCATTATTTATTCGCAATATTTAAGCTTTATAAGCTTGATTGACTCGTGAACTCCTCCCTCTGTCTCTGCCGTTTATCAAGTAAGCATCAAGAGTTACGGAATTCTTATTTGACTCTACTCTCCCCTTTATACTAACTACAGGAAACTATGATTTCGCAACCTTATAGAATCCTGGAGCGCCTCAAGGATACGAGTTTTACTTAGATTTAATTATTTATAACTCCTCAACCTTTATACTAACTGCAGAAAACTATGATTTCGCAACCTTATAGAATCCTGGAGCGCCTCAAGGTTATGAGTTTTATTTAGATTCAAACTCTTTGAGTTTTAGATGAAAACGATTATATTTTTTTTGTTTTTCTCTCAATTTTTCTTTTCCTCGCTTTTTCTATTACTCTCAGATACTTATTAATATATATATATATATATATATATATATATATATATAATAATATCCTATGGTGACAGATTCCAGGCACACCGAAAGTTTTCAGCTTATCACAGAGATGAACAAACTTAACCGTGTTACCCATTAGAAACAGGTTCGGAAAATTGTTTATATGATATTGGCCGTACCTACTAATACATCGAACAAACACTTATGATTCTAATTTTTAAAATCTGCGATGTACTATCATTTCCTAAGGTTTTTACAAACTTTCTCCCCCTCTTTTTATGTTTTTCTGATTTTTATTGTTTTTCTGATTTTTCATAACTATACAAATCCTAAAAACTTAAAAAGAAAGATTTCGAAGTCACGATCAAACGATTTAGGTTTTTATCAATTTGGACGCTTTATACTCAATTGAGATTAATTAATCTTTGACTTAATGAGTTTTCAAAACTTTAGACTCTTTTGAAAAGAGTTTTGCATTTAAGCAAAACCGTTTTTGTTCGAGTTCGCAACTGTTATATGTTGCGAAGTCTAAACACTTTAAACTTTAAAATATAAACATGTGTATTAAACTTGAGAGTAAGTGTTTGAACGCAAACCGGACCACGTAACTCAAATAGGAATCAAAAACCTACCTAACCACGCATCACACACATTACAAACGTACATTCAAGAATAACAAACATATATATATATCAAAAGATGGTAACATATATTACAGACATAAGAATATTGTTTGAGCTGGGAATTAAGAAATACCAAAAAGCCAGCTAACTATCTGCAAACAAAAATCTACACTGCATCTGCCTGCACCAGCGGCATATTCTTCGAGTGGTAGCCGTTTTCAACACAAATACTGTCACACCCCGCTCAAAGCGGAAACACGGAGCGTTCCAGTTAATGATATCAAGAGTCAAGGATTACAACATACAACCGTAAACAAAACATCAAATCATATTAATCATGCCTCAAGGTTTTAAAATACAATACATAATCGAAAGTAATACGAATACAATACAAATGTCAATACGCGGATCATAAAGGAATTACATCAAGCAAAACGAATTCCAAATACAAGTAATATATGATCCCAAAATGTGCAAGGCATGATCAACTAAAATCCTCAAACTCCTGAAAAAGCGTTAAAAACGACATCAACACAATGTTGGTGAATTATTCGCAATAAGTAAATAAGATTTGACCCAATAAAAGATTTATTAATCATATTAAGTTTCAAAAGCATATCTTGATGTATAACCCTAGTGTGAGTATAGATACCAAAGATTAATATACACTGAACCTGACCACAAATCCCCTAACCTAAGGCGATGCAATACCAAAGGCAACAAATAATCATACGGCCATAACATTCACTCGTAGGGATATCCTAACAAGTAATGAGGGTTGGTCAAACCCATATAGATCTATATATATGCAACCATGGGCAATAAGCTAACAAGTGTATAAGGGGGGCTTACCCAAGCCTAAGAAGCATCCTAATCTAAGGTGATACTGATACACTAGGCATACAAGATATACATCATACAATAGTTCAAAAACGCTTTCCAGCCCAAAATAATAAGAGAAAAGGGGCTACGAATAACTCACAAAATAAGCTCGGCAAGAGATCGGGTAATAATCAATAAGAAGCTAATAATCCGCCGCCTAAGTGCCCTAAATCAATATAACAAAGTCTAAGTATCTCAATAACATAGTTCGGTTTAGCCTTGTCGGTTAAGTTTAGAGTTTAAGATTTAATAAAGTATTCCAACGATTTCCAAGTCGAGTCGTGATGACGGTTCAAGGTGACGATGTTCCGCGCCGATAGAGACGATAGGAAAATATCGATAATTTCACGTCATAAAGACTTTTAGAAGGGAATAACGTTCCGAGCCGAACTTGACTAACAGGAACGTCGATTGAAAGGAATACTGTTACCAAAGTTTATTGAAATCGACCAAAGTCAACGTCGAAGATGTTGACTTGGTCAAAGTCAAAGATGTTGACTTGGTCAAAGTCAAAGTCAACCATTTATAGAAAAGTCAAAATCAAAGATTTATAGAAACATCAAAATTGATGATTTTTAGATTTGAAATATGACTTTGATAATTTAGGAGTAAAAGACTTTTATTTCAGAATAATGGAGTAAAAATGATTTATGACGGTTTTAACAAATTTTCCGTAAAAGTAAATAAACGTTTGATTAAATTTTCTCGATAAAGTTAAGATTGCGATATGTCTTTGAGTCCAAAGACGTTAATTTGACTTATATGATACTTTTATACATAATAGGTTACTGATATAAGTTTAAAGTCAAAACACGTTACGAGTCTAAGTCGAAAAGTAACAAGAAAACGAATTTTCAAAGGATCAGACCCCCGGTGCTGCGCACCGGGATGATTCCCGTTAACGAATTTTACGTTTTTGTCGAAAACTGCTTCGTTTGACGTTTTAAGGTGAAAGTGTAAACTGATCAAATGTTAGTTTAGGTTCATTTAACATTTACCAAGTGTCATATATGTCTAAATGTGTGGTTTTACATATATTTATCATAAGATATGTTAATTTCGGTAATAATCTCATCTTAACATATTTTACACGTTTTAAGTCCAAGATTTCCGAGATTGATAGGTGTTGGTCTAATATGTTAACCTAACCATTTTTCAAGGCTTTAAACCGAATTTAAAAATAATGAAATGAAATAGTTTAGAGATTATAAAGGTTTTACCGATTTCACCCGCAAGACGTGTAGATGATTGAAACTTGCAAGGATTTCGGAAAGAGAGACTTTATGATGGTGGTGGTGAGGAGGTCAAGAGCTCCAAAATACAAAAGTCCATCATTAGTAAATGTCTCATAAAGAAAAGAAATCAAGATTTTCGGGGAAGTTTGCTTACCAAAACTCGTGGTGGAGTTCTTCACCGAAAAGTAGCAAACACTTCCAAAGGTAGTGGAAGAATAAGGACTTCCATTTGTCACATAAATAAGAGAAATGTTAGAGGTTTCTAAATAGAAGGAAAATATAGAAGGTTTTGGAGAGTTTTCTTACCGAAGTCGAAATGTGACGTTTCTTCAAGAAAGTCACCGAAAGCTCCACAACTCCGAGGGTATAAAAGAGAGTAACAAGCTTGTAAGACAAGGGAAAGAGATTTTATGTTAGAAATTCCAACCAAGTGGAAGAAAAGAGAAGGAATGAAGGAAAACCTTAAGAAGTTTCTTACCGAAATGTGTAGAACTCAAAGGTTGTTTGTATGAGATGACTTCTCCATTCTTTTACTTGGATTCTCTTTTTCAATTGAGGGTATTAAGCTCTTATTTTCTCTGGAATACTTGAGAGAAAAGATGAGTTTGGTTGAAGAGAGAATATGAGAAAAAAGATAAAGTGATTAATTGTTTAAGTTGGAAATTTGGAAAGAGAAATGGTCCTAACATGCTTTGAGATCCACATTTGAATCTAACATACCCAAATGAGGGAGTTTGCAGGAAAAATCACGTGAAAAGGAGGTTTAGAACCTCAAGAATTTGACCACAAAGTCGAAATTGGAATTTAGCCGAAAATGCACAAGGTGCTGCGCACCAAGCACCTAGGTGCTGCGCACCGGGCTTCATTTGGTCCATTCCGTTATCTTTTCGTTAAAGGACCAGATTTGTAACGGATTCCATTAGATCTCCGTTAAAGGACTAACTTTGTAACAGATTAAGTTAGAGGACTAACTTTGCAATGAAATTTCGAAATATGATTTTTCTTAACCGACGATTATGGCGTAAACACAATACTTTAATAACGCGAGTATACTAGATATTAGGCACTTAGGTGGTTCTAAAGCTTCCGTCTCGAGAGACAAGGTGATAAAACACATAAACCCGACTCAAATGCATAAAACGTGAGTAAAATAAAGCGAAATGCAAGGGTCCAATTCATTGCGAATAAAAAGAGTAATAATCGATAAATAAAATATACCTCGAAAAGACGGATTGTCACAGCATCCCCCAGTAAAAAGGAATTTCGTCCTCGAAATTCTACTGAACACTGCTGCTAGCAAAAAGATGTGGGTACTTCTTCTGCATCTCGTCCTCCCGCTCCCAAGTAAACTCAGCTCCAATCTTCGAGTTCCATCGAACCTTCACTATCGGAATCTGACTCCGCCGTAACTGTTTGACATCTCGGTCAACAATCTCCACCGGCTCCTCTATCACATGAAGCGAGTCATCCAATCGTAGTTTCTCCAGTGGTACAATCAGGGTCTCATCAGCAAGACACTTCTTGAGATGCGATACGTGAAATACGTTGTGCACACCGCACAACTCAGGTGGCAACTCAAGTCGATAAGCCACTGGGCCAACACGGGACAAAATCCTGAAGGGACCCGTAAAACGTGGACTAAGCTTGCTGCGTTTCTCAAATCGAAACACACCCTTCCACGGAGAAACTTTCAACAACACCATATCCCCAACCTGAAACTCCAAAGGTCTCCTACGCAAATCCGCGTACTTCTTCTGACGGTCTCGGGCGGCTATCAAACGATCCTTGATCTTGAAGATCTTATCCGTCGTCTCCTGAATCAACTCGGGACCCGTAATCTGACTGTCTCCTATCTCGGCCCAACAAATCGGAGATCTACACTTCCTCCCGTAAAGAGCCTCAAATGGTGCGCAGTCGATGCTGGAGTGGTAACTGTTGTTATACGAGAACTCGACTAATGGTAAGTGTCGATCCCAGCTCCCCCCAAAATCTAGCACACAAGCTCGAAGCATATCCTCCAATGTCTGAATGGTACGCTCACTCTGACCATCAGTCTGAGGATGATAAGCCGTACTCATATCCAATCGGGTACCCAAAGATCGCTGTAAAGACTGCCAAAACCTCGAAGTGAATGCCATGCTTGGCCACAATCTCGTCGATGTACAATCTAGATAACTTCTCTACTCGGTAATCTTCACGAATAGGAAGAAAGTGCGCTGACTTAGTCAGCCGATCGACAATAACCCAGATAGTATCATAACCTCCTGTAGATCTAGGAAGTTTCGTAACAAAATCCATCGTGATCCTCTCCCACTTCCACTGTGGGATCTCAGGCTGCTGGAGAAGGCCGGAAGGCTTTTGGTTCTGAGCCTTGACCTTCGAACACGTCAAACACTTGCCCACATACTCGGCAATCGCCCGCTTAATGCCAGGCCACCAATAGAACTCCTTCAGGTCATGGTACATCTTATCCGCTCCAGGATGAACGGAATAATTCGACTTATGACCCTCATCTAAAATCAACTGCCTAAGACTAACGGGAACCCAAATACGATCCATGAAGTACATCACCCCGTCGTCCTTCGGCTCCAACTGTCGTGCCAAACTGAATAAACCCTCATCCTTAAGGCGATCCTCGGTGAGAGCCTCCTGCTGAGCCTGAATAATACGAGCCTTCAAGCTCGACTGAATAGAAACCATCATAGCACGAATCCTCACCGGCTTAACCGACTCCTTGCGACTCAACGCATCGGCTACAACATTCGCCTTACCGGGATGGTAGCGAATCTCACAATCATAATCGTTGAGCAACTCAACCCATCGACGTTGCCTCATATTCAACATCTTTTGATCAAAGATGTGCTGTAACGACTTATGATCGGTGAATACGGTACACTTAGTACCATAAAGATAGTGACGCCAAATCTTCAAAGCAAAAACTACTGCGCCCAACTCTAGATCGTGTGTCGTGTAATTCTGCTCATGAATCTTCAACTGACGAGAAGCATAGGCAATCACTTTCCCATTCTGCATCAGTACACAACCGAGTCCTTTATGCGAAGCGTCGCAATATACTACAAAATTCTCGGTACCCTCGGGAAGACTCAAAATAGGCGCATCACACAACCGCTTCTTCAGTAACTGAAAAGCTTCCTCCTGTTCTTCACCCCAAACAAACTCCTCACTCTTCTGGGTCAATTTAGTCATAGGCGAGGCTATCTTCGAGAAATTCTCGATGAAACGACGATAGTAGCCTGCCAAACCCAAGAATGATCGGATCTCAGTGGGTGTCTTCGGAGCGACCCAATCTCTAACGGCTTCAATCTTGGCAGGATCAATGTGAATGCCCTCACCGCTGACCACGTGGCCAAGAAACTGAACCGCAGACAACCAAAACTCACATTTCTAGAACTTAGCGTAGAGTTTCTCCTGTCTAAGCAACTCCAACACTAGTCTCAAATGCTCCTCGTGCTCTTCCCGGCTACGAGAATATATCAGAATGTCGTCGATGAAAACGATCACGAACTTGTCGAGGTAAGGACGACATATACGGTTCATCATGTCCATGAAAGCTGCAGGCGCATTCGTGAGACCGAAAGGCATAACCAAAAACTCGAAGTGGCCGTACCGTGTCCTGAAGGAGGTCTTCGGAATGTCCTCCTCCTGCACTCTCAACTGATGATATCCGGATCGTAAATCAATCTTCGAAAAGAAGCAAGAACCCTGAAGCTGATCGAACAAGTCATCTATACGTGGTAAGGGATACCGATTCTTCACCGTCAGCTTATTCAACTCTCTGTAGTCAATACACAATCTCATAGACCCATCTTTCTTCTTCACGAAGAGTACCGGCGCGCCCCAAGGAGAAAAACTCGGTCTAACAAAGCCTTTATCCACCAACTCCTGAATCTGCTTTGATGACTCTAACATCTCCGAAGGTGCTAACCGATAAGGAGCCTTCGCCACCGGCGCTGCTCCGGGAACCAAGTCTATACGAAACTCTACCTGTCTACTAGGGGGTAACCCAGGTAAGTCCTCCGGAAATACATCGGGAAAGTCACGAACTACTGGCTGCTCCTCAATCTGCCCCGCGGTGTCTTTCTTCACAAGGTGTGCAAGAAAGAGTATGCAATCCCTCTTGATGTACTCCCGAACCTTCATGCAAGAAACTATCTTAAGGCGCTTCCCCGCCTTATTTCCCTGAACTAACAACGGTCCACCAACTGGCAACGGAATACGAATCATCTTCTCGAAGCATATGATCTCTACACGGTGTGTCGCCAACCAATCCATCCCAATAATAACATCGAAACTACCCAGCGTGATAGGAATTAAGTCAATAGGAAAAGTATGATCCTCAAAGCTAATCCTACAAGCACTAAGTATCTCTGTGGCACGTAAATGCTTACCATCGGCTAGCTCTATCTCATAAGTAGGCACTAATGGTCTAGAAGTACAAGTAATCATGGTCCTAAACTCGGTAGATATAAAACTCCTATCGGCACCAGAGTCAAATAAAATAAAAGCAGGCTGATCACAAATAAGAAAGGTACCTGTGACAACGTTGGGATCCTGCTGTGCCTCATGTGCGCCCATAACAAAAGCTCTACCACGTGATCCTGAACCAGAAGTAGTACCAGTACCGATCGAAGCTAGCTTGGGTCACTTGTCCCGATGATGCTCAGTAGACCCACACTCAAAACACTTGCCCTTCTGGGCACGGAAATACCTATCAGTGTGTCCTAACTTCTTGCATTTCTTACACACCCAACACTTCACCTCCTGAGAATGATGATTTCCGCACCGTCCACACTTCGGATACTTGCTCTGAGTATCCGGGGTCACCGCAGCATAAGACTGCACTACGTGAGGTGTATCCTGCCTCCTACTCTTCTTCCTCGGGTCACTATGGCGAAATCCACCGCTCCGTTTCCCTGCGGAGTGCTGCCTAGGTGCCATGGGGGGTAATCTACCATCGCGGACCGCGTTATGAGTCAACGTGGTCGCGAGTTCCACTGCGATCTGAAATGTGCATGGCCTCGAAGACATAACATTATCCCGAATCTCCTGGGATAATCCACGGATGTAACGACTGATCCTCTTAGGCTCCGGACGAACCAAATGTGGAACTAACTGCGACAAGGTGTAAAACCGCGTAGTGTATCCCATAATGTCTGACCCAATCATCTCTAGTTTCCACAACTCCTCCTCTAGCCTCTCGAGCTCCGCCTCGGGCACATACTCAATAAGGATCAACTCCTTCAACTGTTCCCAAGTCATCATATCAGTCTCCACCCGACCTCGAACGCTCACAATGGAATTCCACCAAGTCAATGCTGTACCCTGGAGAACAAACGTAGCATAACGGACCTTATCCTCCTCTGCGCAACCAACCGTACTGAAAATGGACTCTAACTTCTCCATCCACTGAAGTGTCCCAATAGCACCCTCTGTGCCTCGGAACTCGGGGACTTTGCATCCCGTGAAAGTCTTCAGTGAACATCCCCTCCGTGGAGTATCGTCATGAGTACGACGAGTAGAATCATCCGCTCTACCTGATCCATAACCTCCCATATGTATACCCGTCTCGGGTCCACCAAAACCAGTAATCACTACATCAGGACCACCGTGTCCAGAACCACCTGAACCAGTACCCGTACCCTCGGGACCTCCACCAACAACAATCGGCTCAGGGCCACCATGATCTGATCCACCAGTACCCGTGCCGTCACTGCTATGCACTGTACTCTCCCTGATCTGGGCAACATCGATGCTATCTGCTGGGCTACAAGCTGAGCCAAGTCTGGTGTAGTCTCTGGACCCGTACCATCAGTCCTCGTAACCGGAGTAGTCCTCGTAACCGGAGTAGTCCTCGTAACTGGTGTAGTCCTCGTGACTGGTGTAGGACCTCTAGATCTCGTGCTCGTACTCGCATCTCTAGCCTTCGCACTCGGACGACCACGTCGCGCTGACTTCTTAGGCGGCATCGTCCTAAAAGTAGAAACGTGTTAAACTAAATAGGCGACAAAATAGGGTTAGATAATAAAAGCAAAAGCGAGAAAATAAACACGTAAGGCAAATAATGCACACTTAGCAAATCAGAGAAAAATCGATTGTAAAGCCTCCGGTCATAGTCCAAGTGATTTCCTTCATAAAATCACTCGGTTCGCTATAACCATTGGCTCTGATACCAATTTCTGTCACACCCCGCTCAAAGCGGAAACACGGAGTGTTCCAGTTAATGATATCAAGAGTCAAGGATTACAACATACAACCGTAAACAAAACATCAAATCATATTAATCATGCCTCAAGGTTTTAAAATACAATACATAATCGAAAGTAAATCCGAAGTCAAATACGAATACAATACAAATGTCAATACGCGGATCATAAAGGAATTACATCAAGCAAAACGAATTCCAAATACAAGTAATATATGATCCCAAAATGTTCAAGGCATGATCAACTAAAATCCTCAAACTCCTGAAAAAGCGTTAAAAACGACATCAACACAATGTTGGTGAATTATTCGCAATAAGTAAATAAGATTTGACCCAATAAAAGATTTATTAATCATATTAAGTTTCAAAAGCATATCTTGATGTATAACCCTAGTGTGAGTATAGATACCAAAGATTAATATACACTGAACCTGACCACAAATCCCCTAACCTAAGGCGATGCAATACCAAAGGCAACAAATAATCATACGGCCATAACATTCACTCGTAGGGATATCCTAACAAGTAATGAGGGTTGGTCAAACCCATATAGATCTATATATATGAAACCGTGGGCAATAAGCTAACAAGTGTATAAGGGGGGCTTACCCAAGCCTAAGAAGCATCCTAATCTAAGGTGATACTGATACACTAGGCATACAAGATATACATCATACAATAGTTCAAAAACGCTTTCCAGCCCAAAATAATAAGAGAAAAGGGGCTACGAATAACTCACAAAATAAGCTCGGCAAGAGATCGGGTAATAATCAATAAGAAGCTAATAATCCGCCGCCTAAGTGCCCTAAATCAATATAACAAAGTCTAAGTATCTCAATAACATAGTTCGGTTTTGCCTTGTCGGTTAAGTTTAGAGTTTAAGATTTAATAAAGTATTCCAACGATTTCCAAGTCGAGTCGTGATGACGGTTCAAGGTGACGATGTTCCGCGCCGATAGAGGCGATAGGAAAATATCGATAATTTCACGTCATAAAGACTTTTAGAAGGGAATAACGTTCCGAGCCGAACTTGACTAACAGGAACGTCGATTGAAAGGAATACTGTTACCAAAGTTTATTGAAATCGACCAAAGTCAACGTCGAAGATGTTGACTTGGTCAAAGTCAAAGATGTTGACTTGGTCAAAGTCAAAGTCAACCATTTATAGAAAAGTCAAAATCAAAGATTTATAGAAACATCAAAATTGATGATTTTTAGATTTGAAATATGACTTTGATAATTTAGGAGTAAAAGACTTTTATTTCAGAATAATGGAGTAAAAATGATTTATGACGGTTTTAACAAATTTTCCGTAAAAGTAAATAAACGTTTGATTAAATTTTCTCGATAAAGTTAAGATTGCGATATGTCTTTGAGTCCAAAGACGTTAATTTGACTTATATGATACTTTTATACATAATAGGTTACTGATATAAGTTTAAAGTCAAAACACGTTACGAGTCTAAGTCGAAAAGTAACAAGAAAACGAATTTTCAAAGGATCAGACCCCCGGTGCTGCGCACCGGGATGATTCCCGTTAACGAATTTTACGTTTTTGTCGAAAACTGCTTCGTTTGACGTTTTTAAGGTGAAAGTGTAAACTGATCAAATGTTAGTTTAGGTTCATTTAACATTTACCAAGTGTCATATATGTCTAAATGTGTGGTTTTACATATATTTATCATAAGATATGTTAATTTCGGTAATAATCTCATCTTAACATATTTTACACGTTTTAAGTCCAAGATTTCCGAGATTGATAGGTGTTGGTCTAATATGTTAACCTAACCATTTTTCAAGGCTTTAAACCGAATTTAAAAATAATGAAATGAAATAGTTTAGAGATTATAAAGGTTTTACCGATTTCACCCGCAAGACGTGTAGATGATTGAAACTTGCAAGGATTTCGGAAAGAGAGACTTTATGATGGTGGTGGTGAGGAGGTCAAGAGCTCCAAAATACAAAAGTCCATCATTAGTAAATGTCTCATAAAGAAAAGAAATCAAGATTTTCGGGGAAGTTTGCTTACCAAAACTCGTGGTGGAGTTCTTCACCGAAAAGTAGCAAACACTTCCAAAGGTAGTGGAAGAATATGGGAACAAGGACTTCCATTTGTCACATAAATAAGAGAAATGTTAGAGGTTTCTAAATAGAAGGAAAATATAGAAGGTTTTGGAGAGTTTTCTTACCGAAGTCGAAATGTGACGTTTCTTCAAGAAAGTCACCGAAAGCTCCACAACTCCGAGGGTATAAAAGAGAGTAACAAGCTTGTAAGACAAGGGAAAGAGATTTTATGTTAGAAATTCCAACCAAGTGGAAGAAAAGAGAAGGAATGAAGGAAAACCTTAAGAAGTTTCTTACCGAAATGTGTAGAACTCAAAGGTTGTTTGTATGAGATGACTTCTCCATTTTTTTACTTGGATTCTCTTTTTCAATTGAGGGTATTAAGCTCTTATTTTCTCTGGAATACTTGAGAGAAAAGATGAGTTTGGTTGAAGAGAGAATATGAGAAAAAAGATAAAGTGATTAATTGTTTAAGTTGGAAATTTGGAAAGAGAAATGGTCCTAACATGCTTTGAGATCCACATTTGAATCTAACATACCCAAATGAGGGAGTTTGCAGGAAAAATCACGTGAAAAGGAGGTTTAGAACCTCAAGAATTTGACCCCAAAGTCGAAATTGGAATTTAGCCGAAAATGCACAAGGTGCTGCGCACCAAGCACCTAGGTGCTGCGCACCGGGCTTCATTTGGTCCATTCCGTTATCTTTTCGTTAAAGGACCAGATTTGTAACGGATTCCGTTAGATCTCCGTTAAAGGACTAACTTTGTAACAGATTAAGTTAGAGGACTAACTTTGTAATGAAATTTCGAAATATGATTTTTCTTAACCGACGATTATGGCGTAAACACAATACTTTAATAACGCGAGTATACTAGATATTAGGCACTTAGGTGGTTCTAAATCTTCCGTCTCGAGAGACAAGGTGATAAAACACATAAACCCGACTCAAATGCATAAAACGTGAGTAAAATAAAGCGAAATGCAAGGGTCCAATTCATTGCGAATAAAAAGAGTAATAATCGATAAATAAAATATACCTCGAAAAGACGGATTGTCACAAATACGGACTACATGAGAGAAGATAAAGCCAAAAGATCTCTCATTCCACATAGCTACAATCATCTTCTCATTGAACCGCTTCAGATCATCCTCGGAGTGACAGAGTAGATGGATAGGATCAAAAATCCTTAGCAACACTTTCCCATCAAAATCAGTCATGACTGCCTCCCGAGTCTTCTCATCAAAGAACCAAGCATCCAGCGGTTCCAAAAAATCCTGAGGCAGAGAAGGCATCCTGATTCGCTTTAGAAGCTTGACCTCGGGATAGATATGTCGGACCTCTCGCCTCCCCGTCGCTGGATTGCGACGCTTTAACTTCTTGATCTCAGGCTTGGTGAGGGTGAAGTTGACAAGCTTCTTGTAGAAGATGTCTTCTCGCAGCTGAGCATAGAAAAGTCTGGCAGCATCGGAAGAAGCGAGATTCTGCGGCTCCATATCCGCTAAGCGTTGCAGCTCGTAGTAAGGCATGGAGCTGAATATGGCATACTTCATTCGCATATACTGAATCCCGTCAGTTCTGAGCAGTGCGAAGAAGTCAGTGTTGTCTAGGTAGCGCCATGATAAAATCAGCTTCTTGCACGGGCCTACCAATTTACACTCAGCAGTAACACCAACCCTGTCAAACACTCGATGATCAATTTCCGTCCCCTTGCTATCAACATAATGGACATAGTTCTTCGCTGGAGGAGTTGGAGTGATTGAAATCTCTGGTGTTGGCTCTAACACAGCTTTAGACTTCCTCTTAGAACCCGAAGAGGAAGCATCTTTGTCTTTCCTGCCCGCCGATGGTCGAGATGCGGTTGCCTTCTTTAAGCGAGCGGAATCAACCTCGTCCTCGGAATCCTCGAACGGGTTGTTTCTCCCGAGAACCATAGATGCCGCATCGTCATCGTCCATCGGGGCAGCATCAAATCTAGGAACTACACCAGTAGATCCTTGTATGGACATTGCGGGTTGTGCAGGCTGAATCGGATGAGTATGTGTACCTGCAGAAACTAAGACAAGAGCAAGATTAGGATTAGTAGACTCCCCCTGAGTGGGAGCATCTTTAGCACGAGAGCCCTGATCCTTAGCAGAACCGGAGGCAGATTCGCCGTGTTGTGCCGGTCCTGAAGCATTGTCTTTGCCTTGATCTTCGGAGCTCATATGTGAAAGAGCCCCGGTACCACCCATATCGTCATCAGGCTTGCCCTGATCATCTTGATCATCTTTACCCTCCGGATCATCTTTCTCAGCATCATCAGCTTCTTCTTCATCGTCTTTCTCAGCTGTCTCCTCCTCTTTCTCTGCTTCCTTTGCAGCTGCTTTTTCCTTCTCTTTCTCGTCTAATTGATCATCAAGACGTTCGAGAACAACTTCATAGTCTCCGCGAACCGCCACAACCTCATGCTCAAATCCTGCGATCTTCTTCTCCAATGATGCAATCTTTGCGTCCCGAGCTTTCACTTGACCTTCGAGCTTCTTTATCCTTGCTTCATGCTCGCTGTGGGCGCTCTGGAGATTTGCCATCTGAATCTGCATCTGTCTCACCATATCACTCAATCCAACAGTGATCTCAGGGCGAGAGGAGCTGCCCGATGGAGTAGAGGTCACTATTGGTGAGGAAGTAGTGAAAATGGGTCGAGGTGGTGTGAATTTTGGAGATGGAGGAGGAGTAGTGGTGGTAGTGACTGTGGTTGGTGGAGTAGTGGTGATGATTGGTGGAGGAGCTGTGGTGGTAGTGGTGGTGGCAGTGGTGGATGGAGAAGTAATCACGACCGCTTTCTTCGACTTCTTAACCAAGGGAGTCTCAGAAGATCCCTCTGGTGAAGCAGGAATGGAGCGAGGGCGCTTGACCGCTGATGGTGGTGAAGATTGGCTAAAAGTACCGGGCTGAACACCAACAAATTCAGCAGACTTCATTCTGACTGCGCGGACAGGCTTTGGCGAAGGAACTACAACTGCCGGTTCCTTGAACTTGACGCCTTTGACTGCCTTCCCTTTAACTTCCACCTCTGACAAAACTGCCCCTGCCTTTGCTACTTGCTTCATAAGTCTGTTACGTCTCACATTATAAGCAGCCACTGACATAGTCCTCTTGAGAACTTCCAACTCACTCAACGCTTGCTTAAACTTCTTTGTGGCATCGGAGAGTTCGACAGTCTCCTCCGACCCAGCATCACTTTCACTGTCTTCATTCCCTGAAGCAGAAAACTCTGAAGAAGATTCCTTCACGACGTGTACCTTCTTCTTACCCTTTGCTTTTCCCTTTGACTTTCTTTTACTCGAAGCACCCTCAGTATCAGAAGCCACAGATTTAGAAGACCTCCTAGACTTGGTCGGCTTCGGTGAATCAGGAGTCACCAGATGATCATACGCATTAAGTGCAGGTGCTGGAAAGTCTGGATCAATCAAAGCTCCTTGAAGAGGTAACTCTTCACATACCCCTCTGCAATCGGCAAAGTATCGAGGGTTGATCTTTTGCGCCCTTCCTAACGGACCATTATAAGGGAGGTCCGGTAGAAGGTGATCAATCATCAGGCCTATGAACCTCGGATACTGAACGAATGTCTTCTTCTTGTCCTTCAGATTCCAGATCATGTTGTTGAGAATGAATCTGGAGAAGTTGTACGGGTGATTGAAGACCAAGGACGCCATCAGTGCCTGACCCCGTCTATCCAAGGAATCATAACCCCCTTTCCACTTGGACATACACATAATGATCGTGTGCATAAGAAAACGGTAGAGCACAGGCATGTTAGGCTTTATATACTGGAGTGAGTCCAAACGGCCAGAATACCCCATCTGCCTAAAACACCCGAAGATGTTCATCTCCGGCAGTATATCAGTAGCATCAACACTATCCCGGAACTGTAGAACCGTGCGGATCACCTCCTCAGTAATGACAACCGGAAAACCCCGAACCTTTGAATCAATGGAAGGTGGAGAAACCGCCGTGTTTACTCCAGCATTCCTCCAGAACTCACTAATAAGGGTTGTCTTAAGTTCTGGGTCAACTCTGAGAGCGTAGGCAATAGGGCTTCGATGAAGATAATTGAGGATGCCTTCAAACCCTTCTCCTTTCTCAGCAGATAATAAGGCCACTGAGTTGTGCCTTTTCATGGCGATATCTTTCTTAGACGCCATTCTGCACACAAAGACAACCAACTCGCACAAAAGTTAGTAAACGCACAGAAACTGCTAAAAGACATTGTAAACAACATCCTAAACATGCATAGACTACTTTTGAGTGAAATGAAGTTACGCTGCAATCGTTAGAATCAATTACGTTAAGCAAAATTGAATTTGCAAAAACAGATGTGTATCTGTTGACAGTTACGCGCGAAACTCTCTCACGTAATAGATTTTTGAAAAATTTGGGCAGCATAACTGGACAAATCAAAGGTCGGAGAACTTTTTCTTTAAACAGGTACGTGCCCGTAACTAATAGTTACGTGCACGTATCTGGGAGTTACGTGCCCGTAACTATTAGTTACGGGCTAAACACAGGCAACATGAACAACAGTTACGTGCACGTATCTAGCTGATACGTGCCCGTAACTAGCAGTTACGTGCACGTATCTAGCTAGTTACGTGCCCGTAACTGTCTCAGACACTTTGACTTCAAAAAGTCAAAGAGACTCAAAATACGCTATGGTTTTTATCTTAAAATCAAGTCAATAGCTGTATTCCGAGTGACATTAACCTTTACACTACTCTGTTTTGACAACTTGAGTAGACACCCACTGTTAAACCTAAATTTTTAGGTTAAACCAAAATTTTTCTTTAAACCTTCGAATTAGGCCGTAAAACAACAATCAAACGTTATCATTATGCTCGAAAATCAGTTTGTAATGATTAATCATCATTAATTTCATGTGTTAATTACTGATTTTGAGGTTTTGATCTTTGACTACCCAACCCGTAACTGTCATCAACCAAACACCCCTTTAAACTCGTAATGAAATCGAGAAATACATACCGTGATGATTAGATGATGATTCCGAAATAGAATGGATGAAAAACGGGTGATAATCGATGCTAAATTGCAAAATCGCCGAGACAAAGAGAGGGTTTTAGAAAAGAGGGTTTTTGAAAAAGTGTGAGTAACTGTTTGTTTCAAGCATTTTATACCCCTTTCTCTCTCTTAGTTACGTGCACGTAACTCTCAGTTACGTGCACGTATCTTTCAGACACACACATAGTTACGTGCACGTATCTCTCAGTTACGTGCGTAACTGACAGATACGTGACACAATTTTAAGCTTGAGTGTTTTTCGCGTGTTTTTCGATTTTAAACTTGTTTTAAGTCACGTTTTTATCTTTAAACTATTACTGAATAATAGAAAAACAAGTTTTTGCCTTTACACTCTATCCTAGAGATAAAACGACCATTTGCAAACCTTTACACTTTATCACGGAATAAAGAACCTTTACACTTGACGGGGAAGGCATGTGATCAATCGAGCATGTTTAAGCACTCGGAGCCTTCCAATCGTCAAGAATGTTTCCAGAAACCGTCTATCCAGGAGAATATGATCCATCACGCGTATGTAAGCTCAAAAGATTCTTCCTGTCACTGCAAATCACTTAAAAGGCACGAGAATCGTAAAATGGAAAAAGAAAAGCTATAAACCTAAGAAATGTTAAAATCTTTTTGGATTTTTAATTTTAAAGGACTTAGAGATTAAACTACAACTTAAACCAAAAATCTTTTTGAATTTTTAATTTTAAAAGACTTAAGTATTTACAAAAATGGTGGTTCGTGTCAAGCGATTTCTAAAAGAGTGAGACGGTTTAACTTGACCAGTTCTTCAAATCGCCCCTTATGAAAAGCTTTTGTCAAAAGATCGGCCATTTGATGTTCAGTGGCGATTTGAAGTAACGTGATCAAGTTCTTATCATAGCAATCCCGAATGAAATGAAAACGAATACTGATATGTTTCGTTTTCGAATGTTGCACCGGATTGCGTATGATGCACACTGCTGCTGTGTTATCTATATTCATAGGGGTGCGAGAAACAATCAAACCATAGTCGCGAAGCTGATGCTGGATCCAAAGAACTTGAGCACAGCAACTTCCCGCAGCAATGTATTCAGCTTCCGCAGATGATAGAGATACCGCGGTTTGCTTCTTGCACTGCCACGAGACCAAACGCGAACCAAGGAACTGACAACCACCAGTCGTGGACTTCATGTCAGAGTTGCAACCCCCATAATCAGAATCCGAATACGCCGTCAACTCGAGGTCTTGATCATCATATGGATACCAAAGACCCAGAGTTGGTTTCCCTTTGAGATAGCAGAGAATCCTCTTCACGGCCTTCAAATGACATGCCTTAGGCGCAGCTTGATAGCGCGAGCACAAAGACACAGCAAAAGTGATATCCGGACGAGAAGCTGTAAGATACATCAGTGAGCCTATCATCGAGCGATATAGCTTCAAATCTACAACTTCATCGTGAAGTGCTGGACCAAGTTTGTGATTAATCTCAAGAGGAGTGCTAACCGGTCTGCAGTCTAGCATCTCGAAACGAGTTAATATGTCTTGCACATACTTGGTCTGATGAATGTAAATTCCTTTCTTCGATTGTTGAACTTGCAAGCCCAAGAAGAAGTTCATTTCACCCATTGCACTCATCTCAAATCTTGCTGTCATCAACTTCTCGAAATCTTTACACATTGAGTCATCCGTTGACCCGAAAATGATGTCGTCGACGTATATCTGAACCAGCAGCAAGTGTTCTTGTCTTTTCTTCGTGAACAAAGTTTGATCGACCGTGCCTCTTGCAAACCCGTTGTTTGTCAAGAAGTCAGAAAGCGTTCCATACCAAGCTCTCGGGGCCTGGTGAAGACCATATAAGGCCTTGTTGAGCTTGAAAACGTGATCAGGATGTTCGTAATCCTCGAAGCCCGGTGGCTGAGTGACATAAATGTCTTCACGTATTTCACCATATAGAAACGCACTCTTCACGTCGAGTTGGTAAACTTTGAAACGTCTGTGGGAAGCGAATGCGAGGAACAACCGAATGGATTCCAAACGAGCAACAGGTGCGTAGACTTCATCGTAATCTAGACCTTCAACTTGTTCGAAACCTTGAACAACTAATCGAGCTTTATTCCTCACAATCTCGCCTTTATCATCTCTTTTGATCTTGTACACCCACTTTGTCTTCAAGATCTTTTCTCTTCTTGGAGGCTTAACCCTTTCCCACACGTGCAACTTTAGAAACTGTTGAAGTTCCTCTTGCATAGCTTCTACCCAGAACGGATCATCTAGTGCGATAATGACGTTCTTTGGATCTACTTGGGATAGAAAGAATGCTTCGAAAACTTCCAGAAGTGCGGGACTTGCTTCGTAATCATCCAGAAATCCGGGACGTTTCTTTTCTCTAACCGATCTTCTCGGAGTAATGACATTTTCAGCCCCATTTTCTTCTCCAGCTTCATTTTCTTCTACACCTTCTTCCTGATTAACCACATTTTCCACGACTGGAGCCGGAATCTGACTTCGTGTCTGAATTCCTTGATGTGGCTCTCCGATAATATTGTCAACAGGATGAGTGGTGTGAATCCTTGACTGAGGGAATCCCATGTCATTGATTGCTGCTTCAAGATTGGTGACATCAACATTAGTTTGAGCACTAGGTTGAACATTTTCGTTGACAGCAGATTCCTCTTCGTCACTTTCTTCCGGAGGATTGTCAAGCTGGGTTGCTGAATCTACAAAAGAATTGTCATCACTGTCTGAATCATCTGATGCAGTTTCGAAGACTGGTGAATCTGGCTGAGTCGGAGCTTGTTGAATAGCTGGAAGCTCAATGACTAGATCCGGAATCGGAATCGGAGCAGA